>OY757236.1:105280973-105880973 GCA_963583995.1 Xylota segnis | reverse complement strand
CTCTTATTAATGCTTACATTATTTCTAGGAACCAATACAATCTGCTGACAAAGTGCGTAGAATGCAGAATGCAACTCTGTTTTACTCGAAATACTAATTATGAGTTTCTTTGAATTGCATACTTTGAATTTTTGCTGATTAGTACATCTTAATGGCAGAAGGGTAGTGATGCGAGTATATGGCAGCACAAGCGCTAACACGAAGCCTCTCACTATCAACTCCTACTCCACACCTCGACTGGAGATTGCTCAGACCCTTAACAGACCACGTGCGGCCGAAAAATTAGCAGACGCCCTAGACTGCTACAAACAGATATTACCGCCATCCAAGAAGTGCGATGGGATGGGCCGGGAAAAAGGAGGATGAAAAACTGTGACATACATATATTACATAGATGCGGAATTGTTGTAAGCGTTAGACTTAGGCAAGAAGTCTTGAGCTTTCGGCACATAAGTTAGCGTCTTATGACAATCTGCATCAAGGCTAAATTCGCCAACATAAACCTAATATGCGCTCATGCCCCTACAGAAGGTTTCTACGAGTTCCTCGACCAAACCTTCGAGCATTGCCCTAAGTACGACGTTAAAATCGTCCTAAACGGCGGGGTGTAATGTCACAATAACAAGCACACGGTTTCCTCATCTCAATATTGATAAGGGGACATGGCGATTTCCTGATCATGAAACTGTTAACCAGATTGATAGAGAGAGAGAGAGTGAGAGAGAGAGAGAGTATGACAGGATGGTAAGTACATCTGTACCATTGAATTAAATAATTAACCATGTACATTTATTAAAAACAAGTTTTAATTAATGTGGTCTAGGTATAAACTAGTTTGTTGTAAGTTCCTAAGATGGTATATGATATTTTTTGGCGAAACTACCTAAAGACGTATTGTTTTTTTTGGCAACTTAACAAAAGTAGATGTAGCTTAACTTTTACATATAGATTAACTTTATCAAATCCTGCAAGATGACATAAGTACCATATTTTCGTCCAAATTGTTTAGAACGCTGCTTTACTTATACATACATATACACATGGGGAAAATAAGTAATTTTTGTATCAGTTTGCCAAACTTTACCACATCACCCTATTATTTCCTGTAAACTGTTCTTCTCATAACATTAATTTATAATATTCTCTTGTTATTTCTGCCTTATGAATTGACTCATTTTTTATACATAACCTTGCATTGTTTCCACTCAATTTCTCTTATAAATTCAATATTATATACAGTTCTCTTTACACTACTTCTGTAATTACCACATGCGGTTCAGGCTCTTTTGCTGCTGACCGCCAACCGCGTAACATCTCTTGCTAAATAATAAAATATGTAGTATTGTTGAAGAGTTGTTTTTTTTTTTATACTCATTCGTTATCAAACAGTGACAGACTGAAGAGTACATATCGTCAGTACGGTTTCTGTAAAGCCATGGACAAAGTCCTGAACTCCGTGGATAAAAACTTTTGTAAGAAAACGACGGAGGAGCGGAAGCAAAGCAATTATCACGATGGATCTCAAGAACACCTTCTATGAGCGTCAATTTTTTTCTCTCAGCTAATTTTACAAACCATCTGAATTGTTATAACTACACTACACTGTAACCAAAATTTATTTTGTTCACATATTTAACAACCCTATTTTTTATAGCCTTTTCAACAATTTTGCTGATCGAAGACAGAAGTGGAATGGGTCTGCATAATGGTTGCAATGATGTTGTTGGCGATGTCCCATGCTTCCCTCGTTGATAGCATGAACAATATCAATCTCCTTGGGGTTATGCGTTGCCTGTCACTTGCTCTAAGGCATTCCTGGCTGTTTAAAATTGTGTGCACTCCAGTAGCACATACTCGGTGTTTTGCACTTTTCCTTCACAATGACGACAGAATGGGTCTTCCGCCTTCAAGCAGTACTCCCAGGTACTTTATATATGGTCGTATTTCCAGAGGCTCTACTTTTTTTCGGCTACTTATGAGTTCAGCTTCAGTTTTGTGGTCCGCTAATTCTAGACTTGTTGAGCGAAGCCATATCTTCACGTCTTTGATGGTGTTGTTGCAAATTTGCGTGACCCCCTCTATGGTTTTGGCTACTACCACCACAGCGATGTCATCGGCATATTCGATTATGTCCACCCCTCTTGGTCTCTAGATACGTAGCAGTTGGTCATACATAATGTTCCAGGTGGCAGGACCTAGAACTCATCCTTGTGGGACCCCTGCTGTAACGCTATATCTTTTTGGCCCTTCACTTGAATCATAGTACCGGGTCTTGATATTTTCAAAATAGCTTTCGATTATTCGTAGCAGGTAGTACGGTACTCAAATATCCCTAAGCGCTCTCATAATGCACTTCCAGCTAGCTGAGTTAAACGCATTTTTGACATCAAGTGTAACTACAGCACAGTGCTGCTTTTTTCCTCCTTTCCATCTGGTTCCAGATATGGCTTCGCGTGCAATTTCGCAAACCGCTTGTATCGCATGGGTGGTGCTTCGTTTTTCCTGCCCTTTGTCTCCTTCGGTTTACTGGTCAAGTCTGCCGCGGATGATTCTATATAGCACCTTTCCTGCTATGTCTAACATACAGACCGGTCTGTATGATGATGGTTCTTCTGGAAGTTGTCGCCTTTTGGAATAAGTACCAGCCATTGTCGTTTCCATTTCAGTGGAAATTTTCCTTCTGTTAGGCATCTCATGTAGAGGTTTGCAAATACCTCTGGCTGCATTTTGATTGCTTCTTTAATGACGAGATTCGGAATCCCATCTATTCCTAGGGGCTTATTGCTCTTCATTGCAGTTGCTGCTTCCAGGACTTCAGTAGTTGTGACACGTTCTATCTGGTTCGTATCTTCTATTACTATGGGTGAAAGAGTCACACTAGTATTCCTTGGGAATAGCCCGCTATCTATAGTGTTCATCATGGTTGGGCATGTCGGTGCAGTTACAATGCCACTTTTAAATTTGTCCATAACTATCTTATAAGCTTTTCCCCACGGATTATGTTGGAGGTCTTCCCTTAGTGTTTGAAAAGATTCGGATTTACTCTTTTTGATCAATTTCCGGAGCTCCCTTCTTTTCCTTACGAATTCGTTTCGTAACTCATCAGAGTCTTCACTCTGTCTTTCCTTTGCTCGCTGCTGGCGCCTTCGCATTTTGAGGCAATCTGTTCTCAGCTTAGCGATGCAATCGTTCCATTCCATTCGCATCCGCGGGTGAGGGAGATTGTCACCCGTTTGGCTTGTTATTCAGCTGTGCCCCTGGAAGTTTCCATATTACTCAGCCAGTATTCGAGCATCTCTTTATCTAGGTTGCTACATTTCCAGTTTTTGCACCCTTTCATTAGATTTTTGGTATTGAAAACGCCTCGGTCCGATGGTCGCTGTTTGTATAGAGATCGGAGACGTGCCATTTTGTTATTCTTGCTATACTTGTACTGGCTATACGAACCTCTAGCAGCGAACGCATTGTAAGACGCATTGTAAGATGCTTTCGCTCCTTCTTACATAATTTATCCCACGGTATAACCTGGTGGTCGAGGACTTTAATGCCTCTTAGACTATCCAGTTTGCTGCTGGGAGACAGCTGTACAAAGAAGAACGGTAACTTCCGGTTCTCCCTCTTTGCCTTAGGTGTGGTAAATGGCCGTTGCACTGTTTATCCTTCAGCAACTTAAGGATTCCCTCCGGCTCGGTAGACGGTTCCAACCCCTTCAAAAGCACCGTTTAAAGCTTTCCCCTTTCGGGGTGAAGGAGAAGAACTCGGTCGACGAGTCCCTCAATAAGTTCTTAATCTTACGATATCTTCTAGATTCTCGCCTTGAATGGCGTGGCTATCACTTGAAAATCTATTAATAGTATATCTATTGCCTATGGCCGACTTATGTACATAATTCTTTGGAATCTTTTGGCTCCATTTTGTAGGTGTTGATTGGTAAATCTCGTTGCTTTGTTGTCTTCTGTTGTTGTTGTTGTTGCTGTTGTGTCTGCTGCTGCTGCTGTTGTTGTATTGGCTGCTGCGCTTGTTGTGTATATATCGACCCTCCCCACCGTCGGAGATGCATGGGTAATTTCCCTTGTCGTCTGTTGACTCCATCAGCTTGCTTGATGTCGTTGGTGCCCCCCCTTTGCTTCTGCAGGCATCGTTACTGCAGAACGAGCTCGAGTGGGGCGCTTTACCAAATTAGGTGATGGCTTAGCTTTCTCCTCCTCTTCACCGTTCTTTCGGTGGCGTGAACGGCTGAGTAGCCGGATGTAGATGCGGTATTTTCATCAGCAGATATTTGTTGACTCTCGTCCATCTCGTGACACTTGTTCCACCGCTTTTATTTATTTTTTTATTAAATAAAAAAAGAAAAGTACTTATATTATTTGCCACTGGGCGGTAATGAACCGGCGTTCTCCCGATCACTGATCACTGCCACTTGCACTACGCCAAGTCGTCGTAAAAAAGTAACATGGATTACCAGGGACATTCTCTACATTTGTAAGGAAAGAGACAGACTATACAGCAGATGGAAAAACAATCGCAGGAACCTAGCCTACGAATCTGAGTTCAAATTTGCAATCACTTTTTCGAGGCAGCCAGAGTCTATCATTTATATACAAGTGTAATGTTTTAACTTCCAGTCATCAAAAAGAAAGATTAAGTAGGTCTATATACTTTGCAGGAACAGATTATGTAGAGGTAGAACGTCTGGTGCATCGCCCAAGCATCCGGAAAGCGCCTGGGGTAGATGGTATTAGGGCCATAGATATTAAGTTGAATGCTGACATCTTTGTCCCTGTTATAACGAAGTTTATCAATCTTAGCTTTCGATACGCTAATATACATATATGTAGGATTGGAGTCAGACGACAGAACGTTACAGTACCGATGACATGACATGACAAACAACTATGTACAATCAGGCGACCAAACGGTACGTAAACAACAGACAAGAGAACTAACCAAAATACACAAACAACAACGCACCGCAAGACGATCGAATGACAAACCGAACGGTTTAATACACACAATCACTGACGATCGACGAGACAAGAGACGAACCAAGAAGGGATGAACGCACATACGAAGGGACAGGCAAAGGCGACGAACAGAGAGTTTTGCCGCTGGTAGAAGAGTCTTGTGTCGAACGCCAAACAGGATAGTAGTCGCCAACAGCTACCTATCACTTATAAGTTATTATTATAATTAAGTTATTAGATAATTAAACATCAATAAAACTTAAGTGAAATTAAACAACTCGGTCTGTGGTTTTGATCCAAGGATCCTACAATTTTGGGGGCTCAACCAGGATCCCAGCCGAGATCAATTTCCCATAAGTGAAAATTAAGTTGCGCACGCAGTGAATAAACAAAAAAAATGTGCTTGTGATTTAAACAGAGAGAAAAAAAAAAAAAAAGGACTAATAAAGGGTAGCAATTTATGGTTTTTACATATGCACGTACATTCATAAATAAAATTGCGTACCCCAACGAGAAAGTAAGGAAAAGACAGAAAGGAGAAGTGTCGTGCCAGATACAGAAATATACCGGAGGAGAAAACCATTAATAGAGTGGCAGCAGAGAAGCAGCAGAACGGTAGCAGAGATCAGCGAATCCAAGAAGAAGGAGAAGCATGAAATAAAAGGGTATGTCTGTTGGCGAATTTGATTGTTTTTTTCATTAATTACTGGCGTTAGGGTTTGGATTTTAAATTTTCCTTTTTGTTCATTTATATTGATTAACTGATTTGCTACTGAATATTGAGTTATTGTTAAAATGGATTTAGAAGCGGTATTAGCTCTCAACGTTGACGGACTGAAAACGAAACTAACGGAACTGAACTTACTGACAACGGGACGAAAAGAAACACTGCAAAATAGGCTCTTACGACATTTCGGTCTATTTCGCGACGAAGAAAATGAGGAAGAAAATAGCGACTATGATACGGGAGCAGATTCAGTGGTTGAGGTAACAGCTGAGAGGGGATTATTTACGCTTCGGGATGTCGAAGACTCGTTCACAACATTCGATGGTACAGGTTATCCAGACGTCAACCAGTGGGTATTGGAGTTTGAAGAGAGTGCCGTAACCGTACAGTGGAACAGTCTGCAAAAATTTATCTACGGAAAACAATTGCTAAAGGGAGCCGCCAAACTTTTTATCCGTAGTCAAACGGGGATAAAAGATTGGAGGGCGCTGAAGAATGCACTAGTAGATGAGTTTGGTGTCAAGTTGTCGTCCGCTGAGATCCACAATCAGTTAAGAAACCGTAGGAAGAAGTCAACCGAGACCTTGAGAGAATATCTTTATAGCCTAATGGAAATTGGGAAATGTGTCAACGTCGATGATGAAAGCATTGTAGATTACTTCGTAAGGGGAATACCGGATTCTACGCAGAATAAAATGGTGCTATGCCAGGCCAAAACTGTGGCTGAACTCAAAGAACAGTTGAGAGTATACGAGAAAGTTCGCGAGCTAACCCAGCAGTCGCCATACTCAAGGGGAAGCCAAAGAACATCACTCGGGGCGCAGTCAGCACTAAAGCAAGAGAAAGGGGAGAAAAAATGTTTTAAATGCGGAGAATTAACACACATTGCAAAGGACTGTCAAGCCAGAACTTTCAAATGTTTCAGATGTGGTCGACCTGGTCATCGTTCATTCGAGTGTAGAGGTGATTCACTAGCGCACCAACGGCGGGCAAAGGTGGAAATCAGCATCGTACATACTGCAACAACGGATGGCGAAGCAAGCATTCCAGAAGCTCGAGTGTGTTTTGCAACGGGTTCCAACCGTATTTTCAAAACAATCAGCGTGAAAGGTCGTAATCTGTCAGCACTTTTGGATACGGGTAGTGACGTAAGTCTTATTAGACATGATGCCTTACTGATGTTCGAGTACGTAGAGTTAGATAAACTAAAGATGAATTTGTTCGGCATCGGGCAGAATCGATTGACGACTCTAGGAAGCTTTATGGTAGATTTCGTGGTAGACGAGGTAGAACTGCAGATGAGATTTCACGTGGTTAAAGAACAGGATATGCCGTATTCGGCAGTGATCGGGAACGATATTCTAGGCACTGTAGATGTCATAATCACAGAAGAGGGCGCAGAGTTTAAGAAGAAGCAGGGTGGCAAGAATTCGGCTAGCGAAGAGATGGATCTTGTGCAAGACTTTACGGCTAAAGGTAACAAAAGTGTCACTGAGGAACAAGTAGTTGTTAATGTGGGCAGAGGCCCTGCAGGCACGCAGAGTAGTGCAGAGAGTTGTGAGAAGATGAGTGACGAGCAGATAAATTTCGAATTAGCCACAGAGTTCCAAGCAATTTGCGTCGTAGCTGGAGAAGAAGAGTTTAAGAGTGAGCCGAGTATCGACCTGAACCACCTGATGGAGTGTGAGAGAGCAGCAGTGATGAAAATGATAGAGGAATACACCCCAAACAAGTACAAAGAGTCACCAGTTGTAATGAAATTGGTACTAACTGACGAAGTTCCAGTATATCAGAGTCCGAGGCGGATGTCGTACGCAGACCAAAGGATAGTGGAAGAACAAGTTGCCGAATGGCTACGGGACGGTATAATTCAACCAAGCACTTCGGAGTACGCATCACCAATTGTATTAGTGCAGAAAAGAGATGGGACAAAGAGACTCTGTTGCGATTACAGGAAGTTGAACCAAAAGATCGTTAGAGACAACTTTCCGATGGTTTTGATTGATAGCGTACTAGAGAGGTTACAAGAGGGTAATGTTTTTACGACGCTAGATTTGGTAAACGGTTTCTTTCATGTACCGATCGAAGCCAGTTCGAGGAAATACACTTCTTTTGTCACACATAACGACCAGTTCGAATTTCTATATGTACCCTTCGGAATATCGAATTCACCAGCCGTTTTCTCGAGATACATTTTCGCGGTACTAAGAGGTTTGATTCACAACGGAACAATAGTGGTGTACATGGATGATATAATAATTCCCGCCAAGGATGAAGATGAAGGGGTGCAGAAGCTAAAGTTGGTATTGAAGGTGGCGTCGGAAAGCGGTCTACGCATCAAGTGGAGCAAGTGCCAATTCTTGAGGAGGAAGGTAGAGTTCCTCGGATATATTATAGAAAGCCATACAATCCGCCCATCAGTTGAAAAAACCAAAGCAGTGAGTGAGTTTCCGGTGCCGGTTGACAAGAAAGCGCTTCAACGTTTCTTGGGCCTAACATCCTATTTCAGAAGGTTTGTCGAAGGATTTGCCGTCATTGCTAAAACATTGTCGGACTTGCTGCGCAAGGATATTAAGTTTAACATGGACGTCGAGCAGTTATTGGCTTTCCAACAGCTTAAAGTGGCACTAGTAAGTGCACCCGTGCTAAAGTTATTTGACCCCAAGGCGCCAACCGAGGTTCATACAGACGCTAGTATGCACGGCTACGGAGCGGTCCTGCTACAGAAAGATTCGGAGGATCAACTATTTCATCCCGTAGAGTATATGAGCAGGAAAACATCACCAATCGAACAGAAGTACCATTCGTACGAGTTGGAGGTACTAGCCATCATAGAAGCGCTAAAGAAGTGGCGAACCTACTTATTGGGTATGAGGTTGAAGATCGTTTCTGACTGCAACGCATTTGGAATGACGATGAAGAAAAAGGATGTGCCGTTGAGAGTATCCAGGTGGGCAATGTTTCTCCAGGATTTTGATTACGAGATCGAGCACCGGGCAGGTACCAAAATGAGGCATGTGGATGCGTTGAGCAGAGTGTCTTGCCTAATGCTAGAGGAATCATTAGTCCATCGCATCCGAGAAGCACAGTCAGAGGATACGTGGATAAAAGCTGTACGAAAGGTTTTGGAGAGGAATGAGTATGAGGACTACTTCATGAGAGCAGGAATTTTGTATAAAGATCCAGTAAAGGAGCTTGTTGTAGTTCCAACACCGATGGAGCAGGAAATTATCAGCGTGGCTCACCAGCAAGGGCATTTTTCCGTCAAGAAAACCCAGGATCTAGTAGAAAAGACGTTCTACATCCCAGGCCTTGCTAAGAAAGTCACCAGTGTCGTTAAAAGCTGTGTCAAATGCATCGTATCGGAAGCTAAAGTCGGAAGGAAGGAAGGTTCGCTTGCGCCTATAGATAAAGAAGACCGACCATTGGGGACCTACCACATCGATCACGTTGGTCCAATGGAACAGACCCATAAGCAGTATAGTCATATATTCGTAGTCGTGGACGCATTCTCTAAGTTCATTTGGCTCTATCCAACGAAGAGTACTGCAGCCAACGAAGTCGTTGACAGGTTGAGGAAACAGTCAGTAACGTTTGGTAATCCCAGGAGAGTAATAACGGATAGGGGATCAGCATTTACATCAACTGCCTTTAGTGAGTATTGCAAGAGTGAGGGTATACAGCATCTTCTAATAGCAACCGGGGTTCCTCGAGGTAATGGACAAGTGGAGAGGATCCACAGGGTCATCGTGCCGATGTTAACGAAAGCGAGTGTGGAAAGCAAACAAAATTGGTACAAGCACGTGGACCGGGTGCAACAGGTTTTGAACAATACTCCGTCAAGGGTAACCAAGTTCAGTCCATTCAAGATACTTACAGGAGGAGACATGCGCATTCCCGATTACCCAGACCTTAAAGAACTCTTGAATGAGGCTATTGTGGAAGAGTTCGACGTGGAACGAGATGCTGTGAGGGAACAGGTTCGTGAAAACATCCAGAAGGTTCAGCAGGAAAATCGACGGACTTACGATAAGAAGAGGATACCAGAGCAAAAGTATAACCTGAACGAACTAGTCGCCGTTAAGCGCACACAGTTTGGTTCTAGTCTAAAGTTGAGGCCTAAGTTCTTTGGTCCATATAGAGTTGTAAAGAGGCTGAACAACGGGAGATACGAGGTGAAGAAAGTGGGTGATCACGAAGGTCCGAATACCACGAACACAGTCGCAGAATACATGAAGAAATGGAATCCTTCATTCGGGTCGAATGAAGCGTCAGGATAGCCGAATGTAGGATTGGAGTCAGACGACAGAACGTTACAGTACCGATGACATGACATGACAAACAACTATGTACAATCAGGCGACCAAACGGTACGTAAACAACAGACAAGAGAACTAACCAAAATACACAAACAACAACGCACCGCAAGACGATCGAATGACAAACCGAACGGTTTAATACACACAATCACTGACGATCGACGAGACAAGAGACGAACCAAGAAGGGATGAACGCACATACGAAGGGACAGGCAAAGGCGACGAACAGAGAGTTTTGCCGCTGGTAGAAGAGTCTTGTGTCGAACGCCAAACAGGATAGTAGTCGCCAACAGCTACCTATCACTTATAAGTTATTATTATAATTAAGTTATTAGATAATTAAACATCAATAAAACTTAAGTGAAATTAAACAACTCGGTCTGTGGTTTTGATCCAAGGATCCTACAATTTTGGGGGCTCAACCAGGATCCCAGCCGAGATCAATTTCCCATAAGTGAAAATTAAGTTGCGCACGCAGTGAATAAACAAAAAAAATGTGCTTGTGATTTAAACAGAGAGAAAAAAAAAAAAAAAGGACTAATAAAGGGTAGCAATTTATGGTTTTTACATATGCACGTACATTCATAAATAAAATTGCGTACCCCAACGAGAAAGTAAGGAAAAGACAGAAAGGAGAAGTGTCGTGCCAGATACAGAAATATACCGGAGGAGAAAACCATTAATAGAGTGGCAGCAGAGAAGCAGCAGAACGGTAGCAGAGATCAGCGAATCCAAGAAGAAGGAGAAGCATGAAATAAAAGGGTATGTCTGTTGGCGAATTTGATTGTTTTTTTCATTAATTACTGGCGTTAGGGTTTGGATTTTAAATTTTCCTTTTTGTTCATTTATATTGATTAACTGATTTGCTACTGAATATTGAGTTATTGTTAAAATGGATTTAGAAGCGGTATTAGCTCTCAACGTTGACGGACTGAAAACGAAACTAACGGAACTGAACTTACTGACAACGGGACGAAAAGAAACACTGCAAAATAGGCTCTTACGACATTTCGGTCTATTTCGCGACGAAGAAAATGAGGAAGAAAATAGCGACTATGATACGGGAGCAGATTCAGTGGTTGAGGTAACAGCTGAGAGGGGATTATTTACGCTTCGGGATGTCGAAGACTCGTTCACAACATTCGATGGTACAGGTTATCCAGACGTCAACCAGTGGGTATTGGAGTTTGAAGAGAGTGCCGTAACCGTACAGTGGAACAGTCTGCAAAAATTTATCTACGGAAAACAATTGCTAAAGGGAGCCGCCAAACTTTTTATCCGTAGTCAAACGGGGATAAAAGATTGGAGGGCGCTGAAGAATGCACTAGTAGATGAGTTTGGTGTCAAGTTGTCGTCCGCTGAGATCCACAATCAGTTAAGAAACCGTAGGAAGAAGTCAACCGAGACCTTGAGAGAATATCTTTATAGCCTAATGGAAATTGGGAAATGTGTCAACGTCGATGATGAAAGCATTGTAGATTACTTCGTAAGGGGAATACCGGATTCTACGCAGAATAAAATGGTGCTATGCCAGGCCAAAACTGTGGCTGAACTCAAAGAACAGTTGAGAGTATACGAGAAAGTTCGCGAGCTAACCCAGCAGTCGCCATACTCAAGGGGAAGCCAAAGAACATCACTCGGGGCGCAGTCAGCACTAAAGCAAGAGAAAGGGGAGAAAAAATGTTTTAAATGCGGAGAATTAACACACATTGCAAAGGACTGTCAAGCCAGAACTTTCAAATGTTTCAGATGTGGTCGACCTGGTCATCGTTCATTCGAGTGTAGAGGTGATTCACTAGCGCACCAACGGCGGGCAAAGGTGGAAACCAGCATCGTACATACTGCAACAACGGATGGCGAAGCAAGCATTCCAGAAGCTCGAGTGTGTTTTGCAACGGGTTCCAACCGTATTTTCAAAACAATCAGCGTGAAAGGTCGTAATCTGTCAGCACTTTTGGATACGGGTAGTGACGTAAGTCTTATTAGACATGATGCCTTACTGATGTTCGAGTACGTAGAGTTAGATAAACTAAAGATGAATTTGTTCGGCATCGGGCAGAATCGATTGACGACTCTAGGAAGCTTTATGGTAGATTTCGTGGTAGACGAGGTAGAACTGCAGATGAGATTTCACGTGGTTAAAGAACAGGATATGCCGTATTCGGCAGTGATCGGGAACGATATTCTAGGCACTGTAGATGTCATAATCACAGAAGAGGGCGCAGAGTTTAAGAAGAAGCAGGGTGGCAAGAATTCGGCTAGCGAAGAGATGGAACTTGTGCAAGACGTTACGGCTAAAGGTAACAAAAGTGTCACTGAGGAACAAGTAGTTGTTAATGTGGGCAGAGGCCCTGCAGGCACGCAGAGTAGTGCAGAGAGTTGTGAGAAGATGAGTGAAATTTTTCGATTTCTTGTGAACATTTTGCAAAAAAATGAATTTTTTAAAGTGGGCGTGGCAGTTCCAAAACTTGGTACTTTCCTTGTTTTTATCTTAAAAACTAAATATTTGGCGCGACAGGTCGATGGGATCCAGGCCCTAGGTTCTCACAACCATTCGTGTTGTGTTACATTCTTTACACGAAAAGAAAGGGGCCTGCTGTTTAATGTCGTGTCCGAAGGGCAATTTATTATTTGAGAAGCTTTCGCAGGACAGTTATACTCTCGATGTTCACTAGAAGCTCGCGATAGGTGAGCCCGTGAAAAATCTTTCAGTTGTTCGCTGGGGATCGATCCACGAACGAAATTAGACCAGAGAGAAATACAGGGTACCCTTGTGTAGTTCGTGAATAATCTAGTTCAAAAAAAGGTTTTAACAAGTTAGCTGCGTTAACTACTTATTTACCAATCTCATTTTATTTTAGTTCATTTAGTTCAGCAGTTAATTTAGTCCAGCTCCAGTCTAGATCCATGGTTCATTTAGTTCGTTAGTTTATAAAAGTAATTGAACAAGCTTGGGTTGTTGGCGTTCAATTCATATTGTGCGGGAAAATTCCTTGTGTATTGAACACAGTAAGATGAATAGAGAAACAGAAATATAAATAAAGTGCACGACTGGGTCGTACGTACTTGCACCGTAATGCAATAAGTGTATAATTTGATCAGGATTAAAGTCCAAGTCTTGCTCTTCCCAGTAAACGCGTGGCATTCCGCGTTTCGATGGAATAATAGTCATAACATAGTAGGAGTTTACTCAATGTTTTGTTTTTTAAAAAAACACCTTTAAAAAGTGGGCGTGGCCAGATAAGGTGTTTGAATGAATTATAGAAAATTTTAACGCGTATTACTTTCCCTTAATAATTTTTTCTCAATTTATAGTAAAAATTTGGGAAAAAAAAAGTTTTATAAAAGTGGGCGTGGTAATTCCAAAATTTGGTACGCCATTATTTTGCCTTTGTCTTATAACCTAGAAATATTAATCTTTAGCCCAATCGCCAAACAAATACCCGAGAAACAGCTGATTTTCAATATTACAGTTATTGTATACCACCTCATAGCATATGATCAAACTAACCCACATATCAAATTTTATCGAAATCGTTGGAGCCGTTTTCGAGAAAATCCATTTTAACTGAAATCGGGCCTAAGTTAACTACTCTTAATTTTGAAGTTAGAATGAAATTTCCAATTTCGTCTCTAGGGATTATCCCACAGACCCTATATATGAAGTTTGAAGCAAATCCGCCCAGCCGTTTAGGCTGCAGTCGCATATACAGACAGACAGACAGACGGACACACATACAGACAGACAGACGGAATTGCCGGACCTATTTTTTTTGGACTTCAATATTATAGTGATGCCAAGTTTGATTAAAATCTCGAGTTCGAATTTTTTTCACAAAAGCAATACTTGCCCTATAGGTATAGGTGCAAGTAAAAATGGCCTGTGTAGAGCCTGGAAATGTAAGAGTAACACTCTATTTACTCTACAATGGAATGTACAAAACTTTCTTGCATCCTAGTGTGGCATTCAATGCATTGCAGACATTGCTAGTACACGTGCCCACTTTAAGGTATAAGTACATATGTATATCTGTAAACCTAATTCAAACATGTACGGTGCATATGTATGTATGTATACTCCAATATCCATAGATGTCACAGACATTTTCGTAGGGCAGTCGAATAAAAGTGAAATGCGTTCCATTTGAGAAATAGTTTTTTATTGTTTTCTGAATCCGTTACACTTTAATACATACATATGTTTGTAAGTAGGTATGTACCTGCTGCACAAATTATTCAGGATTATTAAAGTGGCGATGTAATTCCGTATTTTTTTTTCAAAAACGTCCCCAGAATGTGGGCGTGGTTATATATGTATGTATGTATACATATGTATACTGCATGAACAGATTATAGAAAATTTGGCTACTTGTCAATTTTAAAAGTTCCCCGGTTTTATATATGGCCACCTCCAGTCGGTTGCATATAATTCTTTCCAGTATTTTACCCATTGTGTCTAACAGGCATATGGGACGGTATGCCGAGAGCTTATCTGTTGGTTTTTTTCCCTTTAAGCAGCAGCACCAGACCCCTTTGGTCAGACACTTATTATAAATTTCTAGGAATGGTTCCATGTTTGTTTTTATGGCTAGCTTAAGGGCCTGGTTCGGTATCCCATCCAACCCATTGTTATTGTTATCGAACCGTATGCACACTTCCAAGAGTTCCGTTTGCGTGACGGTTGTGATTTCATGTAAATCCTGGGGTGCTGCTATACGCTATGCTGTTTTCTGCGGTGGAAACAATCCCGACACAATTTTTACTTGCACCTATACCTATAGGGCAAGTATTGCTTTCGTGAAAAAATTCAAACTCGAGATTTTAATCAAACTTGACATTACTATAATGGTGAAGTCCAAAAAAATAGGTCTGGCAATTCCGTCTGTCTGTCTGTCTGTCTATATATGCGACTGCAGCCTAAACGGCTGGGCGGATTTGCTTCAAACTTCATATATAGGGTCTGTGGGATAATCCCTAGAGGTAAAATTTGAATTTTCATTCTAACTTCAAAATTAAGGGTAGTTTACTTAGGGCCGATTTTAGTTAAAATGAATTTTCTCGAGAACGGCTCTAACGATTTTGATAAAATTTGATGCGTGGGTTAGTTTGGGCATATGCTATGAGGTGGCATACCACATTTTTCACGAAAAATTCGAATAACTGTCATATTGAAAATCAGCTGTTTCTCGGGTATTTGTTCGGCGATTGGGCTAAAAATTATTATTTGTAGATTATAAGAGAAGTACAAAATAATGGATTTTTACTTGAAACTGAGAAAAAATTATTTAAGCAAAGTAATAGGCCCTAAAATTTTCTATATTTCACTTAAACACACTATCTGGCCACGCCCACTTTTTAAGGTCATTTTTATAAAAACAAAACATTGAGTAAACTCCTACAATGTTATGACTCTTATTCCATCGAAACGCGGAATGCCACGCCTACTTTACTGGGAAGAGCAAGACTTGGATATTAATCCTAATAAAATTGTACACTTATAGCATTACGGTGCAAGTCTTTATATCTTTTAGAGTTTTTTCGTAAATTTGACTTACATTACTCAGTAAACTTATGGGTCTATAACTTTGAGGTCTATCAAGAGGTTTTCCCGCTTTTGGAATTGGCACTACCTTTGCCATCTTTCATGCATCTGGAAAATATTGCATTTTAAGCCAAGCGTTAATGATAAAGGTAAGGAGTTTGGTGCTCTCTTTAGGAAACTGTTTAAGGTATACATTTTTGATGTTATCAATTCCATTTGTTTTCCTAATGCAAATTGTCCACAAAGTATTTTGTGTCTAATTCAGATACAAATTCATTTGACGGAGTTCTAGTTGTACTCGCATTCAAAATTCTGCAGAGAATTCTCTATAAGTGTATTGGTGTTTGTGTCGCCTAATTGTTGCGATACAACATGATTTTGTGAGAAATTCGACTTACTTTTTCGGTTTTTTGGTGTCCGTATAAAAAGTATTGGAATTGTTTTTAAGACAAGGTATATGCCTGTTTTTATTTTTTACAATTTTCATTATATTCCAGAATGAATTTGAAGCTTTACCTAAGGAACTTAATTTATTGTTCAATTCTTCGTTTCGGAAAGCTTAAATGCTTTTATTTATTAGTTTGTTAGCTTGTGATAGCTGAATTTGAGACCTTGTCTGGCGATATCTTTGCCAGTTTCTCCTGTGCATATTCCTGATTCTAATGAGCTCTAAGATATGAGCTGGTAATTTTGCACATCTATATTTTTGAGGGAATTCGGGAATGCTATTACTAGCTGAGGTAATAATATATTCTGAAAATTGCTGAATAATTGAATCAACATCTTCTGTGCTAGAGATGTTTTCAATATTAGTAAGAATAGTTCTAAGATGTCTTTTTACTTCTGCCCGAAATCTTGTCCAATTTGCATTTTTAAAATCTTGAAAGTATTGCACTTTTTCGACACCCGACCGACGAATATTACAAAGAACTGGATTATGGTCGGAACTAAGTTCACTTAAAGAAACTGGCTGAGATATAAGACAAGTCACATTTGTTACAAATAAGTCGATAACGGAGGGACTACCATGAGAACTCGCTGGGACATAAATATGACTAGGTGGAAACATAATAAAAACTGGTAACATAGCAGAAAGGTTAGATATAACATTTCCCCAGGAATTGGCTCTAGTGCAACCCCAATCCCTGTGTTTGCAGTTTAGATCACCTCCCATTAAGAATGCATAGTTCATACTAAATAATTTTCTAAGATAGTTTTTCGACTTGACGGTCATAAATCAATTCTTTTATGTTTCAAAAATACCTTAGTTTTAAGTCAATACAGAAATAGTCACAAGTACGAAATATGAATTTTTTTTGTCTAAAAATGTTCAAGCGAAGAGTAATAAAGATTCAAAGTTATAAAAAAATAAAAATGGATCTATGATGCAACGAAGTGCATACGTTTAATTTCATGATTTTCGAAAAAAATGTTCCGTATAGTTATTGCACTTATTATGCTCACTTCGTCTACATATTTCTCTGTTATTATGCATAGAAAAAAATTAAGGGGATTAGTACTGTTGGAAATTCTAAAGCCAAACTCTAACTCAATTTCGCAAGTTGCATCAGAGCGAGAAAAAAATTCACACCATTTCACAATCTTAATTTTTTTACGAAATGAAAATAGATTATAAAAAAAACAATAATTTGTTATTCAAAAATTTCTTGAATGTCTTCAGGCCATTTATCTCCAATTTCACTTTTCTGCTGTAATATCCTTAATGACGATATTAAGGGGTCTGATGATACCAGCATCATTCTAAATACATGTTAATTTGTTCTCTTTCTTGAAATTTTGCAGGTGTTGGTTAGCCGGTACTTTCGGTATAGCTTATGGTTGCTTCTTGAGCCTCTTCTGAAATATGGGAACCAATTACATATGTATATACTCTCCACGACAAAGTATTTTGTGTACGGTTGCTGTTATATACTTTTGTGCATAATGTGTTTTAAGAATAGTTAATGTTCACTTAGCGTAGTTTCCAAACTTTTGTGCGTTTAATTTGAAACCGCTATTAATTAAATTTAAGATATTTCTAAACCTACATACTATTTCCACTTCAATATTTAATATTTCCGCAGTTGTTTCGAAATTCTCAAACGTGTTTCCGTCATTAGTATTTCCGAAGCCTTGTTTTGGTGTATCAACAAGTAATCCCATTTTGTCCCGAAATTCTGTCTGAATTCTTTTTTTTTCGTTCTGTTTCATTTGTTTTAGTTGCGCGGTCTTAGCTAAATTAAGAAGAAATTCCATTGGACGAATTCTTGCATGCAAAGATGATATACCGAACTCAGCATTACTTTCGACTTCAACAATGTCACTCTTATTAAATTCTTTCATAGTATTGCTACATTTGACGCACCTCATGCTTGATGTCGTACCGGATGCATGTTGAGCCACTTTTCCGTCTACCATTGTAAAAAAAAGTTCATGTTTGATTCTGATTTTCTTACCATATTTATTTAGAATTGTTTCTTTTAAGTTTTTAATTTCATCTTTTAACTTTCTATCCTCATTTTGAGTTTTTTCTTGATTTTCTTTTATATATTTAAATCCAACAGGTCGACAGAAATAAGTTGATGATGGCTTAGGATTCCTCCATATTTCCAAAATTTCACTATTGTTATTATTAATTTCACTCATATTTTGAGACGAGTTCTGCAGTCTTACTGGCACTACAGATGTAATAAATAAATTATTATCGGAAAGTTCCTTTGTGTTTTCCGAAAACCGTTGTTTATATTGCACTTGGCCCCAGAACCATCAAATCCATATTTTGTATAAAGAACAAAAGTGGAAGAGGTATTCGATGTTATTTTTTCTTCATTTATTGATTGCAAAATTCTATTTGCAGTTTGATCTGGAATGTCTTGAAGGCTAGATTAAGCCGAAGTTTCGGTAACATTCCAATTAGATGGCATTGAGTCTTTTTTCATCCGACTTATTGAGGGGTAAAGGGGAAGAGCATCCATTTTTTTTCTGTGCAAGTGTCTTTTTAATGTTAAATATTTATCTTTCGAAAGTCCTAGGTCCAAAAATATTGCTAACATTTCTTCTGGTGAAAAACTTGTGGTTTTAGCTTCATTTAAAAATGTAGTATCATGGATTCTATAAATTTGCTCTTTAGTTGCTATCTGCAGAGCATCCACAACTTCTGCCTTTTTTTGTTGGTGTTTTTTTTTAAATTATGTGTATACATTTCACGTATGTTAATGTCAGATCTTGAACAATTTGCTTCAAAATCATTTCTTCTTCGCCTTTTAGTTCTATTTGAGCTTTCTTCGTAAAGCTTCTTTGGTCGTCCTCTTGTAACTAGCTGTTCCTCCGAGAGACTTCTTAGTCCAAATGAATTATCCAGTCATTTAGAATGTTTTGCAATGAATTTATTTTTGCTGTAGGCACAAGATAAATATTTTCTCTTTATTTGATTGAATATTCCATCTAATGTTATGTCGAACAAATTTTCTTGAAATTGCAACTTTCTGGCCACTTTTTTTTTGAAATCTTTAACTTTACCCTTCGGATCTTCACAAAAACACTCAAAAAGAAACTTGTAGGTCCACATTATGTTGTAATTACACTCCACTATTTAAACCGATACTGTGCCTAACAACTAACAATAGCTTCTAGTAACTTTCAAACATTTATGTCATTACTAACAATATACCACTAAGTGTAACGGAATAAATGATAACGAAGTAAGGAGAAGATATGTTCTTTTGTTAGTGCAGAGAAAATGCAAAATTCAAGCACACTTGTTAGCTGTACATCAGGTTACATGTGTACTTGAAGGTAAATATTAAATGTTTTTTCTGTATAACTCCTAATTGTGGACGTACCCGGATACCGTTTTTTTGAATTTTTGCAAGATAACGTATTCTATTTTCATTTCTTAAAAAAATAAGGTTGTGAAATGGTGTGAATTTTTTTCTCGCTCTGATGCAACTTGCGAAATTGAGTTAGAGTTCAATTGGCTTTAGAATTTCCAACGGTTCTAATCCCCTTGATTTTTTTAATTTTTTATAATAACAGAAAAATATGTAGACAAAGTGAGCATAATAAGTGCAATAACTATACAGAATATTTTTTTCGAAAATCATGAACTTAAACTTATGCACTCTGTTCCATTATACATACATACTTATGTAGATCCATTTACATTTTTTTCCAACTTTGAATTTTTCTTACTCTTCACCTGAACATTATTAGACAAAAAAAAGTTTAAAAACTAAAGTAAGGTATTTTTGAAACATAAAACAATTGATTTGTGACCGCCAAATCGACAATTTTTGCCCACAGTGCGCCGTGGAAATTCGAATTTCGGGTTTTAGCCATGTTTCCGTAACTAACGCAATATCAATTTTGTTAATATTTAAAAACTTTATAAGTTCAGCATGTTTTTCACGAACACCTCTGGCATTGCATGTTACAATTATTATATTCTTATTATTAATTCTGCGATAATATTAAATTGGTCTAATTTAGATCTGCAAGTGCTTAGTTTGGTAATCATCTCCGATGCAAGCGAATTCAATTCGTGCATGGAAAATAAATCTCCATTGCTGCAGGTAGCAGTGGCATTGTTGTTGTCTGTAGTGTGTACTGGACCTGAAATGTACTCCGAAGCTTTCGGGCGAGAGATACTGGTGGTTTTCGTTTCTCAATCCACACGCTTCGTAGCGCCGCGTGTTGGTAGAGGCGGGAAGTCGTTGATGGATAGCAGTGAAATATTGTTTTTGTTTTTATTATTATTGTATTTTGGCGGAGGGCCAAGCGATTGATTTTAGTTACTGTTTTTGTTTCCTTTGCAATTCGCGCACTTGTACACGTCGGAGTTAGTGCAATCAACAGTCTTGTGATGGCCTGCGTTGATTCAACAATATCTTTGTATATTGCAATTTCTTTCGCCGTGGCCGAACATTTGACAGTTTCGGCATTGTGTCACTCTATTCTTCTGTTTACGCTGATAACTCCAATTAATTTGCGTGTGAAATATGGAACGGATATTTTTTTTTAGCTCGTTAAATTTGATTGAACCATTTTCAAGAGAAACTATATAGAAAGTATCAGTGTAGTGTTGATACTTTTTCGTTACCATTTTAACATCGTTGCATTTAAGTCCAAGTCTTATTAACAAAACAACTTTCAGATCATGAATGAAAAATTGACAATTTGCTAGTTTTAGCTTGTTGAGCACGGAATTATATGATTCCATACTTTCGCACAAAATTTTAGTTCCAATTGACAGTTTTTTAATGGAATAAGACTTTTCATTAAGTCAATCACATAATCACCAGGTTTTTGCAAATGTTTTACTGGGGGAACAACTAATTTAGTGGTTGTGTTTGGCAACACAAGGTCGTCCATATCATCACTTTTAATGTAACTGTCCGGCAAACATTGCAAAGGGCTCCAATAATTGGAGTCCTTTTTAGTTAGAACCATTTTTGGTACCGATTTTGAGCGGTAATGGGCGATCTCGCGCGTTTATTAATTTTGGATGGCTTTATTGTAAAACTTTAGGATATACTTATGTATACGGTTCACAGATCGATGCGTATAGCATTAAAGCTTCGATCGAACTGATTAAGTTGAATAAGAAGATACGATAAATAGATGTTTTGTTGCTTCCACGTAGATTTTGTTTTCGGTAGAGACAATACATGCAACTATCCAAATTCAACGTTGGAAGCCTTAGCACGACTGGAGTAGCCAGAGTCTAAGGAGAGCGTCTGAGTGAGAAACTCTCCGCTGTGAATTCACCTTCCACAAATGCCAATAACCAGTGGCACCAGTACCGCGACATCATCAAAGAGGTAGCCGAGACCACCATAGGTTACCAACCACCACCTAAGAGGATGATGAACGCGTACGTCGGAAAAAGGTAACAGAAAATGCACACCTACAAATGCTGCAGCGGAAAACAAGAGCAGCAAGGGAAGAGTATCGAGCCAGAAGAAGGGAGGAGAAAAAGATCCTGCGTAAAAAGAAAAGGGCCCACGCAGTCTCCCAGCTCAAGGGTATCGAAGAGTCTCGCGACAGGAACAACACCCAGATGTTTTTTAAGAAAGCCAAGCAGCTGCCAGCTGTCTTTAAACCCGGAATGCAAGCTCTTCGAAATAGTGAAGGAAACCTAGTCACCGAAGCACAGGGAATAGTAGATGTTTTTAAGGAGCATTTCCAGCTGCTACTTAATGGGCATCAAATAGAGAGAGTGATAGGGCAAGAAGAGAACCCACGTCCAATCAATGAAGAAGCCATCCCCCTCCCCAGTTTTGAAGAAGTTGACTTAGCTATCAAAAAGCTGAAGAAAAACAAAGCCGCTGGCTTTGATGGTCTACCAGCAGAGCTTTTCAAACATGGTGATAATATTTTGGTAGGGTGCCTGCGCCAAATCATCAACCAGGTGTGGGTGGATGAAGCCATGCCCGATGACTGGACTATCAGCTCTATATGCCCCATCTTCAGGAAAGGCGATCCTATGTCTTGCAAGAACTACTGAGGCATATCCCTGCTAAATGTCGCGTATAAGATCCTATCCAATGTACTGTGTGAACGTCTGAAACCTTTCTGCAACACACTAATCGGCACGTACCAGTGTGGCTTCCGGCCCGGCAGATCGACGATCGACCAAGTTTTCACGCTGAGGCAAATCTTGGAAAAGACCAACGAATTTCAAGTCGAGACCCACCACCTCTTCATCGACTTTAAAGCCGCATACGACAGCATTCATCGTCTTGAGTTCTACAAGGCGATGGCCGAATTCGGGATCCCGGCAAAATTGATCCAGCTGTGCCACGTGACGCTGGAAAACACGCGGTGCAATGTGCAATTTGGGAACAGCTCTTCTGAACTATTCCAAACTTGCACCGGATTTCGGCAAGGAGATGCGCTGTCGTGTGACTTCTTTAATCTAGTGCTGGAACAGATAGTGCGTAGGGCAGGTGTCAACAGGGAAGGCACTGTCTTCAATAAATCTGTCCAGCAGCTGGGATATGCAGACGACATCGACATCATCGGTCGCTCCCAGCGTGCCGTTATAGAAGCTTTCACGGCAATTGAAGAAGAGGCGAAACGAGTTGGCCTTAAAGTAAATAAGGACAAGACCAAGTACCTGATGGTGATGGCCTAGGACAAAACGTGACTGTTGGCAACAGTAACTTTGAGGTAGTTAGGGAGTTTACCTACCTTGGAGTAAATATCAACTCCACGAACGACACCCTAGTGGAGATTCGACGAAGACTTACCCTAGGAAACCGCTGCTACTTCGGTTTGGCAAAACAAATGGGTTCAAAACTGCTATCTCGGAAGACGAAATGTGCTGCACGATAAGCAGGAAAGCAAAATAGAAAAATATCGATAAACCATCGTGCAGACTTCAAAGGCAAAGAGATTACCCAGAGAATCGGGAGCTATCCTTTACAATAAGTTTTGAGGTCTCTTTTGAGAGATTTATAAAGGTGGTTTTTGGTGATGATGACAAATAATTTTGGAGTTACGGTGGCCTCCTGGCCTTATAATTTGGGCTGAAGATTATTGGGACGTTGGAGGCGTTTCGTAGCCTCTTTGTGGAGTCGCTCCTCATGGGTAGGGTCAGGATGAGTCTCCAGGCGGTCCACCTGGCTCAACCTGCTTCAGACTCATGCGTCTGGCTCCGGGAAACCTGCTTTGTCATCCCCTTCGATCATATGGGAGAGAGTGAGCACTCAGTTGGAAACCAACCCAGGAGCGCTCAGTTAACCCATAGTTCTTCAGAGGACGACGGGTAAAAGAAAAAGGCAAGGCGAAAAAGGTGGATGGGTGGTGATAGGAGGAATGGAGTGGAGAAGGACTTTTGTGCGATTTTTGAACGTAACAGCCACTCCAAAACCTGAATCCCTATCACAGGAAGCCAATCTTTAACTCTCTTACTGGTGTGTTTTGGGTCATTATCGTGTTGATACACCCATGTTAGCGGCATTTCATATTCGGCATAAGGGAGCATCACCTCATCTAGGATTTTCACATAGAGATATTGGTCCATAATACCATTTATTAAATATATGGGCCCCGCTTTCGTCTTCCCATTGCGAACTGTACTTAAAATAAAGTGCACGAGTTTACTCGATGTTTTGTTTTTATAAAAACTCCCTTAAAAAGTGGGCGTCTTCAGATAGCGCGTTTGAGTGAATTATAGAAAATTTGAAGGTCTGTTACTTTGCTTAAATAATTTTTTCTCCATTCCTAGTAAAAATTTTGAAAAAAAATAAGTTTTATAAAAGTGGGCGTGTCAATTCCAAATTTGGTACGCCATTATTTTGCACTTGTCTTATAACCTAGAAATATTAATTTTTAGCCCAATCGCCGAACAAATACCCGAGAAACAGCTGATTTTCAATATTACCGCTATTCGAATCTTTTGTGAAAAACGTGGTACGGCACCTTATAGCATATACCCAAACTAACCCACACATCAAATTTTATCGAAATCGTTGGAGCCCTTTTCGAGAAAATCCATTTTTACTGAAATCGGCCATAAGTAAACTACCCTTAATTTTCAGGTTAGAATGAAAATTCAAATTTCGCCTTTAGGAAATATCCCACAGAGCTTATATATGATGTTTGAAGTAAATCCGTCCAGCCGTTTAGGCTGTAGTCGAATATACAGACGGATAGACAGACAGACTGGCAGACAGAGAGACTGACAGACTGACAGACTGACAGACAGTCAGATGGAATTGCCGGACCTACTTTTTTGGACTTCTCCATCCTAGTAATGTCAAGTTTGATTAAAATCTCGAGTTCGATTTTTTTCACGATTGCAATAATTGTAGGTGAAGTAAAATAGGTAGGTGCAAGTAAAAATCGAGTTGACCTGTTTTCTTACTTTTTAACAGTTATAACTTATATATATTTGCTTTTAAGTAAAAACTCCTATTGTTGTGAACACAACTATTTTCGCACGCAGTGACTAAACGAATGAATGAGAGGAATATATAAATACAGTTATGCTTGTTTTTACTAAAAATCGCTTCTCTAGAACCGTTAGAATGCTTATATACACAGGCCGACATAATTCATCGTACGACACACTTAAATGCTACTGTTCGGTATCTATGCAGTTCACTCAAAAAAGGACTAAGATTTAAGAATCAGAACAAAAAACAAAGATTATTTATGTAAAAGATTAAATTGAAATTCTTTTATATTTTCTTAAAAATTCAACAAAAAGGAATAATTCATATGATTGAAACGACAAAATTCATCGTACGGTAAGTTTTCGACTGTAGTCTCTTAATGAAATCGGGCTGTCAGTATCTTGTTGGGCCTAGACCAGATTTAAGAACAGCTTGTAGTCGACGTGGCATAGAAGAGATCAGGTTTTGGGTGAAGTCCTTGGGTACACGATCCCATTCTATTTGAAGAGCATCCCTAAGTGTCTGTTTTGACGTAATTCGGTGTTTATGGAGCTGTTTTTCCAAGTAGTCCCACAAATGCTCTATAGGGTTTAAGTCCGGACTCTGTGGGGGAGAATTTAACTGCCTTGGAGCATAGTACAACAACCATTCCTTCACTTTTCGAGCGGTGTGTTTGGGGTCGTTATCTTGCTGAAATATCCAGCCGGGACCCAGACCTAATTGATCTACTGATGGACGCAGATTGGCTTTTAGTATGTCGAGATACATGTGCTGGTCCATGTTCCCTTCAATAAAAACCAGTTTTGCCACGCCGGACCAAGCCATGCTCCCTCAAACCATAACACTACCGCCACCGTGCTTCACTGTTCTTCGAAGATTTTGAACGTCCATTTCGGTACCGCTCTTTCGCCAAACTCTTGACGGACCGTCGTGACCAAAAATGTTGTATTTGTTCTCATCGGTGAACACAACTTTCTTCCAAAAAGACAGATCAGCGTCTTTGTGTAGAGAGGCAAAGTCTTTGCGTTTTTTTTTATTCGCGTCACTTATAGATGGTTTCTTTCTAGGTGTTCTTGCAAAATATCCATGCCTGTTCAGAGTCCTTTCAATTGTACGCGTGCTGACGTCTATGCTGCATGTATCCTCGACTATTTGTTTGATGGTAGGGCAATTCGTTTTTGGGTTTTTCCGAATAGTGTTCAGAATGACCCTTTCATCCCTTGCATTCAATTTACGTGGACGACCACTTCTTTGAACGTACTCAACACTTCCTGTTTTTTTATACGTTTCTAGGATATGCTGTACAGTTGATTTACTTTTCCCCACTGTGCGTGCAATTTCTGCCAGGGATTTGGCTTCTTTGATAAACAAATTAACTACCACTTGGCGAAAATCTTGGGTCGTTTCTTTTCTACGGTGTTGTACTGACATTATAATTTTTTTTTGGAAAGGTGTACACTAACTAACCACTTAATACAGAATGACATGATTTTTGCTAAAATTATAATTGCAAATAGAAAAACTAACGGTATCAATCATCGTACGATGAATTGTGTCGTTTGGTCTGCAACATATTTTATTGCCTTTATGAATAACATGAGTAAAAGAGATGGCATGAGAGAGAGGGTTTGGTTAATAAAAACATCATTAGCCATAATAATTAAAAAAAATAATAACAGTTAATCTTATCCATATAAATCGAATATATTAGAACTTTGTCTATCGTACGATGAATTTTGTCGGCCTGTGTATGTGTAAACACAGACTATGCAAAAAAATGTTTACCAGAGGAGGAACTAAATAAAATAAATAAATAAACACTTGGCGCTACAGGTCGATGGGACCCAGGGCCTAGCTTCTCACAACCATTCGTGTTGTGCGTGTTATATTCTTTACACGAATGGAAGGGGCCTACTGTTTAATGCCGTGTCCGAAAGGCAGATTGTTATTTGAGAAGCTTTCTCAGGACAGTTGTACTCTCGGATGTTTGTCAGACGCTCGCGAGAGGTGGGGCCGTGAAAAACTTTTTAGGTGTTCCGACTGGGATTCGAACCTCGAACCCTTGCTCCATAGTCCAACGCACTAACCACTAAGCCACGGCGCCCACAAGAGAAGGAACTAGCGTAGACCAAGTTTTTTTTGCGAAGTAAGAATAATGGTAATATTGAAAATTGGGTGTTTCTGCGATTCGGCTTAATATTAATGTGTATAAGTTATAAGGCAAATGCTGAATAGTCGCGTACCAAATTTTTAATTGCCACGCCCACTTTTATTAAACTTATTTTTTTACTTTTTTCTTTTAATTTTTACTACAAATTGAGAAAAATTATTTAAGCAAAGTAATAGGCCTTAAAATTTTCTTATACACTGTCGGACAAAATAAAGTGCAAAAGCAGGTGATTCACCCTGTTAAATACTGTAAGTTAGGATCAAAGCGCATTTATGCCTCAATTGGTGTATGCTGACGTCATCTACATGCGTGTTCACAGTTTTGTAAAAATTAACCGTTAATTGTTGTTGTATATTTGCTATCAGTTGTGGTAATTCTGCAGTAGTTGCATTTGGAACGCGACAAAATAAAGTGCATTTTCTTTTTTGTGTGACGCCCGCTGGAATATTTCCAAAAGTTTCAAAAATTTTCAGGACAGATCTTAACAATCAACAAAAAATTAAAAGGTAGAAGCATTAAATTAAAATTTGAAGTCTCATTTTCAGTGTTAAGTTTCGTTTTATTTGGTTAAGGTATTAATATGAAACCCCTAACATCTGAGGTGAAGAATCTGCTAGTTTTGGATCGTCAAAGTGGATTGACATTCCATAAACTAGCAGAAAAATATGAAATTTCAATTTCTGGAGCAAGGAAAATCTGGCTGAACTTTGCCAAACGAGGAACAGTTGCCAGTTTTAAAAGTTCTTGCGGAAGGAAGCGAAAGACTACACCAGCTGTTGATCGGAGGATTAAAATCGAGGCCAGGAAAAACCCTTTATCATCGGCCAGGAGTATCAGAGAAGAACTGGCATTGAATATTACGCCAAGGACAGTGCAAAGGCGTCTCCAGGAAAGCGGTTTAAAAAACTTTTTTGCGAAGAAAAAGCCTATGCTGCGTTCGATCAATATCAAAAAACGACTCGCCTTCGCAAGAAAGTTTTTACTGAAGCCACCAACATTCTGGCAAAATGTAATTTGGTCCGATGAGTCCAAATTTGAGTTAAAAAACCCTAAAACTCGAAAGCGAGTTTGGTGCAGGCCATCCGAAAGGCTAAGCCAAAGGTGCTTACAAAAAACCGTAAAACACGGAGGAGGGTCGGTGATGGTCTGGGGATGTTTCTCCTTTAGTGGCGTTGGAAATCTGGTCAAAATCGACACCAAAATGACGGGTCCAACTTACGTCAACATTATCAGGGAAAATATAGCTTCTTCTGCTTCTAGAATGTCTTTGGGAAGTTATACTTTCCAACAAGATAACGACCCAAAGCATATGAGCAAAGTAGCTAAGGAGTACTTTTCCCAAAATAATATTGATGTATTGGAATGGCCACCTCAGTCCCCAGACCTGAACCCAATTGAGCACCTTTGGTCGATTTTGGACGACAGAATTCCGCTAGATCAGCGTCGAAACGTAACATCTTTTTGGGAAAGCCTTCAACAGGAATGGGAGAAAATTCCAGGGAACATGTTGAGGAATCTGGTGTCCAGCATGCCTAAGCGTCTTGCGGAAGTCATTCAAAACAAAGGAGGAGCCACTAGCTATTAATTTTTTTTCATTTCTGGAATTGTATTTTAAAAATTTTGATTGTTTTGTTACTTTTTTTGAATTTGCACTTTATTTTGTCTTCTTGCATGAATTTTCATTTCTTTAAATATTGCTGTATCTCTTTGTTTTTCAACTGAATTTTGTAAATAATTTAAATAGTTCAACAATTATAAATAATAGTGTTGAAAAAAAAAATGAAATAAAAAATTAGCGTAGTAACGCTACAAAAACTACGAAATGTTTCAGAGTTTACTTTTGCACTTTATTTTGTCCGACAGTGTAATTCACCCAAACAACCTATCTGGCCACACCCACTTTTTTAACACGTTTTTACAAAGAAAACATTGTGTGAACTCCTACAATGTTGACTATTATTCCATCGAAACGCGGAATGTCACGCCTACTTTACTGGCGGGAGCAATACTTGGATTTCAATCCTGATAAAATGATACACTTACAGCAGTAAGGTATAAGTTCGTACGTTATACATACTTATGTATATCCTTTCTGAATACATCTAAAATAACATAATTTACCATTTATATTGTGTTTCTCTTTATCCTTCAATAGTCCCAAAACAAGCTCTTTATACGCTGACCTCAAAGTAAGCCACACATAATCGTTCTGCTTTGCCGTGTCAAATCTTGATTTAATCTCACACTCCACAAAAGAAATGATGCATATTAATATGAGTATGTACATTCTCCTCGCCAGGTATCCCAAATTCCATAAAGACCGTGACCTTTTGGATCTCGAAGGAGATTTTAACAATTCTGCGCATTGCATACATATTGTATTCAAACCGCTTAACCTGGATATTCCGGACGACCTTGCCATCCATTCTGAACGTAGTCGTGATATGGCAGTAGACTTATTTGTGTTCTCTTTGCCTTCCGACAACAGCACCCACTTCAACACCACGCCTCATGGTAAGAGAAACTCCGGGGAAAGCAAGAGCACTGAAGGGTGATTCCACCTGTTGAAATGTGGGTATCCCTTGAAAAAAAAAAAAAATTTTTCTTTCATGTTGTCTTTGTTCATTTAGCATTGTTACTCTATATTTTCTTCGTTATACTCATCCCCCAGGGAGTTGTATTTCACGACAACTTTTATTCATCAGCAATTAAGTGATTCAGTTTAGCTGGGAGGACATCAAGTAAACTTTCTTTGACAAAATGACACACAAGCCATTATCAAAACAACTTACAATAATTAAAATTTATGTTAAAAGGAATTCTATTCGGAAAAGCGCGATAGGTAAAAAGGTATAGAAACACAACCCCAGAATGGACCTTTCTCTTGACGTTGAATGGTGGGCGGTAAATGTCAAGGATATACTAAAAGAAAAGTTGTCCGATATAAAGTGATAGTATTGTATTGTGTAGGTAGTGCGCAGTAATGATGAAATAATTCCTGCTATTCGAATGCAGATTAGTCATGCGACAGACTTAGGAAAGAAGTCCTAAGATCTTGACAATTTAGCTAAAGTTGCTAATATATGTATGCTTTATATCTGTGTTACTAAGGCAAAGCCCGGTATCCCAAAAAACTTCAAAAGTTCCATCAACTTCCATTGTATATGGATAAGGGATTCGAATTAGGGATTCGAATTAGAATAGCCCCTAAAATTTTCAGAATCGTTTCCTAATAATTCTGACATATCGGGTTTTTCTTAGTACCACCGAAATCAAAACTTACGACCAATGTCCTAAATATGACTTTAAAAACGGATTAGTTTTTCTCATCTCAATTATCACAAAAAAATATTCATTTGCATATTTGTAAGTATCTTTTCCCCTGCTTGCCAAAATCGTTATGTATTAGCTACCACAGACTTTTGGTGGCCAAACAAAGAATTACTAAAGTATGTATAACATAAGGCCTAGAATGGGCAGTTAGCTCCTTTAAGTCACCAGTCGTGGATGGAATTACATCAATCCTGACCGATACTCAAAATGCTCTTGAAACAAAAGAGATATAAGAGAATTGTACGAGCTCTGCATAGAAAAGGAGTAAGTACCATAGTTTCGAAGTGGATGTACGAACTACTGAGCACAAGATAAGCGGAGACTTATACATCAGAAAGCATCATCAAGGTCAGCACAGCAAGAGAATGTTTGATGAGCTACTTGAGGAACTGGCAAATAATGGAGTGGACTTACAATAACTCATGATTGGTGCTTGACAGCTGGGCTAAGCTTAAACCCAATAAAAACTACGATAGTACCATTCACGAGGAAAAGAAAGCTTGAGCGACTGAAACCGATAAGGATGTCCTGTGCCCGACTGACACCTGTTAATGAAGTTAAACATCTGGGAATTATCTTGAACAATAAAATCAGGTGAAAAAAAACACACAGAAGAGTTAGTCAGGAAAGCGACACGGGCAAATCCTGGGGATGCAGTCTGACCATCATCAGTTGGATGTATATTGCTATTGCGAGACCTGTGATCACATATGGAGCAATTACATGGACAGAAAGGATCCGCCTGGTCACCACGAGGCAGACACTCAATAAAGTGCAAAGCCTGTATTACAGAGGCCAAGAAAACCTGCCTAACTGCAGCCATGGAGGTGCTACTGGAACGGCAGATCGTGGTTGAAGAATGTGCAAGTAAAACGATTCTAAAGATGGCCAAAGAAGGAGTAGGGAGAGATTATTGCACATTGAAGCAATTCGGAGCACTACTCAAACAAATACCACTTCTAGCCTACCCTAGAGATGACATCACTAGATGGTTTAACTTTGAAAACTATTTTGTCACTCGGCTCAGTAATAAAAAGAATTGGAGTAATAAAATCGCAATCAACGAGATGAGTAAACACACAATTAAGTGGTACACAGACGGGTCAAGAACGGATGAAGGAACTGGAACTGGTATTTGAAACCAAAAAACTATGAATCCACGGGCTCAAACACCAGCATCTTTCAGGCTGAAATCTATGTCATCGACAAATGTGTCCAAATCAATTTTGATAAAAACCATACCAACTGTAAAATAGCCAAGCCGCTATCATGGCACTGAACTTCTATGCCATTAAATCCAAACGCCTCAAATGATTTCGCCTCAAATGAAAGTCATGCAAACCTCCGCAACCGATTAGGAGACGAAAAGGAACGCTCCCATTATAAAATAAAGTGCACGACTTGGGTTTACGTACATATTACATGTGTATGTAATTGCATCTTGATGCTTAAGTCTTGTTCTCATAAAGTGGGGTGGGATTCTTTATATTTTAAGGAATTATTGTAACATCGTACTGATGTTAAAGAAAAGATTTCATAATTTTTTTTCTTTTTTTATAGGTATTCAAAAAAAAGTGGGCGTACCTATTTACCAGTGGCGTGCGGTGAAATTTTAAGAGAGGGAAGCCGGAAAAAGTGTTAAGTAGTTTTTTTATTTAACATTTACCACTGGTGTTTATTCGAAACCCAGAAGTAAGATATGGATTCTAAGCGGCCTATGTTACATACACTTTTTCATTGAAATTTAAGTAGACAATAAGCTTAATAAAGACAAGTGGTTCACAAGAAGTCGTTCAGGGCAAAGTAAAGTAAAGTTATCTATGGAATTATAGAGAACTCGGATCGCTGTTAAATATTCAAAAATTTAGCAATTACAATTAGATACTACCCATTTGTACTTTACAGCTATAAATGAATAAAAGTGTCCGGTCTGAGAGTTCTTTTTCTAATGCCAATTTTATGAATAGTATACAATGAAACGCACCGCCTCTTTGAAAAAAACATCCTTAACTCGTATTTAGCTTTTGTTACACATAATTTTATTAACTGCCATCCTAAAGCTAAAGAAAATGGAAATATACCCGAAAATCAAAGACGAATCGCTGCTTACAAATAATGTGCCGAAAAGTATTCTAAACCGTGTACACGGGCGAATACCCCACACTCATTCATATCTGGAATTCGTGTACTTTAAATTTTCATGGTGTTTTTACGGAAATTCAAAAGAATTAAGAGAAGAATAAATGTTTCATTCCTTTCTCTACACACCTTAAAAATTGACAAATGATTGGAAACGAACTGTAACTGTCATTTCATATTAAAAGAAATGATACGCAACAAGTTTATCAAGAACTTTAAACGTCGTTCAATCCTCTACATCACCCAATAACCCCATTTCCTTTGGCTTATTTTGTTGCCTGTATACCATAAAAAAACCTCCCTCGAAAACATGTCTCCTTCAACTCCACCACTTCCACTTCGACTTCCACTTCCAATCACCAAAAACCCCTTCTCCAGACAATTGTTCCCAGTTAAATTCACTCTACCAATGAGATGCTCATCCAAAAATCCCGGGTTATTTTTCTCATAAGCGAACCGATGTTAGACAAAGAAACTAGAAAGACAATTCTGCTCAATGTCAGAAAGAGATAGACCAAAAATTCGCACTGTGAAAAAATGAACGCGGAAGCCGAAGCAAATGATCGGGTTTTCAAACAATTCATTGTATGCTTGTTTATCATCGATGAATTGGTCAGATCTCGTTAGCAGAGGTAATACTTGTCTGTTCCTTGGCTATGCGTGGCTATGCTAAGATTTTCGTAATAAATATTTTTTGGTATCGATCATATATAAAATGAGGAGAATAAAAAAGGCGAACAGGTGAACAAATTTCAAATGTACATAAGTGTACATATGACGTACATAAGTAAAATATATTTGAAATTTGAAAAGGAAAGCCGGAAGGAATCGGCTTGAATGGACCGCACGCCCCTGCTATTTACAGTTCTCAAGCGAATAAAAAGCCTATAAATTTTCCCTTAACAATTTTTTTCGATTTCTAGAGAAAATTCTGCACACAAATACATTTTAAAAAGATGGCGTGCCATTGCACTATCAAATATAAGATTTAAGCCCAATCGCCCTCGAAGAAAAGCTGATTTTTAATATTACCGCGTGAGACCTATTCTGACTTATGGTAGTCTTGTATGGTGGTAGTCTGCCTGGCCTGTATTGGTACCACAAGTACCATGAGAACGACACCTACTGGAGACTATCCTCAATCTGCTACCGCTGGACACTTTCGTTCAATCCTCTGGGGTAATGAGTTCTCTAAGAATAAGTCACAAAGTCATTCATGATCCTGGAGAAATATCTAGGAAAGGTAAACCCGAATAAAACCTTGGATTGTGTTTTAATTGCTAAGAAGGCTATTAAAAAACTAGCTGCCAGAAAAACGCAAAGTCGATTGAAAAGATGAGGACAAGGATTATACAATGACCAGAAATCTTCTCCGAAGTTGAACTATACTGGAGGTAGATGTAATAGTAATCACCAGTAAACAATACGCAAGTAAAGACGGCATGAACTGGATCGCAGAATCGGTAGGAACAGCTGCTACTCGGATACCAGACGCAAAAACAATCCCCATAAAAAGTCAAGGCATATCAAGAGGCTTTGCATCAATATCATACGTGGGATTCACCATAATCAGCTGCTATTTTACGTCAAACGAAAGTATAAACGAGTTCCGAGAAAATTTAGATGACCTGGAAGGCTACATGCAAGAGATCGAATGGAGACTTGAACGGTGAAGGACGCGAATGGCGAATGACTCTCTAGGCAGGTAATTACTCGTGATGGCAGGAAGACAAGGGCATAACATAGTAAGAATGTAGGTTAGGTTAGGTAGGCTTTCCTGGCGACAGTCATACCACATATTTGGTACACCGAAACCTACATATGTATATCTATCTCGAGAACTATGAGATCTATTGTACCCGAAATGGCTGAGTAGGGTGACTGACTTAAGCAACCCTAACTGCCGGGTGAACTGAAAAGTTATAGAGTGCAAACAAGTACTAGGGTGACTGATTCAATCGAGCCTTTGGTAAAATAAATAAATAAATATTTGACGCAACATGTCGATGGGACCCAGCGCCTAGCATTTCTCAACCATTCATGTTGTGCATGTTATATTCTTTACACGAATAGAAGGGGCCTGCTATTTTTATTATTTGGGAAGCTTTCTCATGACAAGTTATACTCACGGATGTTTATCAGATGCTCACGAGAGGTGGGGCTGTAAAAAAACTTTTAGGTGTTAGCAGCATGCGATTCTTTTAAGTTAATTTTTAACCACTTTTTTGCACATTTCATACGGTATCTCGGCCATAACTCGAGTAATGTTTGTTTTTAATGCGTCTAGAGTTCGGGGATTATACGCGTAAACAAGGTCTTTTGCGCAGACCCACAGAAAAAAAATCGAATGGTGTCAAATCACATGATTAATCAATCGATTATCATTCGACCATATTGCTCCGAAATGACTGTAACCGTACGCCCATTGGCATATTCGAAATAAACTGCACGACTGGGTCGTACGTACTTGCACCCTAAAGCTATTAGTGTATAATTTTATCAGGATTAAAGTGCAAGTCTTGCTCTTCCGAATAAAGTAGGCGTGGCATTCCGTGTTTCGATGGAATAATAGTCATAACATTGTAGGAGTTTACTCAATGTTTTGTTTTTAAGAAAACACCTTTAAAAAGTGGGCGTGGCCATATAAGGTGTTTGAGTGAACTATAGAAAATTTTAACGCCTATTAATTTGCTTAAATAATTTTTTCTCGATTTGTAGTAAAAATTTTGAAAAACAAAGTTTTTTAAAAGTGTGCGTGGCAATTCCAAAATTTGGTACGCCATTATTTTGCACTTGTCTTATAACCTAGAAATATTAATTTTTAGCCCAATCGCCGAACAAATACCGGAGAAACAGCTAATTTTCAATATTACCGTTATTCGTTGAAAAACGTGGTATGCCACCTCATAGTATATGCCCAAACTAACCCACATATCAAATTTTATCGAAATCGTTAGAGCCGTTTTCGAGAAAATCCATTTTAACTGAAATCGGCCTTAAGTAAACTACACTTAATTTTTAGGTTAGAATGAAAATTCCGATTTCGCCTCTAGGGATTAACACACAGACCCTATATATCAAGTTTGATCTAAATCCATCCACTCGTTTAGGCTGTAGTCGAATATACAGACAGACAGACTGACAGACTGACAGACAGACAGACGGAATTGCCGGACCTACTTTTTTGGACTTCTCCATCATAGTAATGTCAAGTTTGATTAAAATCTCGAGTTCGATTTTTTTCACGATTGCAATACTTGACCTATAGGTAGGTGCAAGTAAAAACAAAGAAATGGAACCGAGAGATCCCAGTGGAGATAACAAAAAGAAGGTTCAACAAGAGAGAAAGGAAGAGATCTGGATCTAGGACGACCCTAGAACCGCAAGGACGAGACCAGAATAGTGACTGTGGCGAAGAGCATCCACCATTTCCCAACCAGGATTTTGTTGAGCAGGAAGCACTTTCCCCGACCACGAGGACAAGGATAAGCAGGATAAGTACATCAAAAGAGTTAATAAATCTATATTATTTAAAGCCACCACGTCATTTTTATTTGGGAAAGTTTTGGTAATTTACGCCCATTGCATTCCAACCCCAAGGAACACATCCATACCTTTTTTACTTGCACCTATACCTATAGGGCAAGTATTGTATTCGTGCAAAATTTGGAACTCGAGATTTTAATCAAACTTGACATTACTATAATGGAGAAGTCCAAAAAAGTAGGTCTGCCAATGCCGTCTGTCGTCTGTCTGTCTGTCTGTCTGTCTGTCTGTCTGTCTGTCTGTCTGTCTGTCTGTCTGTCTGTCTGTCTGTCAGTCTGTCTGTCTGTCTGTATATTCGACTACAGCCTAAACGGCTGAACGGATTTACTTCAAACTTCATACATAGGGTCTGTGGGATATTCCCCAGAGGCGAAATTTGAATTTTCATTCTAACCTCAAAATTAAGGGTAGTTTACTTAGGGCCGATTTCAGTTAAAATGGATTTTCTCGAAAACGGCTTTAACGATTTCGATAAAATTTGATGTGTGGGTTAGTTTGGGTATATGCTATGAGGTGGCATACCACGTTTTTCACGAAAAATTCGAATAACGGTAATATAGAAAATCAGCTGTTTCTCGGGCATTTGTTCGGCGATTGGGCTAAAAATTAATATTTCTAGGTTATAAGACAAAGGGAACAAAATGGCGTACCAAATTTTGGAATTGCCACGCCCACTTTTATAAAAAAAAAATTTCTAAATTTTTACTAGAAATTGAGAAAAAATTATTTAAGCAAAGTAATAGACGTTAAAATTTTCTATAATTCACTCAAACGCCTTATCTGGCCACGCCCACTTTTTAAAGGTGTTTTTTTAAAAACAAGACATTGAGTAAACTCCTACTATTATTCCATTGAAACGCGGAATGCCACGCCTACTTTACTGGGAAGAGCAAGACTTGGACTTTAATCCTGATAAAATTATACACTTATAGCATTACGGTGCAAGTACGTACGACCCAGTCGTGCACTTTATTTATCCAGGACCCACCTCAGCTGAGCAGTCGAGAATCACAGCAACTGACGTTTGCTGTTTGGTGTGTTTCCATTTTCGCTCCCCATCTCATAAACCTTTTTAACTTCGCGTGCGCTGTCGACTTTGCATCTCTCTAGTTTTTTTTTTAATTTGATTTTCTCCCTTTCTTAATCCCCAATTATTAACGCCCCCAATTAATTAACCCTTTAAATCGGGAACACAATTATAATACTTCAAATGACAGCTGAGTTTAGCAGGTGTCAAATTCCAGCGCTACCAACTTAACACCACGAAATGAATGACCCTGTATTTTGTCTAACATTTTTCGATTTCATTTCGTAGGCATACCAATGGTGGATTAAAAAAATAAAGTGCACGACAGACAGACAGACAGACAGACAGACGGCATTGGCGGACCTACTTTTTTGGACTTCTCTATTATAGTAATGTCAAGTTTGATTAAAATCTCAAGTTCCAAATTTTGCACGAATACAATACTTGCCCTATAGGTATAGGTGCAAGTAAAAAATACTATTGTTGTTTTGCTTTTTCGCAGAAATTCAAATTTAATACTCCCAACTCCAAATTAAATAGCCAAAAAAATATGTATTGAAACTACATACATACTTAGATACATATATGAGTATATATATATATCAGACTTAAAAACGGGTTTGTAATGTAAACGACTCAATAGAGAAACGAGGTCAATGTACTTACTTTCTGCGTATGTATGTATATATAAATAGTTTTTGTTCTATGTACCTACGTTTTTCAACTTTTCCTAAAGTAGATAATATATTAAACTATTTCAACTCAAAATGAAAATCGTAAGGGTCAAGTGCTCTTATAAGGACCTCAATCTGCGAAACTTAACCGCTTCTCCATGTATGTATCTACATACATAGGTATAATATACGAGTATCTATATGCATACATAACCTTAATTAGAATCACGGATCGTTAGTTCATCAGCCCACTACATTACTACTAAGTCTCGCTAACCGACGCAAGGTGTAACTTCATTATCCTTTCTAAACTTTTGGACAGAAACTAGGGTTGATATTTACTACACACGAATGAGAACCGTAATGGCGAAAACGTATAATACCTCACAGAACAAATCACTACATATGTACATATGTAAGTACATTAAAGGCATTTCTATTTTTTAGGACATTCTCCTTACACTACATTTTCCTTGCATAGCTTAATATTGTGAACGAATCTATAGCAGATTTCATTTAAATTGCATGAATTCAAGTTGATTATCAGCTACCATAAATTATTTGTAAATTACTGCTCTCATAGCTGGAGTAAAGTTCTTTTATTCGATTGAATTGATAAAAATTATTTAATTTGGTGTTTTTGGTCGCTGAGCAAGTGCGTAATTACCACTGCTATAGCTAGTTATTAGCGCTAAAATTCAGGTTTGCATGTCGCATTCCCAAGTGATTCAGGTCAAAGAGTGAAATCGTGTCAGAAATTCAATTTAAGTTCATTGACGGCTTTTAATCACGGCACGCTGTCACTTACCACGGAATAGATATACGTACATACATATACGTATGTGCATATGTATGTAATGCACAAGGACGAAACTTGATTACCTGACTAAAACTAGAGAGCTAGAAAATTATACTTACAAGCCTGCTGATAATGGATTGTGGGTGGTTGTTTGGGTGAATGGCGAGCCATAACCTCAAATCGATTGATGTTTCGTTAAAATCGCTAAAAGGTCAAGCGTTTCAGACTGGAGTTGAATTATTAATAAATCATGTACCGAAAATGATGCTATTAGTGAATGGGAAAGTCGGAGCAGTGTGGTTAATGGTTTTGTGGAGCTTGTGGTTTTATGGTACCATTATATCAATATGGTGGCAATTGCCGCTTATGCAACATACATACGTACATATGTATGTAACTATATGTCAGTGACGTGCGCTCCATACAAGCCCATTCCTTTTGGCTTCCTTTTCCAAATACTAAATTTATTTACGTCATATTCACCTGTAAAATTTGTTCATTAAACCTTTTTTATTCTCCTCATTTACTAGGAAATAAATAGCCATGCATGGCCGAGAAACAGACAAGTATGACCTCTTCCGACCAATTCATCGACAATAAACAAGCATGCACTGAATTATTTGAAAAGCCGATCATTTTTCCACTATTCAATTTTTAAGGTGCGTAGAGATTGAATAAAAATTTTGTTTTTCTCTTAGTTCTTGCCAATTTCATATCAATTCCAATAGTGTGGGGTATTCGCCCGTGTATACGCTTAAGAATATTCTTCGGCATATTATTCATATGTACCAATTTTTCCTTAATTTACGGCTATATTTCCGCTTTCTTTATATTCTTTCAATTAATAAAACTTTGTGTGACAAACAAAAGTTAAATACGAGTAAAGAATGTTTTTTACTTGCACCTACAGCAAGTATTGCAATCGTGAAAAAAATCGAACTCGAGATTTTAATCAAACTTGACATTACTATGATGGAGAAGTCAAAAAAGTAGGTCCGGCAATTCCGTCTGTCTGTCTGTCTGTCTGTATATTCGACTGCAGCCTAAACGGCTGGGCGGATTTGCTTCAAACTTCATATATAGGGTCTGTGGGATATTCCCTAGAGGCGAAATTTAAATTTTCATTCTAACCTCAAAATTAAGGGTAGTTTACTTAAGGCCGATTTCAGTTAAAATGGATTTTCTCGAAAACGGCTCTAACGATTTCGATAAAATTTGATGCGTGGGTTAGTTTGGGCATATGCTATGAGGTGGCATACCACGTTTTTCACGAAAAATTCGAATAACGGTAATATAGAAAATCAGCTGTTTCTCGGGCATTTGTTCGGCGATTGGGCTAAAAATTAATATTTCTAGGTTATAAGACAAAGGGAACAAAATGGCGTACCAAATTTTGGAATTGCCACGCCCACTTTTATAAAAAAAAAATTTCTAAATTTTTACTAGAAATTGAGAAACAATTATTTGAGCAAAGTAATAGACGTTAAAATTTTCTATAATTCACTCAAACGCCTTATCTGGCCACGCCCACTTTTTAAATGTGTTTTTTTAAAAACAAGACATTGAGTAAACCCCTACAATGTTATGACTATTATTCCATTGAAACGCAGAATGCCACGCCTACTTTACTGGGAAGAGCAAGACTTGGACTTTAATCCTGATAAAATTATACACTTATAGCATTACGGTGCAAGTACGTACGACCCAGTCGTGCACTTTATTTTTATATAGAAGCGGGGGTCTTTAAAATAAAATAAAACATAGAAATATGTTTTATTCCAATATACATACATATATACATAATTGGCATAAGAAGAATAACTCTGAGACAGGACCGTTTTGTCCATTGAAATACTGCTTATAGAAATTTCAATTTTCTTAAAATAATTTTTTTAAAGAGGATCGTAGAATAGGGTTTAAGTACAATAGTAATGGGCTTAGCGGTAAACGAGGGCAAAACAAAGTATATGCTGTCAACGAGAAGGGACACACAGCATCGACGAATTGGACAGAACGTCACAATCGACAGGTACAACTTTGAGGTAGTAAGGAACTTCGTCTACCTCGGCTCTGCTATAACTTCTGAAAATAACACCTCTGCAGAAATAAGACGAAGAATAACTCTTGCCAATCGCTGTTTCTTTGGGCTAAGAAAGCAATTGAGTAATAAAGCCCTATCCCGAAGAATCAATAAGACTCTCTATAAGACCCTGATCATCCCAGTCCTACTTTATGGCGCTGAAGCATGGGTTCTGTCTAAAGCGGATGAAGAGATCCTCAGTCGCTTCGAGAGAAAGATTCTTCGCCTAATTTTCGGTGCCGTTTGCGTTGACGGGCTTTGGAGGAGAAGATTCATACGAGCTGTACAGCGACATCGCCCTGGTCAGAAAAATGCGCATCAGTCGTTTAAGATGGCTAGGACATGTAGAGCGAATGGACACCAATGCTCCGGCCCGTAGAGTCTTCGAATCAAACCCGAAGGGACAACGCAGTAGAGGAAGACCGACTTGGACTGCGCAACTGGAGGCAGTTAGGTAAGGACCGGACCAATTGGAGAGGCTTGTTGGTTGTAGCGCCACCTAAGTAAGGAGGTAGTAATTGTAATTGCTAAATCTTTGACTATTTAACAGCGCTCCGAGTTCTCTATTTTGATTCCATCTATTACTCCACTTTACTTTACTTTTATTAGACAGATTTCTTTCGAGCCACTTGTTTTATGCAATAAGCTTATTGTCTACTTAAATTCTAATAACAAAGTGTAACAAAGACGGCTTAGAATCCATATCTTTATTTTGGGTTTCAAATAAACACCAGTGGTAAGTTTTGAATAAAAAAATTTACTAAAACTTTTTCCTGCTTCCTTCTCTTGAAAGTTCACCACACCCCACTGTAACATGTGAATATTTCACTAATTTTGGTACACAAATTAATTCATCTAAGTTCAAATAATTTGTATACCATATCCCAAGATAATTTTGATACAGATAGCCCGTTTAAAGTAAGTACTTATAAACATACATACATACATATGTACATATTTATATTCGTGGTCAGTATCAATAAAAGTGCCGTTAATATTAGGGCTAAAACAAAAATTTCAATTTCGCCTCTTGGGATCTATTCCATAAACCCTATACATGAAGTTTGATTTAAATCCGTCTACCCGTTTAAGATGTACATAGCCTCCTGCACAGACAGGCAGACAGACGGCATTGGCAGACCCATTATCACAGTACTGTCAACTTTTATTAAAATCTCGAGTTGGAAATTTTTCACGAATACAATACTTGGCTTATATGTATTTATGTAGGTATAAGTGCAAGTAAAAACACTAACCATCCACCTAAAAGTACGTAAGCCGACCAGGCTATATTTAAAAATAAATAAAATGGCTAGCTTGCCCTACAAGGGCTGGCCGAGATTAAGAGGGATCGACGAAGGAGTTCCCTCTTGTTCACAAAGCCACCAAAACTTCTTGTGCTGTCGTTCTACATCATTAACATGTCGCCACGTTACAGATCTACTGAATCGAAGACAATCCTCAGTTGTCTGTGCTACGCCTGGATCGTAATTGAGTCGCCTATCCACAGCTTTTCTGTCGACGTGGTCTATCAAAATAGAGGAACGCCTCTGGGGGGATAAAGCCGTTATGACGCACAATCTCGTGATACCTATCATGAGGCTATTGGTCGAATTCATTGCTCTTGCAATATAACCGCGAATCCACTTCACCAGGAAATTGTCCACTCTGATCAGATTCGCCTTGTTATAAAGGACCTGATTGGAGTAGAATTTTTTGTACTCGGACTATGGTGTTTTGGATAAATGAAGGCAAGCCCGAAGACAAGTCCTCTCAAACACCCGAATCCTTTCCATCAAGATTGCTCGCACGTTGAACCACATCGGATAGCCATACATATACAGGGTCCTTCATTTCGTGGTTTTAAGTTGGTAATGCTGGCATTTGACACGTAAAAATGATTAAGACATACTAAATAAAGTGCACGACTGGGCCGTACAAACTTGCACCTATATCTCAAATTCTTGTGTGTATTTGAGGTAAAAATAAAGAAACGAGTATATACATAAGTAGGTAAGCATATGTAAGTTGACTATAAGTAAACCATCGTTCTAAGCAGATTGGCCAAAAACGTCATATGTATCATCTGTAGGATTTGATAAAATTAAGCATCGTCGTTACTTTTCCTTCAATTTCACTCATAAATTCATTGCCTTTGAACTCCGGTGAATATGCGAAAAGCCAAAGTAAGTCCCTAAAAATGTAACAATATTTTCTTTCTCTCTCTCTGTCTTTTAACCAATGAAAATGACATTCGGACAAATCCAGTAGCACATGCGCACCAATCAAAACTGTATCGTAAGGAAAAAAAAAACGTTTCCATGACAACACCTGTGTTCTAGGAAAATCTTTTGCAGTGGTATATAATTTTGAAAATCGGTTCAGTAGGAAGAAGGAGGGACAAAATTCATGTTTGCGTATTAATATGACATGAAAAGTGTTTTTTTGTTAAACTGGCTGCAAGGAAAGTAGAATTTTAGGCCGTTTTAAGCAAAAACTTGGTATGCCATATTATAGAGTTTTGTAAAAGAAGGCTAGATATGAAAATAAAACAGCAACGATCGAGAAAAGTTTTCGGGAAAAGCGTATTTTTATGAAGATGGCTATAAGTAAAGTACCTTTCAAAACAGTTTTGCTCAAAAACGTTGTATGCCATCTCATAGGGTTTGAAAAGCCTTATTCTAATATAAAATTTAATAAAAATCGTTGGAGCCGTTTTCGAATAAATTGGCTCCAACTGCTCGATTTCGCGAAAAATACCGTTATACTAACTTTTGGCCAAAAATGTGATATAGTTCCTGATAGGATTTGAGACGTTTAATCTTATGTGAAAATTTTAATAAAATCGTTGAAGGCGTTTTCAAGCAAATCGGCTTTTAGTCACCTTGGTCCTAAGTACCGTTGTATCATACTTAGACCGAAACGTGGTACGCCATTGTGTTGCATTACCTCGTACTAGTCCAAATATGAAATTTGAATTAAATCATTGAAGCCGTTTTCTCGCAAAATGACTTTTCGCCAAATTGGCTATAAGTAAAGTACCATTGTTGCCAATTTTGGTAAGCAGCACGATACATCATATGATTGATTGAACAGCTTTATCATAGAACGGGCCATAAATCTATAGACACAACTAAACGAGGTCGAAAGTGGCAGTAGATTGGACATACTCTCCGATAGTGACAAGTCCATAATTAACCACGCGATGAAATGGAACCTGTTTACACAGGATGGCAGGATACGCGGCGCTCCTAGGAGTAGGTGGCGCAGAACAGTTGAGAAGGAAGCACGGCAACTGAGAAAGAGTTCGAGGGAGAGCTGAGACACATTTCTAGAATTCGCACACGATGGCGCGTAGGCACTGTAAAGGCCCTAGGACCCACAAGGGAATACAGGACATACGTAAGTAAGTATTCGTGCATATCATTTCGATGGTAGAAATTGTGCACAAGGATGCAATTTTCCTGGTCATGATTTGGGTGAACGCTGTCATTCACCTTGTACACTTCCTTTCTCCTGCGGATCTTCTATCACGAAGTAGTCACCATCCTCGATAGCTTTCGTGTATTTTTCAATTTTCACATCGCTACACACAGGTTAATATGTAATACCCATTGGGAAAGCCGTAGGGGAAATACATATGTCCCTTATACATTTGTTGACCCTTACACATGTGTTTTTATAAACCACCAAACCATCCAGTAGATTTGATAAGGTTCAAGATGTCATTAATTGATCTGTTGGATAATTCTTCAAAGTCACAGAAAAAGTGTTTAAATCTTAGGTGGATGAGACCAGGTGAGTGATGGAGAAGTGAGTAGTATCCTTATTGACTTACTGATCTCCACATGCAAATGCTTCTTCCGTGAGTCTTAGCTTTTTCAAGTGGTACAGGGAAGTGTTATGCCCCATGAATCTCCCATCAGGATAGAAAATGATTTCCTATCCTTTTGAATAATTCTGTCAGTCCTAGTCTTGTCAAACAAGACCATAAACAGGTGTCTAGCGAAGATCATCTACAAGTGGCCTCTCTACGGGCCTTGATCGCTGCTCCTTGCTTCAGTGCTCAAGGCGGAACGTACACCGAGGTGTCTAACTGTTGATGTTGATTGATTCTGAACCTATTCTTGCCAATTCGTCTGCCTTTCCATTTTCTGGTATTTACTTAATATATATTTATTTCTTTAGCAGTTACCGCTTTTATTGTCGGGAGGCTATTGTCACCGGTAGGACCTTCGTTTGTGGTTTGGAAGGCAGACTGATCTGGATATACCCAGCAGTTCAGGAAATATCCCAGAGCATACGACTACATCCATCTTTAACCCATCTATCTCTTAAAGTATAGGAACAGTCCGCGGTATTAACACTTTTTAGATATTTCTTTAGGATCATGGAATGACTCCAACTAAAAGCTATTCTTAGAGAACTTATAGCTAAGAAAAAGAAAAGATCACCATTAAGTAAGGTGGTCAGATACCTAGCTAACGCTAGGCTCGCTTGAGAAACCGTGCGACAAAGCTGCTCGGGTATCTTCTGCCTTATCCAGAATAATGACAAATATTTGAGGACCCAGACAACAAATTTGACTAGTTTTGTCAAGAGTGGCGCATTCAATAATAATGTATGCGGCACCATTATGGGCAAGGGGAGTGAAAACTAAGTCCCACTCAAGAAGGGTTAATTCCGTCAATCGACTGTGCGCGCTTTTCGGACGGTATCCGATGATGCTATATGTGCTATTGTGGGAATGGTACCAGCGGATATTTTGGCTATCGAGCTGCAAATGACCTACGGCGCCAAAATCCAGGAACACCTTGCTTCAGTGAAAGATAGTGAGCTGGAAGAAAGGCAGCGAAGCATGAGAACACGGCAAAAGAGATGGAATCGGTCAACAAAGGGGAGCTGGACAATATACTTACACCACAGGAAAGTGGATTTTTATAACACTTTTTATATCAATTGCGCATGCCAGTAGGCCGGGTTACTGGTTACTGGCACGTTACTGGCACTTTTTCTGCCGAAGCTTGATCGAAGATGTCCAGTATCCGATTAAGGATAGCCTTCAGTCCTGTATTAGGTGTTGTTCTTATGGTGGTACGAATACAGCCCAGTCTCTGTATCCTTATTAGAACCGTTGAGCTGGTGATATTGTTGGTGGACTGCCAACATAGATGGCTGTCTAAGTCAGAATAAGTTTTACTACAGCCGTATATGTACATCTATATTATAATTTTGAGTTTGTACCCCATGTTGTCCCAAATATTCTACTGCACGTATAAAAAGCAGTAGCGGCTTTTTAATCCTATCATCAATATTAGGCCTCTAGTTCAGTTTTTTTTTATAAAGAACTAGCCCTAGGCATCTTGCGCTGTCCGAGATTCTTAGGGGAGTGCCCGCTGTAGAAAGTAAAGTAAAGTTACTCAGGTAAATAATACACGCTCGGTCTTCTAGTGATTGACCGCTAGTCCATATTTCTCAGTCCATTTGACTAGTATCTTCAGCGCTTTTTCCATTACTTCACTAAGGGTACGAAGGAATTATACCGTGGCCGCCCATTAATACGACGTCATCAACATAGGCAATGGGGCCATTACTCCGTCTTGACGGGTACCCTTAGAGGCATATGCTTTCATCTTTGTTCCGTTACAATAACTATGCCTTTCCCCAAAAAAGTCAATTGGTGAGGGTATTGTGGATTGCATTTTATGGACTGCTGGTGAATACTTCTTTGTGAACCGGAACGTATCGGTATGGTTCCGTCTAGCCTAAACAGAAGAAATACGTTCTGGCTGCTATAAAAGTTCTGTTCTTTCTTTCCGCGTTTAACGGATAAATGGCAAAGTCCCTACGTCCTAGCCTGCTAATCTTGCCACTGGAGATTAATGGCTCTTGCACTAAGGCAACATCTATATACATATATTATTTATCCCTAAGAAATAGATCAGTTTAGCGCTAGCTATAGAGCGATAAGACGGCGCTAAAACTCATACAAGCGACACAACACTTGAAGTTGTAAAGAAGAATTTCGACGAGTGAGAATTTTCACGGCGATCGTTCATCAATTGGCCGTCACAATTGTGCGACTTCACACCGCTCGATTAATGTCTCGGGCAATATTATTGAAATGATGGCATTAGCTCTCGTATCGATTGAAATTAAAAATGTACCAGCAAAAATCTACTACAAATCTATTTGCCGCGAAATTGAAACAAAAAATGGCCCGAATTTTACTTGCAGCTATGGGTTAGCTTGGGTATATGACAGCAGATGGCATACCGCGCTGTGCGCAAAATATGCGAAGAACGGTAATAACGAAAATCTGTTATTTCTAAAGTCTCTTTTAATCCTCATCTTCAAATTAGTATCTGACGATAATAATATACTTTTACTTATGAAAAGTAATGGCGCTCCAATTCGGGAATAGCTTTTTACAAATTTTCTTCCAAAATTTTCGTCTCTTGTTTACCTACTCAATAGCACAATGGGGGCTCGTTCTGAATACTAGGCCTCCTTTTTGAGGTAAGACCTAACAAATGGAACGGCAAGCTGACTAAAAAGGTAGCTGACATTTAAAGTGTCACACCTCGCATCCTCACTTCCAGTTTCGACTATGGATAAAGTGTGGGCTGTGCTTTTCCAAGGATCTTACTGATAAATATATTTGTATGAAATAAGAACCTGTAAAGAAGGCTTAATTGGAAATAATAGCCCAATAATACATAAAATATAACCGATCAGCTGATACCTGACTTAAAAGGTATAGAAAATTTTCTTTCCTTCGAATCCAGTCCACTACCTCAAAAAAACTGTCTTACTTTTAAGTCAAATTTGAGTCTCTCTACCAATCAGGAACGTTTGACTACCTAGTGCCTAGAACTCGAATAGCTTTGTATATAATGAGTATATAAACAAAAAAAACGCGCTAAATACTGAGTCACTTCAAATTTCGATAATTTGACAACATTTCTATGTACATAATGAAGTAATAAATAACATGCACGACTGGGTCATACGTATTTGCACTTGTTCTAATAAATTGGGCGGGGCATCCTTCACATTGGAAGGAATTATTTTAATATCGCACTGCTGTTATCTGGGAGATTACATAATTATTTTGCTTTTTTTGTTTTTAAGAACACGCTATGAATTAGTTCTTCTTTTCATTGAGTAACACGGAAAAATCATTTGGTAATGTTATCATTCCTGGAGTTGATAGACTGACATTGTACTATCTTTCATTTTCAACAATTGCTTTAAAAATTCAGCTGCTGATGATCGTTTTTTCTCAAAAACGTTACAGTAATTTAAGTTACCAGCGAAGCATATTTCTTATCTGGCGATGATTAAGTCAGTTTTTAGAAGTTTATCGGTTGTTATTAAGTTATTTAATTCAATTAGCTTTGACTTTAAACATTTAGTAAAATTGAAGTATTAGGCAATGTTAGTTTTTGGTAATTTATATAATACAATACAAGTTGAGGAAATAAAGTTTTATTACTTTCTTACGTTATTTAAAATTCCAAATATATATTAAACTTGTTGCTAGGTGCCGTGGCTCAGTGGCTAGTGCGTTGGACTATGGAGCAAATAACAAATTGCCCCTTCCATTCATGTAAAGAATATAACACGCACAACACGAATGGTTGTGAGAAGCTAGGCCCTGGGTCCCATCGACCTGTAGCGCCAAGTATTTATATATTTTTTTTTTTTGTTGCTGGATCATTTGGGGTATGGCATGTCTTGCATGTCTTCTCTCATAACTGTTAAATGTTTCTGGAATTTCCAACAGTCCCTGAGCCCATCGTCTTGTATTCTGATTATGGCGTAATGTTTGTTGATAGCGTTGATCCCCGTAATAGTGCAACAGCTGTGTCATTTTAAAAAGTAGAGTTTATATTTCCAAATAATCGACGCTAAAGAAGCATTTTCCCAAGCTAATACCCCATATCTCAAACGGGATTCTGATAGTGAAAGGTACACCTGCTTTTGCAACTCAGCATTCGCTTGTACTCAGCTGTACCTACAGTATCGGATAAAACTAAGCAAACTGAACTGAATGAAACATTTAGATGCGTGTAAAAGAAGTAAAAGGCAACATTTTTAAATTCATTATAATAAATTTACTATCTTTATCAATAGTGCTCAAAATTAAATAAAGTGCACGACTGGGTCGTACGTACTTGCACCGTAATGCTATAAGTGTATAATTTTATCAGGTTTAAAGTCCAAGTCTTGCTCTTCCCAGTAAAGTAGGCGTGGCATTCCGCGTTTCGATGGAATAATAGTCATAACATTGTAGGAGTTTACTCAATGTTTTGTTTTTATAAAAATGCCCATAAAAAGTAGGCGTGGCCAGATACGGTGTTTGAGTGAATTATAGAGAATTTTAAGGCCTATTACTTTGCTTAAATAATTTTTTCTCAATTTCTAGTAAAAATTTTGAAAAAAAATAAGTTTTATAAAAGTGGGCGTGGCATTCCAAAATTTGGTATGCCATTATTTTGCACTTGTCTTATAACCTACAAATAATAATTTTTAGGCCAATCGCTGCACAAATACCCGAGAAACAGCTGATTTTCAATATTCCGATTTCCGTTATTCGAATTTGTCGTGAAAAACGTGGTATGCCACCTCATAGCATATGCCCAAACTAACCCACACATCAAATTTTATCGAAATCGTTAGAGCTGTTTTCGAGAAAATCCATTTTAACTGAAATCGGCCTTAAGTAAACTACCCTTAATTTTAAGGTTAGAATGAAAATTCAAATTTCGCCTCTAGGGAATATCCCACAGACCCTATATATGAAGTTTGAAGTAAATCCGTTCAGCCGTTTAGGCTGTAGTCGAATATACAGACAGACAGACAGACTGACAGACAGACAGACAGACAGACAGACAGACAGACAGACAGACTGACAGACAGACAGACGGAATTGCCGGACCTACTTTTTTGGACTTCTCCATCATAGTAATGTCAAGTTTGATTAAAATCTCGAGTTCGATTTTTTTCACGATTGCAATACTTGCCCTATAGGTATAGGTGCAAGTAATAAAGTGCACGACTGGGTACAAACTTACACCTATATCTAAAATTCTTGTGTGTATTTGAAGTAAAAAGAAATAAACGAATATATACCTACATAGGTTTACATATGTTAGTTGACTATAAGTAAACCTTCATTCTTCAGATTGGCTAAAAACGTTAGATATCAGCTGTAGGATTTGATAAAGCTATTGAAAACCAAGCAACATCGGAACTATGTTATTTTTCTTCGGTTTCACTCATAAATTCATTGCCTTTGAACTCCGGTGAATATGCGAAAACCGAAAGTAAGTCCCTAAAAAAGTAACAATATTTTCTTTCTCTCTGTCTGTCTTTTAACCAATGAAAATGAATTTCAGACAAATCCAGTAGCACGTGCGCACCAATCAAAACCTGTTAAAAAGGCGTATTATAATATAAAATTTAATAAAAATCGTTGGAGCCGTTTTCGAATAAATTGGCTCCAACTGCTCGATTTCGCGAAAAATACCGTTATACTAACTTTTGGCCAAAAATGTGATACAGTTCCTGATAGAATTTGAGATGTTTAATCATATGTCAAAATCTAAATAAAATAGTTGAAGGCACTTTCAAGCAAATCGGCTTTTAGTCACCTTGGTCGTAAGTACCGTTATATCATACTCAGACCAAAACGTGGTACGCCATTGTGTTGCATTACCTCGTACTAGTCCGAATATGAAATTTGAACTAAATAATAGAAGCCGTTTTCTCGCAAATTGACTTTTCGCCAAATTGGCTCTAAGTAAAGTACCATTGCTGCCAATTTTGGTAAGCAGCACGATACATCATCTGGTTGCAATTGACTAGACTAATTGAAATATGAAGTTTAATCAAAATCGTTAGAGCCGTTTTCGAGAAAATCCATTTTAACAGAAATCGGCCTTAAGTAAACTACCCTTAATTTTGAGGTTAGAATGAAAATTCCGATTTCGCCTCTAGGGATTATCACACAGACCCTATATATGAAGTTTGATCTAAATCCATCTACTCGTTTAGACTGTAGCCTCGTGCACAGACAGACAGACAGACAGACAGACAGACAGACGGCATTGGCGGACCTACTTTTTTGGACTTCTCCATTATAGTAATGTCAAGTTTGATTAAAATCTCGAGTTCCAAATTTTGCACTAATTTAATACTTGCCCTATAGGTATAGGTGCACGTCAAATTAAATCATAACCTAATCATGACCATGGTAGACGGCAACATTTGCAGTGCCTTATCGCAGTACAATTTAACGGCAAAGTGCTACATATGTTGAGCTACTCCAAAGGAAATGAATCGAGATTTATCTGTCCCACGAAACATATGTAGATGAAGATATGTTTTCCTTTGGAATCTCTCCCTTGCATTGCTGGATCCGGGCATATGAATGTATGCACATATATGCACATCTCCTACAAATTGGAAATAAATAAAGTGCACGACTGGGTCGTACGTACTTGCACCGTAATGCTATAAGTGTATAATAAGTAAAGTAGGCGTGGCATTCCGCGTTTCGATGGAATAATAGTCATAACATTGTAGGAGTTTACTCAATGTTTTGTTTTTAAAAAAACACCTTTAAAAAGTGGGCGTGGCCAGATGAGGTGTTTGAGTGAATTATAGAAAATTGTAATGCCTATTACTTTGCTTAAATAATTTTTTCTCAATTTCTAGTAAAAATTTTGAAAAAAAAAAATTTTATAAAAGTGGGCGTGGCAATTCCAAAATTTGGTACGCCATTATTTTGCACTTGTCTTATAACCTACAAATATTAAATTTTAGCCCAATCGCCGAACAAATGCCCGAGAAACAGCTGATTTTCTATATTACCGTTATTCGAATTTTTCGTGAAAAACGTGGTATGCCACCTCATAGCATATGCCCAAACTAATCCACACATCAAATTTTATCGAAATCGTTAGAGCCGTTTTCGAGAAAACCCATTTTAACTGAAATCGGCCTTATGTAAACTACCCTTAATTTTGAGGTTAGAATGAAAATTCAAATTTCGCCTCTAGGGAATATCCCACAGACCCTATATATGAAGTTTGAAGCAAATCCGTCCAGCCGTTTAGGCTGCAGTCGAATATACAGACAGACAGACAGACTGACAGACAGACAGACAGACAGACAGACAGACAGACAGACAGACGGCATTGGCGGACCTACTTTTTTGGACTTCTCCATTATGGTAATGTCAAGTTTGATTAAAATCTCGAGTTCCAAATTTTGCACGAATACAATACTTGCCCTATAGGTATAGGTGCAAGTAAAAAATGGCAGGCTAGGACAACTGAGGATAAAACTTCAGTCGATAGAAGAAAATCTACATCCAATAACGTTTCCGAAAAGAAATGGGTCTGCTTGTTTATATGCCAAAACAAACAGCGGGCGACACAAATGACAGCAATGCTTCGGCCAGAATGTTTTTCAGAGACTCAGAGCTAACTGCTTCAATCACTGGCATAGACAATAGGTTGATAAGGCGTTTTTTTGTAATTCTGGAAGCTCTATCATATGATCTGGAGATTGATGCAGAGAAATTTAATATTTATGATAAAGAAACGAAATCCCTATACCAGTCTCTTTATCCCTGGTATAACATGCCAGCAAGCATTCGAAAAATACTTATGCATGGAGAACAAATTATTAAAACTTGCCTTTTCCATTGGGTCAGCTAGCTGAAGAAGCTCAAGAGGTAAATAATAAGGAATATCGGCGAAATCAAGAATATCTGATTCGGAAAACCAGCAGAAAGGATACAAACCGAGATATCCTTAACAGATTCCTCGCTGCATCTGATCCACTGCTTTAGATCAAATTCGGTTTTTCAAGAATGAAAAGTTACAACCTTTCTACCAGAAACCATTTCTTTGCTGAAGACACCAACACCTGCTTTTTCTACTTCTGAAGTTGAGGAAAACTCCTATAGTGATTAAAGTTCCTACTATACCTACTAATAAGTAATTAAAAGATAAACCTATGTATTAAAAACATATAAAATAGAATATGTGTTACACGTAAAGTTTATATGTAAGACAAAATCCAAATATTAAAAAAAACCTTAAATGTTTGGTTTATTTCTAAAACCAATAAAACTCTAGGTATACTTATTTTATTATTATATTACTTTATAAGTACATACAAGTTAACACCCGCAACATTGAACTCCCACACATTCTATAGAAACTGGTCTTATATGAAGTTTGAAGCAAATCCGTCCAGCGGTTTAGGCTACAGCCGCATATACAGACAGACAAACAGACAGACGGAATTGCCGGACCCACTTTTTGGACTTCTCCATCATAGTAATGTCAAGTTTGATTAAATTCTCGAGTTCGATTTTTTTCACGAATGCAATACTTGCCCTATAGGTATACATGTAGGTGCAAGTAAAAAAAAACACCCACTTAAACAGTATTCACCAGGGGACATTATATATATGAACAGAAACAAGCGAATAGGGTCAAAACTATCATCCAGGTTTCGGAAAGAAATAGTTTCCGAAAATAGAACTACAACCATTTTACCAGAATCCGGGAAAGTAGTCCACAAATCGCTAATAAAGAATTAACATTTAATTTAGATTGTGGGTCACGCCTATAATTTGCGATGTAAGGATGTATACAAACGCACAGCTAATAACCATAAATTCTGGAACCGCTAAAGTACAGACTAGAACGTTTATACTAGTTCATGTAACAGACATGAAACAATACAAACAGGCCCTGAAGGAAATCGAACAGAGGATCAAGCTATTCACGAACCCATCCCATGCTATGCTCCCTTTCCTGGGAGCTCTGCCTAAATTTCTAAATTTCCTAGGCTCTACCTGGAAATGGATCGCTGGGACCGACAAACATGATTTCCAAATTTTAAAAGCGAAAATAAATAACGCTCTTGACAATAGTAACGATCAAACAATAGTAAATAAGTTAGTCCTAGGAAAAATTAAGGAAATAAGTAATGTAACAAATACTATGTTAAGAAAAATCTTTTAAATCTAATGAAAAATTAAAGGATGATTTCTTGCTAGATTTAAAGTTGCATTATAATACTATTGATACATTTTTAGTTGCACTTATTAAGTTGGAAGGTATAATAAGGAAGCTATAATTTTAGGCAATTTTAACCAAAACCGTGGTGTGCCAATAGATATGAAAATAAAACAATAACGAGCGGGAAGCTCTCGAGAAAAACGTATTTTTATGAAATAGGATGTTACTAAAGTCCCACTCCAAATAGTTTTGGCCAAAAGCGTTTTATGTCATTTTTTAGGTTTTCAAGAGACAAGCTCTAATATAAAATTTAATAAAAATCGTTGGGGAATGAATGCAAAGGGAATGAATTTCTAACGGAAAATTAGATAATAATACATATGTACATACATACATATGTATATATTTATGTATAAAATATATATTTTCTCACAGGTATTATGGTACAAAGCAATGCGCATATGAAAGAAGCCATTGAGTTATAAAAGATACATACATACATACATCTGTATTAAATACCATATTTAATTAGCTACTAGATACGGTCGTGTTCCCGCCGCTGGATGCTTCCTTACAGTCACACACTTTAAGAAGAAAAAAATAAATACTTGGCGCAACAGGTCGATGGGACCCAAGGCCTAGCTTCTCACAACCATTCGTGTTGTGCGTGTTATATTCTTTACATGAATGGAAGGGGCCTACTGTTTAATGCCGTGTCCGAAAGGCAGATTGTTATTTGAGAAGCTTTCTCAGGACAGTTGTACTCTCGGATGTTTGTCAGACGCTCGCGAGAGGTGGGGCCGTGAAAAACTTTTTAGGTGTTCCGACTGGGATTCGAACCTCGAACCCTTGCTCCATAGTCCATTTGTTTTAAAATTCGATAAGCCATTATTGAGATAGGGGTGTAAAATTAGTTTCTAGTTACCGAAAATTCGATATACATACATACCTTTCAAAAAATCATTTCTTAATGTGCACCTATAGAGCATAAGAGATCACTGTTTCTACGTCTAAGCATTTTAGAGAAACCGTGATTACAACGAATTTTGCAGCCTAAGCGTTTTTGATTTTATAGTATTTAACATATATGTACATAGCTTACAAAACTTACCATTCAAGAATAAAATCCTTTTTATTAATAAATATGTGTAACTTAAACGAATTTTTAATTTCATTAATACATTTTATTTAGCCCATATCATTTTCGGTCTTTACTTTGATCTTTGTTTTACAATAATTTGTAACTTTCTTTCTAATCCTTTATTTCAATTCTGTTTCTCATTAGTAGTTTTACTTGAAATATTTCTTTATTTTAGATATTAACTTTGTAATTACACATTTACATTATATTTGTCAGAGAAATTGCATTACTTTTATTCAATTAATTTATTTCTTTAAATTTATTTTTTTTTTTTTTTTTTTTCAGAAAAAAAAAATAGATCACTTCGGTAAATTCTTTCTTCAATTATTATCGTATTTCTTAGAGGTAACAATACTTTTATGAACTTTTCCATATTTGTAATGTGCTTACCTCTTCTTCTCATATAGTTCATGGTTTTATTTTCCTTCTTTTACACTTTAACAACACTATAAATAATTCTGACAAGGTTTTACAATTCATATAATGAATTACATTTAAATTCTTTGGATAACTTATACAATTTAATTATAACTTTGAAGTAAATGAAATAAAAATGCAATTTTAGGCAACGGCTGAAGTTTCTTTTAGTAGAATTTAAATTATTTGGTATTCATGATTTAATTTTTTTTTGTCAAAATTAGGTAAATGCGCGTGATTGACTTCATTTAAGTATATCAAGTAAATTTGATGGTCCAAGACAAAACTGTGACTGCAACTTAGTAATAGCGTGATATATGTATGTATGTAAACATAAAATAAAGATTCGTAATCATGAAAATGACTTTTAGTTTCATGGCTTAAAACTCAGATATTATTTATCATTACTCCATGGGTGGTGCGCAAAAATAATTTGTGGACTGGTGTGGCTTTTATTGCATATTACTTAAGTAACACTTTTAAAAAATACTGGACTTAAGAGAAGCACTTTTTAGCACAAAGAATCCCTCGTCTTTACTAATATTTAACGGCCATTAGATTCATATGGAAATCAATTAAGACTTTCAAGTTGTAGAGAACATAACGATTTTTTTCAAAGTCAATTTACGTATGTATGCATGTGCATTTTAGATAATACCCCTTCAACCAAAATGCAAAAAATGTTCTATGTTCACTTAGTCGTAATTCGCATTCGAATGAGTTTTCTTAATATGTTTTCTTGCGAGAGAGCAGGTATATCTTTGACAGATCTATACGAAGAATAGTTTGTTAGTTACACAGGAGCAATTGATTGTTGATGGTACATACATATATTAATACGTGGACAAAATGGTAGAATGTGTGCCCGTGCATTTCTGAAACAATATTAAGTTTTACCGTCAGAAAGTCATGTCAGACATGTTTATGTCGAAGGTTTAAGAAAAGCTAGTGAAAAAACGTTCCACATTTTTGTAACTATTCAAGAGTTACAAGAATTGTTTTTCTGGTTTTTCCAATTTAATGAAGAATTAAATGTATTAACCGAATAAAGCCAAATTAATGTACTTTTACATTGAATAGTATTTCGATTGCATGTACCACTATTTTGCGTCTGTATGTACATATGAAAGTAATAGAAATCAATTTGAAAAGATACATACATATTATGTTACCTTACTATCGAGGTTGATAGGATCTTAATCTCAGAATTAACCTTTATCATCACTTCAATTAATTAATTAACGGTGTAACTAATACTTACATTCATTACTGCTATTAGCTATTACTATAATTAAGTAACATATTTAATTTTTCAACATGTTTCACAATTTCTATTTGGTTTACATGTAAACTATGTAGATTTATTTTTATTTTTACTTACACTCATTTTGCAGTTGTAATTACATAATATTAATTTCATTTTGCATTTTCGCGTGGTAGAAATAAATTTATATATATACAAATAAAGTATTTAATAAATTCTCTTTATCTTAGTTAGAAGTACTAAAAACATATATGTATAAAACAGTTTTGCTTAAGATATTATCCACAAGAGTATTTCTCACCTTACGTCGGATTCTTGAGTGTAAACTTTACTGCAAAAAGTTATGAAGGTAGACTTTAAGATTTGATCACGAATTATATCCATTAATGGACCATTTTGTTCCACCTCATGTTTACTTTTACAATAAATTGTATTTATAGATTTAATTTGTCTCTGATTACTTAAATCTAATTCATATTCATGATCTTGAATGTGATATTTATGATGATGGTGATAAGCGTGTGCTAATAAATGTGTTGAATCATATCTTAACCGGTTATGATTGGAATACTGTTGCAGCGTTTGAAATTCGATTATCATCGTTGTTCGATGAGCATACTTATGAAAAAGATCTAAGCATTTGATGAGGAGTGTTGTGGTGCAGAAGATTAATATTTTTAGCAAACGAGTCGCTGTTTGGGTCAAGTTCGGGCGGCAACGTTCGGCATTCTCCGATACTGTCTGATAAATACTATAGTAGATAAAAATATTGATAGGTAAACTAATAGATAATGATTTGGAGACATTCGATGATGTGCTTGTCCCGCGCGCTGCATTGCTGCTGGGAATTCCCCTGGAAACAGAATGAGAGACACCTATTTAATTTAAATCTTTTTTGCTGTTCTACGACTCAATGATTTTAAAAAATGCGAAAAATAAAATGTAAGTACATATATCGTCTACATATCTATGTATATTAGTATGTATATAAAAGAAAGTGATGTTAGTTACTACGCTTATAACTCAAGAACGCCTGGACCGATTCCGATGATTCGCACCAATTCGGAATGGTCTCCGGCCAAACAAGAAGAAAGTCCAAGAAAATTCCCGAAAAATCCCTGAAAAAGAAAATTATGAAGAAAATTCATTTTCGCATACATTTTGTATTGAGCGATTTTACGACAATTGTTTTTGCACCAAATTTGTGTGACAGTTGTTTCTGTAGCAATTTTTTTTTTGTCACACATTAATGATGATTTCAAATGCTGGTTCCGGTATTGCCAGCGAAAAGTGATTTCATAGAGGTGAGGTCAGTTTAGACGTTTTTCTTTTTTCTCTGATTTATTTAAGAAACACGGTTGAGCACAATCGAAAATGCAAGCCTTTGAGCTTTTAAAACACAAAGATAATATTAATACACAAATAAAACACGAAATTAATCAACAACAAGACATTGCGAGCAATTTGAATTGTTTTGCTCAGGATGCTCAATTCATGCGGAGCTAATAGAGCGCGCGCTCTGAGCACCCTCTGAGCGAAAAAAAAGGAACACGCGTAGAGCCCTCTGAGCACTCGGAGCTGAAAAAAAAAACACGAACATTTTTTTTGACAACTCAGGCTCTACCTCGAGCTAAAAAAGATAAACGCCTTTTAATGAAGTGTACATTGTGAATGGTTATGTTCTTTGTGATTACGTGCACATCGACAATCAATACAAAAGTGAATTTCGGATTGTGTTATTAATTTTTAGGTGGGTTACTTTTAAAATCAATTCGAATTCGCTGTTCATTTCATGTCGCATAAACCTGCGTTAGGAGCTCTGAATCGCACTATGAATGATCTGCGTAATGACGCAAGACGCATTGGAGGCGCATTGTTTTTTTCTTTCAGGCGATTTCCAGCAAATACTACCAGTAATACCAGGATCAACCGCTACCGATGAGATCTGAAGTGAATTAACTTCAGCTGACGAAGTTCGAGTTGCATTGCTAAACGATCCATCAGCCGAAGTGTTCGCCAATCAACTATCGGTAATGGTCGTGTTCCTGTCGACGCATCGAATGGATTGATTTCGTTCCCGCCGAATTTTTGCAACGAAAGAGGAGTTCATCAACAAAGTGTTTTCGAACATCATTGCTAACCACAAAAACTACGAATGGTTGAGTGAAAGAGCAATTTTAGCGGCAAAGAACAAGGATGTGGATCACTTAAACGTCACAATTCAAAATCAAATCGTTGGTTCCCTGCATTCCTTCAAATCTTTCGACTGCGTAACAAACGAAGGCGAAGCAACTAACTATCCAACCGAGTTTTTGAATTCATTGGATGTGCCTGGCTTGCCACTGCACAATTTACAATTGAAGGTTGGAAATTACTTCAGAGCAAGTTGTCTATCTTTGTCTATAAAATTATATATAGCTAACAAGTAGATTCCACGTAACCCCTGAGGTAGATTTTAATGCGTTTAACATGTGGTACGCTTTTTTATCCCGTTGGCTAATCTAACTCAAATATGAAATCTTTGAAGCAGTTTAGGCTGCAATTGATGAAAACCGCACAGACAGACAGACAGAATTGGCAGAATTATTTCGAAACTTTTTTTTCGACGAATGCAATACTTGCCTTACATATGTATGTACGTATGTGCAAGTGAAAATGTTGTGTATCATGCAGCCTTAAATTGAATACAATCATTGTTCGAATAGAATTCAAAGAAATTAATACTTGATTTTATTCTATTTTCACCAAATATTGGACGGGATGAAATCGGTTGGATCAGCTAGTAATAAATAAATAATTTTGTAGCAGTGATGTAGTTTATATCATATTGAATGGATTCGTCAGCTAACAATATTGTCGTTTCTGTGTAGAAGAAAATATTCGAATAATTTCAGAAAAATCATTGCATAGACAAAAATAAACTGTTTGATATGGTTTTTGAACTGTGGAATCATAGCTCCATATGTCTACGACGATGCAAATGGTAATGATAATAAGGAGGGCTATAGAAAAATGAAGAAGAAATAGACACAGACGATCTTTATTTTTAAAAGGCTGGCGGTACGATTAACACAACACGTGAAAACCTTGAGCTATTGCACCTTAAATTTCCAGGTTGTTTATTTTCATATAATGGTGACATAAACTGGCTACCTAGATTATGTAATTACCTTTTTGAGTTTTTTTTTAAGTAAAGTCTGGAGTAACATTTGGAAACTCACACACCAGAGCGGTATGCGATAGCGGCACGGGCACCAGTAGAAACGCGGTAGCGGTATATAGCTTGTCCGTTTACACCGGCGGTATTTTTTATGCGATATTCATTGTATGATATCTGATAGTTGGCAGGGTATGCGAAACTTTGTCATATTTAGACCACAGAGCTAAAAGCTATCCGAAATGGGAAAATCATCAGTTTCTTTAAAGTTAAACGATGGATTTGAATAGATGTCATTTGTCATACATGAGTCAACACCATTTTATATTAGACCGGTCACATATGTATGTGGTGGTATTAAAATGGCGCAACCTCTACATATGTATGTACATACCTCAATCTTTTTACGCTAAATCGGTATTTAGTTTTGATTGATACATATCATATGTAAGATCACTTACTATCTTTGTTTAACGCCTCTGCTATATCTTTTAATACTTTAACATTTTTCCTACATTTTTATACACCGGATGGGTTAGATCGACAATACAAATTTCTATATGTTATATGTACATATATGGCAAACTGTGCTTGCTGGTGTACAAAATACAATACCGCAATGCCGGTTGCGGTACAGTCAACTCCGATTATCTGATCTACGTTTAATCTTCATATAAATTACTCCGCTTAACGGAAACCCACTTAACTCAAAACCCATAAGAGTGAAAAAATTGTTACATCAGAAATTAGTAACTAATACTCAAACTACTACGCAAACCTAAAATAAATGAACTGAATACGCCCATCACTAAAATCATTTGATTTCTTCTTTCTTTAGCGGAACACTTCCAATGAATGACAATTTATTTTGTTTTCACAATATCGTTTCGTATTCGGCTTTAGTGAAAAATATTATGTAAAATGTCGAGGCAAAATGTATGCGATAAGGGTAAAGAAACGACTGGGTCGTACGTACTTGCACCGTAATGCTATAAGTGTAAAATTGTATCAGGATTGAAGTCCAAGTCTTGCTCTTTCCAGTAAAGTGGTCTTTCAATAGTAGTCCTAACATTGTAGGAGTTTTCAAAAGATTTTGTTTTTATAAAAACGACCTTAAAAAGTGAGTGTGGCCATATATGACCTTTGGGTGAATTATAGAAAATTTTAAGTCCTATTACTTTGCTTAAATAATTTTTTGTCAATTTCTAGTAAAAATTTTGAAAAAAATAAATTTTATAAAAGTAGGCGTGGCAATTCCAAAATTTGGTACGCCATTATTTTGGATTTGTCTTATAATTTACAAATGTTAATTTTCATCCCAATCGCGGAGCAAATACCCGAGAAGCAGCTGATTTTCAATATTACCGCTATTCGAATTTTTCGTAAAAAATAGCATATGCCCAAACTAACCCACATATCAAATTTTATCGAAATCGTTAGAGCCTACCCTTAATTTTGAGGTTAGAACGAAAATTCCGATCTTGCTTCTAGGGATTATAACACAGACCCTATATATAAAGTTTGAAGGAAATCCGTCCAGACAGACAGACAGACGGAATTGCCGGACCTACTTTTTAGGACTTCTCCATTATAGTAATGTCAAGTTTGATTAAAATCTCGAGTTCGATTTTTTTCACGAATGCAGTACTTGCCCTATAGGTATAGGTGGAAGTAAAAAATAAGAATTTTGGTTTCTATGTGTAAGTAATATTTCAGGGATCTGGATGCGGGAAGAAGTGCACCGGATTATCACTTCAAATTACGCTATAAATTCTGAAGAGGATTGATGCGGGAAAATCAAGAAAAAACATCTGTGCAGAGTTTGATTGCAGTGCAACTTTGACAAGGATTGTTCATAATAAGGAATCTATTCTAAACGTGTCAGCACAAAATCAGAACTTATCAAAAACACACAGAAAAGCTACAATCCGTTTGCAACAGATCGTATTCTCTCTTTTATGTAGCCCCTACGAAGTGGCCGTGGCCGCACGTCATTTTTTTCCTCAAGTTACAACGATATCCTCGAATGTTTGTTGATGTTTCATGCAAAATTCCATTAATTTTTTTCTCCATTTTTTTAACATCTTACTCATATAAGCCCAGATATGAAATTTCATCCTCCTAGCTCAAAATTTAAGGCACAAAAACTGGACGGTCGGCCGACAAAATGATTTTCTGCATAGGGAATTCTCGGAACCCAAGTTGCTTTCGAAATTCTACAGTCCCTGAAAAGTATTTTTCAAAAACAAAGGCTTGGATGACTGGATCAATCTGGAGTAACATAATGAGCGAGCTTAATGCAAAATTTAGAGCAAACAGTAAGAAAAAATTAATTTTGGTTGACAATCACTAAAATTAGATGATGATACTATTTTAGACAGTATAAAAATACACCCAATACAAATTCCCCATGCAACCCTTTGATAGGGGTATAATTCGCTCTTTAAGTCTCACTACCGAATGTTCATAGTAAGATGACAAATCCTCCATCTAGATAATGCAGAATCGTTAGTGGAATTTTCAAAAAAGTGGATTTACTTGCAGCATTAAAAATGGTTAAAAGTACCTGGTGGATGCTGAACCCAGAGTCAATTAGAAAATGTTTTCGGAAACCAGTTTTTCCTACAACCAATGCTGAAGAAAATGAATGCCTCTTAAGCCAGTATAGAGGATGATACAAAATATTCGATCAGCCAGGAACTGAGTCTATATTAGATATTAACACTATTCTATGAATTAACATAAAAATATTTATTTTTGTTTTTTTCTTTACACATTTTTCAAGTTTCGTTTTGTTTCGATTTTTTTTAAATAAAATATTGACACATTAAAAATGATGCTGTTAGCACTTTTTGGATTTTCATTCAGGATGGATAACTGAAAATGTTTTTCTGGTATCCGAACTCCGGTTAAATGAATTTTTTTTCAGTTATCCAAAGTTCGCTTAACTGAAAAAATAATTGTGGCAAATTGGTGCTTCAGTTAAGCGGAGTCAATTATATATCTTTTCAGTATGTGCTTTTATATTTACCGTAATAGGATTACATACCGTTGTATCCTTACCGTTATGCCATACCGCCCTGGTGTGTTAGATCCTTTAATGTGTGAATGAGTCTTTGAAAATTTTGATCGCATACATACATATGTACATATGTACATAATGTAAACATAAATATTCATTAAGCCATATTTATATACTTACACATGTACAAATAAAAAGACGAGACCAAATCGAAGTATGTATTTACATGATATTATTTAAATATATTGGAAATTACCGTGTAAAATAATATTATCTTAGTGAGCAGCTGAGACGTACCTACTAATTTCAGTGCGATGTATCCCATTCTAGTTGTGTAAACAATAAGAAAATCATTACGAAACGTTTTTTTACAGGTTATCTTTTTATGCCCTGTCGTATGCGTACATAAAGTTTGATACACAGTTTGTAATATAGAGAAATATAATCGAAATATTGCATGTGTATATACATACATACAGAAATTACTTATTTTATACATCCGGTAAATTTTACCACAACTACGAGCATTGTGTGCATTGTGTGCACTTGAAAAGTGTAGGGCAGCCACTTCCTTCTTACGTTTACCAGTAGTTAAATACATTCTCAATAAATTTCTCGTTGCTCACAGAGAGCAATTATAACGAAGACACACTTTGTTTAATTTTCCTTCCAGTCGTCCTTTACAGAAGGAAACCACAGGGTCGATACATTTCTTTTTTCTCAGTAAACCACCCCAGCTGAGCGCCCGCACAGGATCGATACAATTCTTTTGTTTCAGTGAATAACCCCAGCTGAACGGGCGGTGTGCAGTTTCCAACGGGCTGCAGTCGCACTCGTTCATCTAGGGGCAGGTAATCTGTGGCCAATTGATATTTGACACACGATTGTATTTACTTGCACCTATACCTATAGGGCAAGTACTGGTTTCGTGAAAATAAATTGAAACTCGAGTTTTCAATCAAACTTGGCATTACTATGAAGGAAAGGCCAAAAAAAGTGGGTCCTGCAATTCCGTGCATTTGTCTGTATGGGCGTCTTTCTGAATCTTGCTTCAAACTTCATATCTGTGGTCTGTGGGTTCATAACTCGATCTGAATTTTCATTCTAACCTCAAAACTAAGGATACTTTACTTAGGGCCGATTTTAGTTAATGGATTTTCTCGAAAACGTCTCTAATGATTTCGATAAAATTTGATATTTGAGATAGTTTAGGTACATACTTATAGATGGCATGCCACGTTTTTGCGTAAAAATAAGTAAAATGATTCTTTTTTTCTCAGATATTTAGGTTTAAAATTAATATGGATGGTTTAAAGTAATGCGATATCGAGTCTCAGCCATAACACAAAAACATGTTCTCTCGAGCGTCTGACAAACATCCGACAGTAAAACTGTCATGAAATGCATTCTCAAATAACAAATTGCCCTTTGGACACTGCATTAAACAGTAGCACCCTTCCATTCGTGTAAGGAATATAACACTCACCGCATAAATGATTGTGAGAAGTTAGACCCAGGGTCCCATAGACCTGTTGCGCCAAATATTTTTTTTATTTTTTACTTCGTGTACTTTATTTTTGAATTTTTTTTATGTTTTTAATTAATTTGTTATTTTTTGCACCCCGGTTGAGTGCAACAGGGTTTGCTATTGATACTGATCATGAATATAAAGATGCATAAGTATACATGTTGATCTATATTACAAATTGCATATGGGTCAATCTTTATATATGTATGTATGTACATATGTACATGCCCTTAGGATGGGTATAAAAATACAGCCATGGACAAATTTATTAGGTAACCTTGTTATATCAATTAAGAATTCTTAAATTATATATAAATCATGTTTCTTTTATATAAACATGATCAATTTAATATTCATCTAATTCTCCCTTACGGTATGAAAAACTTTAGGATAACTGGAGAAATCGCCAGTTGCATTCCGCCCCTTCAAAATTTCACCCGCAACACGCTTCATGCTTCGAATGCAGATCAGTTCAGTCTAACTTCGGACGTACTGTCAAATATAGGAATTCATTTATAAGCCGTACAATACATGCATATGTGGAACGATCTCCCACTCTCTGTATTCTCTCATCATTACAGCATTGAAACATTTAAAGCCAACATCAACCGCTAACTCCTCTTTTCTTCTTCCCCCTTTTCCTTACCTCTCGTCCCCTGATTTTTAGTCAAGCGTATTCATAATCCATTTGGCACGCGAAAATTATAAAAAAAATCTATCAACGTGTATTTTAGAGGTTTTAAGAGGCAAACAAAATTTGTTAAAATCTCAGAGCTTTTAGATTAACTAGTTTCAATGATTCATTCATAAAACAATAGTGTCTAATACTTTTGTTCAATAAGGCCAGTGTCAACTGGGGATTCGCAGCAATTTATTATTATTAAGCTTTTCTCGTAAAGACGCTGTTTGTTCAGTTTAAAAGCCAATGTCATTTTGATTATACTTACCATTTAAAACATGCACCGTTACACCTTTACTTTTAGAATTCGATGGATTGCACTGATACTGTCCGGAGTCCGATGGTCTTGCTGATTTAATAAGTAGAAATGATGTTGTCGTCTCGCCTTTATTTGTGACTACTGATACGCCACCTCGTGGAGAATCGTAGTTAATTATCTATAATTAGAAACATTAAAACCTTTTAGAATATGATCAAGTAGAGTAAGAGGTAAGATGAGTTCCAAAGGAAAAAAAAAATGATGTAATCTTCCACGTACTATCAGTGCAATGTTCAAATATGAAGAATGCCAGGCCCACTTTATTAGAACAAAACTTCAGCATTTCGTGCCACCCTGTCGCTCACTTTATTTTTCTCAGAAGCACAGATATCAAATATCCTCCTCCTAGCTGAAAATTTAAATCTAAAACACTGATATCGATACTTATCACAAATTTTTAACAATTTTGTTCCTTTTTTTTAGAAAATTCCACCTCCCACAAGTATTGGTTCTCTGAAAAATTTCGATCTTGATAATTTTATTAAATTTGACGGATTTTGTCTGTCTTCATGTCTGTCTGGGCACTCGACTGGAGCCTAAACGAATGGACGGATTTGGTTTAAACTTCAAATCTGGAGTCTTTGGGCCCACGATTCATTCTAACCTCCAAATTAAAGATACATACATTACTTAAGGCTGGATTCAATAAACATTTATTTTCTTAAAAATGGCACCAGCAATTTAGTATTATTAAGTTAGTTTTGAGTATATGCTATTACATAAGATGGCATACCACATTTTACGCGAAAATTTGAATAATGGTCATATTGAAAATCGACGGATTCTCGGTTGTTTCTTTACTTAAAAGTAGTATATAGAAAATGTAAGACAATTTCAAATACATGTCATTCAAATTTTTGCAACAGCCAAGTCCACCTTTTTAAAACTTTTCAGTATTTTAATTGTTTGACTAGAAATTGGCGCCATGGGCCAAGTGGTTAGTGCGTTGGACTACGGACCAAGAGTTTAGACATTCGAATCGAAGCCAAAGCACCTTAAAGTATTTACACGGCCCCACAACAACCGTGGATATAACTGTCATGACCTGTCGTGGGTCAGGTGCATACTTATGTATAGGGCAAACTCATTGGACGATCCCTACAAACAAACGCTTCAAAAAGATTCACTGCCTTCTCGTGGCTGCCGCCGGGTAACGGCTGTCATGCTGAAGATGCTACCCACAATCAGGGAACTTGCTACAGGCTTTGTGCCTCTCTTGTTGTCCGACTTGAACGGTTGCGGGAATATCAGTAGAGCCATCGAAAGTGAGCAATAATAAAGAGTAAACACTATTACCCTAAGCCCTAATCTAGGTGGAACAGCATACCACGATGGATGCACGACTAAGATGGTGCAAAGTCGCTAGTATGCGGACTTCGAATACCTGGTGACCTTTCGTATCAAGTCACCCTTCCTATGGCATACTGGGCTCTTTTCTTGGAGACTCCCGGGTCCAAAACAGTTCCAGTAAAGTTAAAAAGCTCCAGTAAAGTTACTGAGCTTTTGATTGTCATCTCCACCACGGCCTCTATTTTTCGGTCTGATGTCAAGCAGCCGAACCCCCCTGAGCGTTCAAAAAGGCGTTACCACATGGGAACCTTTTGAAACTTCCGTTGGTCTCAGAACCGGGGATGTGAAATCTGCGATATCTGATTCTGACGCGTCCATTCTCTTTGATTCCTGTAGCACCGGGTAAATCCGGTTGATCTTCCATTGGGAAGAAGCTAGATGGTCTACAGATCATGTAACAACAGGGTGGATTCATTAAACTGAATTCTAAAGAAAGGTAGCTTAAACACACTCTTAATGTTGGCAAGAGTAGATAGAGCGCTTTCGCACTTACAAGTGTTGCCCCTTCCAAAGCATGTTAGTCCGTAAAGGTGGTACGAGCAACGCTTCTCGTACAACCGGAACTGTTCGCGGTTCTACCTGTTCGGTAAGTAGCACCATTGGACACGATAACCAAAAGAAGAAGAGTTGGTCAGAAACAAACCACACGGTTGTCGCAGAGGAAAGAGCCCTAAAAAACCCAGCTACTCAGACAAGCTACGTCCTTCAGGAAGCATTAATGAGCATCACATTAAGGTGTTAGGGGCTACCCTTAGGAAACGGTTTGCCGATAAAGATATAACCCTTGGCCTTATCCAAGAACGTTGAGATATTTGCAAACTAATTAAAGGCATAGGGAATAAGACAAGTAAGTTAATTTTCAAATGCGGGGAGAATTCCAGAATTCATGACAAGAGACCTGGTGGCCCTACTGGTAGAGGTTCTGACTGGGAGGGGAACACATAACATCGTGCGTGTCTCGGCATACTTCCCCGGCTACGACGACAATATTTCACCCACTGCTTTACATCATAGGTTGGGGTGCCAAAGTGCATCAAGAGATCTGAGGCAGTAGTGGCATCAATAGAAGGGTTGAGTGTCTTTTCGAATATCTTGTTAGAAGTCATGTAGATATTTTGATATTTGGCTAGATAGAAGGTGGGTACCTTCATCAAAACCTTTATAAATGAAAGAAGTAAAATTGTGGTGCTCAAAGAAAATTTATATAAATTTACTGACTTCTCGATGGGTGGGTTATCCAAGTTAGACCGCAAACAAAAAATTAATGATTAAACGAATCTCGACTCAAAGCGGTTGGGGTAAAAAAAGCAAATAAAAAGAATATAAAAATGGCCACATGGTCCGTTTTTAATCTCTGTTTGCTTCTCGTTCTTTTGGTTTCTCCTGTGTTTCTTGTTCTTTTCTTGTCTTTCTGCCCAGCAGAACCTCTTATCTTTCTATCAGATCAAGATAGATTTAACTACTTAGACATCAGTTTCGACATTCCTGGCAGACTGACACATGATTCTTCTAGATACTATCTAAAATCCACGGACTGGAATCTGTATCGAGGACTTGTCCTCTCAAAATTAGATATGCTAATTCCATCTATTGCGTTCACGTGAGGAGTAGTTGAAGCTGTGTTCCTAAAAGTTTCTGCAAACAAAATGTTCCCTGCTGCAATAACCAGCTTCTTAAGCTTAGGAAGAAATTTAGAATTGGGGCGAATATAGGTTCACTCTTGCGGAGTACAATTTGAGACGATCTAAAGGAGCTACATGGATAATATTCTATAAATATTACCATAAAGCACTCTAAAAGATTAGGCAAATAGTAAACGTATACTTAGGAAGACTGTTGGCACCTACACGTCGGACCAAATGGATACCCTTAGAACCGTACTTCTGATTTACTTTCCAGGTTAAACTACTCGTACATTTCACACGGACTTGAATGTATCTTACCATAGGGTTTGTATCGCCAGTGGAGTTAATAATTTGTCTGGAAAAATATTAAGTCCGGATAAGGTTAGATGGCTGTAGAGACATTTACATCATTTAAAGCCCTGACGGTGATGGGATCTTTGTAGCGCTAGTGCTTCTATAGAAGAAAACTGACCTCAACCGAGCATCTAAAAACAGGTAAATGTAATCTTCATACCCTATAGGTCAGTAGAGGTATAGGAATATTCGTATTCGACCAACAAATGTATTAGAAACATGCCTGATCTATATCTTTTCCGATAGCCATGTACCACGTAGAGCGTTGTCCTTCGATTTAGTGTACTCTAAAACAGGTGAATGCTGTTACGATTCACAAACTTCCTCTAGTCCACTAGGAAAATAGCCCAGAGTAAAGACAATCCAAAAGATTAATCACGCCTTATTCCTACAGGAAACTTCTCAGCTTAGATAAAATTAATATTAGAAAGCTGGTGAGCTTTCTAACAGGACACTGTGGCCTGAACTATCGCATCAACAAACTCAATCTGTGCCACGAATGCAGATTCTGCTCGGAAGATGGCGAATCATCTGAGCACATTCTCTGTGAATACCAGGCTCGTCATTGGTTGAAGTGGCGCATTTTCTATAACATAACATGCTCGCCAGCAAATATGTAAAACTCCGCGGCTAAAACCGCTGCATTAGATAATTGGTACAACTCTTAGAATAAATAAGTACTCAAGATACAAGAGATTTTTTCAGGTCGCAGTACCACCCATATGGGCTAGGTTATAAGGTTATGAGGTTAAATAACTGTCATGAAAACACTTCTGAAATAACTAATTGCCCATCGGACGCAACATATTGGTTTCCTGCAAATTTTCAAATTTGAGATTTTAATCAAACTTGACTTCAATGTGATAGAGAAGCTAAATAAAGTGTACAATTGGGTCGTACGTATTTGGACCGTAATCCTCAAATCTTATTCTCATAAAATGGGGGTGAAGGTAACATCGTACTGATGGTATCTGGTATATTAAACATTTTTAATATCAAAGTCTATCGTTATAGCCGTTTTCGAGAAAATTTATTTTAACAAAAATTGGGCCTAAGATAAGCACCCTTAATTTTAAGCTTAGATTGAAAATTCCGATTTCGGATGCGGATTGCTACACCTATTTTACTGGAAAGAGCAAAACTTGCATTTCAATCCTCATAAGATTGTACAATTATAGCGTTAAGGTGGAAGTACGTACAACCCAGTCGTGCACTTTATTCTTTATTGTTTGTCTCCTTTATTCTTTACAGTTAAAGAAAAAATGAACCTAAAAACTACTTGCAGCTCATGCAGGTGTCAAATGTCCTCCAGACGTGATATCAGTAACATACAGCTAGAGCTTGTTTAGGTTGATAAAAAAATGCTGGGAGTGCAGATGTGAGGTGTCATGTGGGAATAGTTTCTGGGTGCATGCAGAGAATTTTGCGCGTTCGGGTGTTAACTTATACTAACACATACTATTAAATTAAATCAGTAAATCTACATATGTTAATCACTCACTTCCTTTTTAAAGGAAATTTCATTTTCATTAATTCCTTATCAGCGGAAAACGCTTTTAGGTGTACTGGCTGAAATTAACGATAGCCTTACTAGCGTTTTTACTGAACAGAAAAGCTTCTAAGTCTCTCCACCATTTACTTGATAATTAGAGAACGACCGTGTAATTGTAATTTGCACGACTAATATTTAAATCGACTTGTTGTGCAAATGACTTCAAAACTTATTCTTTACATTACAAATTGATATCAATCTAAAACTTTTCCAACTATAGATGTATACATAATTTCTGTTCATGCCAATCTCCTGTTGATGATCAACCGAAAAACCAACGCCAAATATATTCGAATATCTCTTTCCTGACTTATTGATTGCCATCATTAACTTCTTTAGAAAATGTAAAATTAATATTATTCGCGTAAAAGTTTTAAATTTCGCGACAGCAGAAGAAAATTGCAAAAGTTAAATTCATGACAAGGATGACGAAAAGAATACAGCCCAAAAGAAAATTCCGAAACTTTACGCCAAAACTCTTGTGTTAAATTACAAATAAGTTTCAAGGATAATGGAATAGAAGAAACAGAAAAGAAAGTCTATAACTTAGAAAAGGAATCCAGTGCGTGTACAGAATCACCGAAGAATCCTAATGACGTCGCGGACACTGAATGTTTGTGAAATGGCGAAAAGGGTTAGTTAATAGGGTGGATAAGGCAGACCTAACAATTTGCCATTGTCTTTCTATGTTTTCTAGTTTCTTGCTTTGGAGTCGTCGTTTCCTCTCTCCTTTCTTTTTCCAAATTGTCTTCTGGTTCAATGGTAGACATAAATTAAGTAAAAGACATTAATTTATATTTAATTAGGCCTATTCAACAACACATAGGAGTACGGAGGAGAGGAACGTGTCGTGCCCATGGCAAAGATTCTGAATTGCTAACCAGCATTTAAATTTAATTAGGTGAATAAGCTTCTCTTTTATAACTTTTGTTCTTCTTGAACGAACTGGGTATAGTTTGGTTAAGGCGAATTCTTTAATGACGACTTAGATTCTTAACGAGTCAAAACTTTTCTAATAATTTATTTAAAAGTGATATTAACAAAGTTTAGTCGAGTACTATTTTGGATTTATCTTTGTTAGCTTTGGTTAAACTTAGTGAAGTAGGTATTTCTGGTGCATTTTATGTATTTCTTTCTGTTAAGAAATGGTTGATGGCGATGACTTCAATGATGAATTTTCATTTCTAATTTAATTAGTAACTAATGAATTATTGACATAAGTCTAATATATGTATTTAAATGTTTAAATCTAATATACACATGTTCATATACAGGGTGGGCCATATACAAGTTTCTTTTTAAAAATGTAATAAAATGAATAAAATTAAGTTTTTTCCATGTATTATTACTTTTTTAGTGGGCGCCGTGGCTCAGTGGTTAGTGCGTTGGACTGTGGAGCAAAGGGATTCGAGATCGGGGGATTCGAGTCGGGGAACACCTCTCGCGAGCGTCTGACAAACATCCAAGAGTACAGCTGTCTCGAGAAAGCTTCTCAAATAAAAAATTGCCCTTCGGACACGTTATTAAACAGTAGGCCCCTTCCATTCGTGTAAAGAATATTACACGCACAACACGAATGGTTGTGAGAAGCTAGGCCTTGGCCATCGACCTGTTGCGCCAAGTATTTATTTATTATTATTACTTTATTAGTAAAAACAAACATTCCCATTAATTATGGAACACAACGTCGTTCAAGTGGCTACCTCGGCTGGCTTCGCAGTAGCGCATTCTTGCACTGCAATTTTCCAAGACCTAGTTGATGGTTTCGGGCTGTAGCGCACGGATTGGTTGGATGATATTGGCCTTAAGTGCACAAATTGTTTCTGGATTGTTGGCATAACATCGATCCTTCACGGTTCATTACAAAAAAGTCCAAGAGGATCAAATCGCAGCTCAAAGGCGGCCAATTGACATCGCCAAGACGACTGATAACACGATTTGGGAATTTGTTGCGCAAAAGATCGATTGTGACATAGGCTATGTGGCATGGCGCGCCATGTCGAGTTCTCTACAAGTTGTCCATACAACAGTTGTGGCCACGTCCACAGACATGCAAACGTAACAATTCGGAATGAACGTTTGGCGTTCAGATAGGATATTACAGTCGAATACGCCGCTGTTGTATCTGTCGAAATCGGAACAATGAGCACTGCTTTCAATAATGCAATATCAGGAGCCGTTTTCGAGAAAAGTCATATATGAAGTTTGAAGCAAACAGGCAGAATTGGTGGACCTACTTTTTTGTACTTCCCTATCACAATTATGTCAAGTTTGATTAAAATCTCGAGTTGGTTTTCAGGAAACAAATACGTTCCCTAGAAGTACTTATGTACATGTAGGTGCAAGTAAAAATGCACATCAACGGGAAACAGCTACATATTCATTTGTCCGCACATATGTAAATATGTTCACTATAAGATGCATAGCAATCTGTTGGAGCCCAAATTACAGCTTGAATAAATTAAATGTATTGTACTAGAAAAACAATCCGTAACTGAAATAATAAAATCATTCTTGCATTTGTGAAATCAAAGCTATTAGTGTCATGCCTTGCATCCGACGTCCTAAGGGCGTAACTTGTTAAACGACGAAATATTCAATGAATCATCCTATTTATGGTACTTTCATTTACTGCACTCGTTCTGGTAATGTCCTTTATAAACTTACCGCACTATTATGATTCCAAAAAATGTATGCCGGTGGTTCAGGTGAATTCAGTATAACACACGTTAGATTAATTGTTGAACCACTTTCAATATAGAGATCCGGGGCACCAATTATCTCAGTGGATGGTTCTGCAAAAATAGAAAAGAAAATGAATAATATTATTTTATATTACCATAAGATAGAGAGTAGAGAAAAGTTGGATGTGGCTTTATTCGGAAATCTTGTGCAGATCACCTACGAAAAACTTCCTTGACTTCCCATGTTCCAGTAAACTTTTTAGAGCGATTTTTCTAATAAATAGTAACGCAGTTTATATTCCAAAAGTCACAAAAGAAGATAAAAATATAGAAAGGTGGAAAACCAGAACAAAGCTAATAAGAGCCGCCGCCGGTGGGCAACAGCGTCAGAAAGTTGTCACGAAACTTTTGCATTTCAAACATCGATTGGTTACTGTATTTTTACTTATTTTAGTTCGATTAAACGTTTATAATTTTATAATTTAAAATAAAATGGTTGATAATTGCGATATACATATGTATGTATGTATGTATGATGTTCTAGCATTTTGTCTGCCGATTTTGTTGGCTGCGGTGGGTTATGTGGAAGAAAATAATTACCATAACTCACTCGCGCACAAGCTACGGTCGCTCATCTTCACTTAATGGATTACTGTTAGTTTACAATGCTTAAGCGCATTTAATCGATTTCAATACATCCTTGACATCTTTTAAGAAAATTGTTGTGTAATACAAAGTAATGATTGCTTGCTCTATATTTCAGAATATTTATGGATTTTTAATTTTTATAATTTTGTTTTTTTTTTTATTTTTTATTTTGTTATCTTAGGTCTTCGAAAGTAATTGTTCTTTGTTGAACAACAAACATTGTATGGAATTGTCTGAGGCTGCCCTCCAGCTAATAAAATCGACTGAAGGACTGTGCTATAAGACGAAGAAACACGCGAAGAAAAATAAGCCTATTACACTGGGCAACAATGAAAAATACTCGGACATACTGAATAGTATGTACTCGACCTGTAGATAACGGAAAAAATAATATTTTGCTCAGGTCACGTACAGCAACCTAACGGCACACACTTTTCCATCTTTATCGAACGAGGTCAGTTCTAGTAGAATCGCACATCGTTTAAATCGGTTTTTCTGTTAGTAATTTAAAAAAATAAACTAATTTGCTTAAGAAGAATATTAGAAGTGCATTAAAGTTATAAACTGCCACGATCTTGTGTTAATTGTCCAGATTTATTCTGCTATATTTGTGGAGAATTTACACTAAGTTTCCGAAAAATGAAAATAACACCATTTATTGAAAAGTGTTACTTTTCTTATTTTAAATTTAAAATAAACCATCAGGATAAACTCTGGGCACCACACATTTGCTGCTTAGGTGTCACCGACAGCTAACTGATTGGTTTAACGGGTCATTTTCTGCAATGCCTTTTGGAATGCCTATGATATGAAGAGAGCCCCAGAGTCACACAGATCGTTACTTTTGTTGCATCAATGTAAAGGGATTTTCTCGAAGATCAAAGGATTCCATAAAATATGCAGATGTCTCTTCTGTAACTAGACCAGCACCTCATACAGAAAGTCTGCCCGTTCCAAAGCCACCTTCCGGACGCCTTTCGGACACAGAAATAAGTTGGTCATATTGTTCAGAAGAAATCATGGATGATCCCGAATTTGAGCTCCCTAGCCCTAGCTCAAAGGCTAGTTTGAAAGCTGTATTGCTTCATAATGGTAATAAGTTTCCTTCAATACCTCTAGCGCATGGTGTGAATTTAAAAGAAACCTACGATGTTATGAAATTGATATTGGAAAAATTTAATATAAAAAATATAACTGGTCGATATGTTCCGATTTAAAAGTTGTTGCTCTACTTCTTGGACTACAATTAGGTTACACCAAATTTTGTTGTTTTTTATGTGAGTGGGATAGTAGAGTACGATCGGAGCACTTTGTGAGAGTAGATTGCCCTATTTGTGGAGAAAAAAATATAAGGAATCCTTCATTGATCGAACCACAGCGTGTTATTCTACCACCATTACATATCAAATTGGGTCTTATAAAAACCTTTGTAAAGGCAATGAAGAAAGACCAACCTGGTTTCAATTTTTTGAAACAAAAGTTCCCATCACTAAGCAAAGCAAAATTTAAAGAATGTATTTTTGTGGGTCCAGTCCAGTCAAAGCTTATAAAAGATCCAGCTTTCATTCCTACTCTGGATTCATTAGAAAAACAGGCCTGGTGTTCATTTATGAAAGTAGCAGAAAACTTCCTAGGTAACAATAAGACTCCAGGTTATGCAGATGATGTAAAGAAAATGCAGCATGCTTTTCATAAAATGGGATGCAACATGTCGCTAAAACTTCATTTTTTGCTTTCTCATCTCAATTTTTTTCTTGAAAATATGGGTGATGTAAGCCATGAGCACGGCGAGAGATTCCACCAAGCCATTGCTGCAATAGAGCAACGGTACCAAGGAAAATGGGAGCCATCAATGTTGCCAGATTACTGCTGGTCGCTTATAAGAGAGACTCCGAGGTGTTCTTATAAACAGAATGCAGATGCTTCCAAATAAATAACAAAATTTTACAAGAAATAACATTTTTAAAAAAAACGTTTTCTCACAAAATCCTGATGTGACCTGGCTATTTTATATAGTTTTCCTGATTCTACATATAAAGTCCAACGATTACGAATCACATAATTTTATCCCCGAATACAAAATAAATATTTTTTTTGTTGACCAGTGTTATAGGCAGGGACCAATTCGCCCCTAATCTTTTGCCGTCTCTCTCTAGTGAATTGCATGTCGCTGGCTTTCACATAAATACGACAGAGACCGCAGTCGTTGATTATAAATATATTGAGTAAATTGGCCATACCGAATGGGCAAATCACTTGTTTAAAATTGGTTAAGTAGACCGCAGACTTAACCAAATTGTGGTTTCAAAATTAATTCACCAAACGGTAAACTCGCGCGCCATGGTCTCAACTAATTGGCTCTCGGGAATCTGCATAAAAAATATAATTCCAAAAAACGGAGTTGCTTTACTCGTTTTTGTTTTGTCTTGTTCGAGTAGTCTTCAGTGAATTGTAATAGCAAATCGTTTTGGGATTGTATTAATTCAAAAAGGAATGCCTTAGGCTTGCCGAAGGTACGCAATGGAGTTTTATAATGTAGGTTCAAAAGATTTGAAAAGCAAACTTTTTCGATCCTGTTTATAACAAAACTCAAGTGTCGTTGTCATACAATCATTATGCTTTTGTTTCGGAACTTTTAGAAAAAAGGTGAATTGCAGTTCTTGGATGAGGATGTGATCAATGCATTAGGAAAACTAAATTTAAATAGTAACCCACGGTAGGTGATTCCGGTTGTCGCGCAACAAAAACAGTTGTGTTAAGCGATACTGAGAGTTTACACTGAGAAAGAGTCGTGTTCTGTGTGCCCTGTGATGGAATAAAAAAAACAATAATAATAATTTTTTAGTTTGAAGTATTTATTATCCGTGTATGTCAACTTTTAAATTTAATGCTTTAAATATTAAGGGTGTTTCTTTTTCCCTTAACTTCTTTCTATTGTGCATATGGGTTGGTGTCAGATTTCTGCACCTGAAAACAGGGAAAAACAACAAAAAAGTATATTTACCGTGAATTTAATGGTAAACTATTCTAAAAATGACTGACGATAAATTGTTTTGTCAGTTCGATGGGTATGCACTTTTGTATGTATGTATGTTGATACCATTGAAATAAATTTCTAAATTGCATCTACATTTCGAATGTAACTGGAGAGAGAGGCAATGTTTGCGGATGACAACAGTGGTGGCTTCGAATGGCCTGGCAAAATGCCAAAACTAGACTTCAATGCGAACGAGTAATGTGTGTGTAATTGTGTGAAAATGAAGGAAATTTTCTTCTTTGTATGTAAATACATATGTATGTATGTATGTACATATATTGGGTAAACGTTTTTTTGCTTTCAGAGAGGTTACAATCTCTGTAGTAATTAAGAGCAATCATACTATAATCTGTTATCTTAAGATCTTATACTTTACCACTAAAAAAGTTGTTGGTATTTTTAAGAGTTCATAGAAAATATGATCAATGCAATTCTTTGGAGAAATCGGTTACACGGATAGATTCGTTTAAAACACACTTAAGACCATTAGAAGGTATTGCAAATAAATAGTTATTAGTATCTTTATCAAAATCATTAAGTATAACAAAGTTTACATCGCCTATAAAAATGACATTTTTTGCTTTATTTATACTCAGAATGTTGCTTAACCCTCCGATGAGCGGTGGCATATTAGGCGGTAAATGGATCGCAAAGGGTCTGCCTAGGCCCATACATATTAAATACATATGTATATTTCAGGACAGGGAACGGGAGATGACCAGAGATGTACTAAATGTGTGATTGTGTGGAGACTACCTCAGCATATGACTGTGGTTGAGGTGCGGCAAATGTCGATGGGCGGGAGTCCGGTACCTGAAAATAACGAAATATATACCCGGGGTGTATACTATCTCTAAGTTAGCCATCAGCATGAGCCATACATCGTCTACGGCCGCAGATCTGCTTTGTTGAAGTCTCTCCGCACGAGTGTTGCCGTTATCGAAGCGGATGTATGTGGTCAAGTACTTGAACCGGTTGAAGGACATGGTGGCTTTGTAGATGGGCATATTGTAACTCGCCCACAATTCTTTGGCGTGGAACACACCAGCAAACAGCAATATCCCAAAGAGGGCATAAATTTCGTCTTCGTTGGTCATCGTCCAAATTCGCTGTTTGCTATTGGGATGCGCTTTATTCCATTGTCGAAAGGATTCGAAGGCTTTTCGATTAGTTTCCCGCACGATAATGTTCACGATTTCGGCGGACAACAACGATTTAAGGATGGCTCGGTGATACGGCAACGTTCGTCGTAATGGCGCTTTACGGGTAATAGTTGGCTCTTATGCGAACGTGACCTTCAAAAAGGTGGTGGCTTCGCATTTCATATCTTGCCATCTTTCGAACAGTAAGTCTCTCCCTGAACAGGAGCAGCCACGTATTCTGGTGCAGCAGCACTGTATGATTGAATTGCGGTTGGTGCTTCTTTGTACAATTCCTCCGCATAATCATCATCGTTACCAGCCAAAACGGCCTCTAACTCAATCTTTTGTTCAATATCGGAAACCTCATCCACATTTTCATCTTCCTCTGGCACGTTCGTCGTCCAAGTCGCCACCTGATTCGAATGAGTCGAATTCCGAAGTTGCTCTAGTTCTTCCGAATTCAATTTTGGTGCATTTAGTTTACTTGTATAAATATCACCCTCACTGCCTTCTCTCTCCATTTTACTGGAAATGAAAAACACAAAAGAATTGACCACGAGCCAAAACTATTCAAAAGCGGCAGCAAAATATCTCCCAAAATAATTATAAGACAAGTGAACTAAAGATATAATTCAATGAGCCAATATTATTAACCTGCAATTTTGTGAAGAGAAAACTAAATAACATTTAAAAAAATCTAATATCAAATCACCACCCACTTTACTCTTAATATTCGCACTATGAATCCTACTGTGGGTCTACTCAGACCCATGTGCATGATTCACGAAAGTGGTTGAAAATTAATTTTGTCCACTATAATTATATCGAAAACGTATTGTTTACCATTCTATTGTGTTCACGTCAGCATATTTGAAGAAGTCATGGACTGCTGCCGCTCAGAAATATCTAGAAAAAAACTTACGCACATTTCAAAGCCGATTTGGTCTGGCAAAACCCATACGCTCATCGGAGGGTTAATTCTTCAATGAAAACACTTTTTCTTCCTTCGTGCAGTCTGTATATGCACAACATAGAGTAGTTTATATTTTCATATACAAACGATAATTCCATACTATCAGCGCTAGATAATTTTAAAATTGAACAATTCCACACACAACCATCTTTAATATAAGATATAACACCTCCCGCAGAATAAGAATTATTACGACTAAAAAATAAAGTATAACGCGGAACGTTATAGAGACTAAGTTCATTATCATACAGGTACATACATATGTATATCCAGATTTCACTTAATACAATTACAACAGGTAGATTAAATAGCGACTCAATATGGTCTAAACAAAATGTTTTTCTCATACTAAATTAGGGATAGAGTTAACATACATATTTTAACAAAATCAACAGCACAATTAATGCTTAGAAGTCTGTCACCCACTTTCTTCCTCATGCAAAAAGTCCAATTCCTAATTCAAACATATTTACACCCCATTGTGGCCGTCAACGACGTTACAGCGCTTAGCAATTGTTTCTTTGATAAGATAAGCATCCGTTAATGAAGTTGGTTGTCAGCTTCTCTTTTTTTCCTCTCTTTGCATACATACATATACTCGTATGAAACACGTGGTTAGTGTGTTGGGCTATTGAGCAAGGGGTTCGAGGTTCGAATCCCAGCCAAAACAACTAGAAGTTTTTTCACGGCCCCACCTCTCACAAGCGTCTGACAAACATTCCAGAGTATTACTTGCATGGGAAACTTTTTCAAATAAAAAATTGCCCTTCGGACACGGCATTAAACAGTAGGCCCCTTCCATTCTTGTAAAGATATAACACGCACAATAGAATTGATTGTGAGAAGCTAAGCCTTGGGTACTATCGGATTAGTGGAGTAGCTAATTTAATTTTTTCATGTACCATTGGTCAATATGTTCTTTATTCACATTTACGTTGAAACCATTACAAAATATTTTAAGTGCGAGATCAGTGTTTGAAAGTGTTGTGTTGACGATTAGAACATCACATATTTCAAAGCTGTTGAAGAGCAGCTGTTGTTCCAGGTAGTTGACCTTTAGTTAAGTAATAAGTGCATCGATTCGCTTCTCTTAATTTTTCTTCAATTATAAAATTTTTTTAATAAATCATCTCCAATCTAATTTGATTATCTCCCAGTTCTGCTATGGTGCTGGGTGTAGGGCCGGAAATTGAATAGGATTGGTTCAAAAGCGTATGCAGCGGTTGCGGTGGCAAAGATTGCGATGAGATGGCAGTTCGTAGATAGAATGTTTTCGAAGTTTGTGGTTGAGAAATCTGGACATCTCCAAATTTCCATGTAACAAAGCTCGGTGACGGTAAACTTTGCATTAAAAATTAACTTGCAATCACACCACTCAACTTTTAATTCAAATCTAGCAACTTTAGATTTACAGATTCTGCACTACATAATGGAAATATAAAAACTATTGAGTTTGGGAAAAAGCTCTCGGCACGAGTGTACCCCACACATATGTTAAAGAAAAACTGTGGACCCATACATTTCATTATTAAAAAATATTATATACATTAAAAAGCTACGACACTTCTGAACCGGATCGTACGATACCCTACCCTCCCTATTAAGTAGCCCTAGTGAAGTAACCGTGGCCTCACGCCCTTTTTTTTGAATTACTAAGATATCTTCGAATGTTTGTTCATAATTCATGTAAAATGTCTTTTCAATCTGTTTTTAATAAAAAAGCCCCCTTAAAGTGGTTGTGCCAAAACTGATGCATGGACGAGTTGTAGAGAACTTGAATATCTAAATATTTTGTCTTAATACATTTAATAGTGAATTTATAAAATCATTGGTTTCGAAGCAACCAAAAGCCTTGGATAAGGATGAACCTAGTGTTGACGACCCCAGCAAACGAAACTAGGACAACGACCTTCGGATCTGCATGTGGAATGTTCGGACCCTTAATAGAACACCTGCAACCAGACAACTAGAGCAAAAAGAGGATAAAAAACTGTGACCTTTATTACGGTGATTGCTTTAGGAAACAGAAGCAGTGCTTATTCGGTTCGGATTTGTTGTAAGCGGCAGACTTAGGCAAGAAGTCTTGAGCTTTCGACATGTAAGTGAGCGATACTAAGAGTATCCTTAGCTCTTTTGGATAGGGCTCTGCTACTCAATTGCCTTCTTCGCCCAAAAAAACAGCAACTGGCAAGAACTATTCTTCGTGTTATTTTTTGTGAGGTATTGTTTTCGGAAGTTATAGCAGAACCGAAGTAGATGAAGTCCCTTACTACCTCAAAGTTGTAGCTGTCAATTGTGACGTACTGTCCAAATCGTCGATATTGTGCGTCCCTCCCTTCTCGTTGACAGCATATATGTAAGTAATTCGTTTTGCCCTCGTTTACCGCTAAGCCCATTTTGCCAGCATCCGTTTCAATACTAGTGAACGCTCCAGTGGTGACAGCCCGCTGAGTCCTTCCAATAATGTCAATGTCATCGGCGTACGCTAGAAGTTGCACGGACTTTTGAAACATTGTACCTCTGGTGTTGGCTTGTGAGTTTCCCACAATTCTTTCAAGTACAATGTTGAAAAAATCACATGACAGCACGTCACCTTGTCTAAATCTTTTTTTGACAACAAATTTCTCGGTGAGATCGTTACCGACCTTGATGGAGCATGCTAAAACTTGACATGGCTCTGTATATCTCGTCCCTATAAATGCTGTGATATGCTGCCTTAAAGTCGATAAGATTCGATTTCTTGGGTTTTCTCCAAGATCTGCCTAAGTGTGAAGATTTGGTCGTTTGAGGACTTTCCTGGTCAATCAAGTTGTTAACGAAGGGTTCCAGACGCTCACTTACTTCTAGAAAGCTCAAGACTTCTTGCCTAAGTCTGCCGCTTACTACAATCACCGTAATAGATGTCACAGTTGTTCATCCTCTGTTTGCCCTAGTTGTCTGGTTGAATGTATTCTGTTAAGGGTCTAATATAGGGATAAATACTAGGAGTTCGACTAAAACTGGTAGACGACACCGTTGATTCCATCTAGGGAGTTCGTCCGCTGCCGCCTGTATCAAGAGGAAGTGCTCTAGTGAGAAAACGCTCCTTCCCATCTCTCTCGTTTGCTACCACCAACGACCTTCCAGTCGGGGAACTAGGAGTTGGAGTTGATGCCATATATTCGTATCACTACAAATCGTCAGAGCTATTTTCGAATAAATTGGCTCTAACCACTTCATCCTATGAAAAGTTGCACGCATGCACTATACCTACATACATCATCTGATTGCAATTGGTCACAACTAAAAATTACTCATTTTGGTTAGTTCCAAGTATGTATTATGATTTTCATGATATAAAACATTTTCTTAATGCAATTTTTCATTCGCGTCTATTTTATCTACACATGTACATACATACATATATACATACGTACATCTCTGTATCTCCTTGCTTTGAATCTATCCTTCGGTGCACATTACCTCTATGCACAAAATTAAAATTGGAACGAAGGAAACGAGAACGCTCAAATACAACTACATAAGTATACTCATCGTCCTTTTGCCACCCCAACATTAAGATGCTGGCATGTTCATTGTTGCTATATCATGACCTCTTTTTGTATTCCATGACTACAGCACTCTATTGTTGGCAATCATACAGATATAATCACAAACAAATTCTTATCCCCACTAGTCTTAATCTTCACTCTACGAACAATGTACGTGTTGTTATGGGATAATCAGTTGTCTTTGCTTTGTATGCACACATAAATTAAAAATATGATCATGTTTGCAAAAAAAGTTCAAGTGATTTAGCGCAATCAGGTCAAGTAACCATCAAGATCCTAGAATGATACTAAAAACATGCTTTAAAATGACCCATATTGTATCGTGTGCTATAATTTCTGAAACTAAAGCCTTTGAAAGAGTCTCACATAAATGAAGCGGCGGCGTTATGGTGCACATACATACATAAATAAGTATGTAAGTATGCATGTCCATGTGTACATACATATTTAATTAAAGACATGTTGTACGTCTTCTGAGTGATTCGCTGATTAGGCCCCAGAATTACAAAAAACAAACACAAGCCCGATCTGCGTCGTTCATTGAAATCAGAATAACACGACACAAATCGAATCATTTTGACGTTGAGTACATAAAACTTAATATTCACATAGTGTAACACAAGCGGGAGAGAATCTATATCTTAATTTTGGATTTCAAATGAACACAGTGGCAAGTTTTAAATAAAAAAATTCTTAAAATGTTGTCCGGCTTTCCTCTCTTAAAATTTCACCGCACGCCACTGATAACAACATATATGTATACATATTTCCTCACAGGTATTACTCTACAAAGCAATGCATATATTTGCACCGTAATGCTATAAGTGTATAATTTTATCAGGATTAAAGTCCAAGTCTTGCTCTTCCAAGAAAAGTAGGCGTGGCATTCCGCGTTTCGATGGAATAATAGTCAACATTGTTGGAGATTTGTTTTAAAAAAAAATACCTTTAAAATGTGGGTGTGGCCAGATAAGTGAATTATGGAAAATTTAAACGCCTATTACTTTGCTTAAATAAATTTTTCTCTAGTAAACATTTTGAAAAAAAAAATGTTTATAAAAGTGGGCGAGGCCTATTAAAAATTTTGTACGCCATTATTTTGCACTTGTCTTATAACCTAGAAATATTAATTTTTAGCCCAATCGCCGAACAAATACCCGAGGGACTGCTGATTTTCAATATTACCGTTATTCGAATTTTTCGTGGAAAACGTGATATGCCACCTTATATCATATGCCCAAGCTAACCCACACATCAAATTTCGTTTTCGAGAAAATCCATTTTAACTGCAATCGGCCTTAAGTTAACTACCCGTAAGTTTGAGGTTAGAATGAAAATTCAAATTTCGCCTCTAGGGAATATCCCACCGACCCTATATATGAAGTTTGAAGCAGCCGTTTAGGCTGCAGTCGAATATACAGACAGACAGACAGACTGACAGACAGACAGACAGACAGACAGACAGACGGCATTGGCGGACCTACTTTTTTGGACTTCTCCAGTATAGTAATGTCAAGTTTGATTAAAATCTCGAGTTCCAAATTTTGCACGAATACAATACTTGCCCTATAGGTATAGGTGCAAGTAAAAAAACCTCCTTCGAACGAAAACATGTCTCCTTCAACTCCACCACTTCCACTTCCAATCACAAAAAATTCCTTCTTCGGACAATTGTTCGCAGTTAAATTCACTCTACCCATGAGGTGTTCATCCTAAAAAGCCGAAAATCCGGGGTTATTTTTCTCATGAGCGAATTGATGTTAGACAAAGAAACTGCAAGGATGATTCTGCTCAATGTCAGAAAGGGATAGACTAAAAATTCGAACTGTGAAGAAATGAACGCGTAAGCCAGAAAATGATCGACTTTTGAAATAATTCATTGCATGGTTGTTTATCGTCGATGAATTAATCGGACCTCGTTAGCAGAGGTCATACTTGTCTGTTTTTTGGTTATGCGTGGCTGTGCCAAAATTTTCGTAATAAATATGTATTTTGGTATCGCACATGTATGAAATGAGGAGAGTAAAAAAGGTTTGTGAACAAATTTCACAGGTATATTTAAAATCTGAAAAGGGAAGCCGGAGGGAATCGGCTTGTATGGACCGCACGCCACTGGTAAAAACCTATTGTACCATTGATATCAATCTGGCCTTAAACTACATATAAAAAGCATGGGAGCATCTCTACATAAAGTACCGTTGTTGCCAATAAATAATAATAATAAACAGAACGATACATCACCTGATTGCAAGTGAAAACACTAATTCAAATATGAAATTTAATCAAAATCGTTAAAGACGTTTTCGAGAAAATCCATTTTTATAGAAATTGGCCTTAAGTAAAGTACCCCTGATTTTGAGGTTAGAATGAAAGTTCCGATTTCGCCTCGAATTGTGACCTTCCAGACTCCAGATGTGAAGTTTGGAGCAAATCTGTCCAGCCGTTTAGGCTGCAGTCGAGCGAAGAGGCAGCCGGATCGACAGACCGACAGACAGACAGAAATGGCAGACCCACTGTTTTTAACTTCTCTATCACACTAATGTCAAGTTTGACTATAATCTCGAGTGTATGTATGCACATATGTAGAGTTGCCAGATAAGTATTAATATTGTTTAAAAATTTGTGACTTGATTTTAATGGTAATTAAAATGCTCCCCACCTTGAAGAGGCAAGTTGGCAGAATAAGAATTTGTGTTATTCATCGAAGTCTTAACCGTGATGAGGCATACGAAGTTGTCGCTTCCAGGATGTAGTTCGATTATCCGCCTCATTTTTCATTTCAGAAGAGATAGAAAATCGTTCTTCAATAATCAATATACTAGGTCCTGACCCTCTTAGTGCTGTCATTCCACTTCAAATGTTTTTGAAGTATAATCTATGAAAGTATGATCTTAGACAACGCACGCTCACTGGCCACTCGCGACATCAGTAAGAAGCCGAAACGCCAACCCCCTACTTGTGGCACCAGCCACTACCCCATCCTAGGACCTAATCCAATTTCGTCTAAAGAGTGGCCCCCGGCTACGGACTCAACCAGTCGAAATGGTTCAACGAACCAAGCGGGGAGCCAATCCGCCGTAGAAAAGGCGTAGATCCGCAGATGATGTATCCAATGTCTCGAAGAGGACGAGGAACTCGATGAATACCAAAACCCTCTTCAAGACGATAAGGGATAGCCTCATCATCGGGATTGTGAATCTATCAGATGACGAAGGAAAAATTGAAGGCAGAGTGATGAACTGGCTTTGGGAGCGTATATCCACCCATCCGAATTCCCCACCCACCTTTAAAGATGCTGGCCTGCAAAAGGCTTTAAGATCAAGTGTGGTCTTAAAGAAGTGGAGGTGAAACTTTTTGTATCGGACCGTAACACCGTCACCGGTCCCTCCCCATCGGCGGTACCCGCCTTACCCCACATCCCGGTCTTCCAAGAACCTTGTAAACCTAATGATACCGTCATGGGACTGAGGGCACCCGGCTATACGCTCTACCATGCAAGGAACACAGGTAACATTCGAGCCTGCATTCTTGCTAAATCAGAACTTAACCTTACCTTTCTTCCTCATCGGTGCACGAACGACCTGCCAGTAACACTGCCAAAATCGAGACACAGCAACATCTTGCTGAGTTCAGGCATCTACCCGAAGGAGCCTGAATCCGCCCCAACAAAGGAGATCAGAGAATCGGTTAAAGAGGCAAAAAGGAAAGGAGAAGCAATCGAGCTAAGGGTTCGACACCAACGCGCACCATGAGCTATGGGGCAGTACTGACACTAACTTCCGAGGTGAGTCCCTTTTTGAGTACTTAGTAGGCACCGACCTAGTAGTGTGCAATAGGGGAAACAGGCGCACCTTTATTACTTAAATCCCTCAGGAGGTAATAGATGTTACCTTCGTCTCCCAAAATATATATCTGTCGGATACAGTCACTCTTTTTCCGACTACCGCTATCTGTAATATGAACTAGAAACGAGCAGCTCAATAGCACCATCAGTTTTTCGCAACAGTCGTAGAACTGATTGGCTTAAGCACAACAACATTCTGGCCGAAAGACTAGCCAATAGTACACACTATATACCAACCACACAAGTGGAGCTAGATAGGCTTAACACGTTTCTTACTTCTGCTCTTAACTCAGCGTTCGATGAGTCCTGTCCCATTTCAACAAGGAAGGTAGGCAGCCACCCACCATGGTGGAACGCAGAACTTAATCTCCGTCGCGCAAGCAGGAAATACTTTAACAAAATCAAATCAACAATGCTATCCACGGACTGGGATTGTTACAAGAGAAGGCTAAAGAATTTCAAAACAGAAGTTCGAAAGGAATTCCTCAAACTAGTAAAACTTCAGTTAAGTCACGCCAAGAGGCTAGGACTTACTGGTTCTGATAAATGCAGATACACGTCATACATACGTAATTTATGTGAAGTCATATTAAATATTTAGAAAACGATTTCTTTAGTTCGTCAACTGGTCGAAAATTGACCGATTTCAAATTACAAATGAAGGTAAAAATGTGCCAAATTATGTTTGCCTGAACTTATCGACTTTATAGTAGCGGCTGTATTCAAATCTATAGGGTGACCACATAAACAAAATTAATATAAAAAACAACTGTGTGAGATATAATACCTATTGATTCTGGCTTATTTGTGTGAAATAGAACACATGTGTGTAATAATCGGTCGCCGATCCAATTTTTGATGATTCGGTCCAATATGTGCGGCGTTCATCCAGCAATAGAGTCTCGGATGTTGGCCTCTAGCTCGTCCAAAGAGATGGGTTTGTTAGCGAAGATTTAGGACTTGACCAGAGAAAATAATCGAACGGTGTGACGTCGCATGATCGCGGCGGCCAATTGATGAACGGTCGTCGTGAGATGAACCAGTCGCCAAATATCTTCTTTACAACTTGGACCGTTGCTTCGTTTGTATGGTATATAGCCCAATCTTGTTGAAACCACAGCTGAGATATATGTACCTACGACATCTACCTGACGCTGATGGTGACTTTTGTCTCATTTCGAAATATTTAATTTTCGTGCTCACCACCAATGATTTTGACTCCATTGCTGACGACATGAAGATCTACAGATTTATTTCCTCTCCCACCGATTCGGCCTATCTTTAAGAAGACCAGTTTGGCCCCCTACTACGCCAGCGCAGATTTCTACGTTTTGCCCTCCGCGACTTCGCCTGGATCGACAGAAACAGTTTGCCTCCTTATACCGATCGTTTAAAACTTATCCGTCCAGAGTCCCCCGAAAGCCGTTGCGAAATCGCTGATTTACTTTTTCTTCATCAGCTAATTACCGGTCACACTGATGGCCTCGCGCTTCTCGAATCGGTATCCTTTAGCACAAATCCCCGCATCCATACCTCTCTTCAATCCTCATCGGACTAATTACGGCTATAATTCATAAATGGCCAGAATGTTGCTCCTGGCTAATAATATGAAAAACTCTTTCGATTTCCACCTTAGCAGGATATCCCTTCGCAAATTTCTTCAACACCGTTGTTTCTCTTCCTAGCCCTGTCTTCCCCGTCTCCCCTTGTCACAATCTTTCCCTCAACTAGGTGGCGTTCCTAAGATAATTTTTATGTTTAGAATTTTTAAGTCTGCTTGTATTAAGCTAATAAAATGCCTGTAGAGCCGGCGTGAATTCAATTCAATTCAATTATATACTTTGTTGGGTCTATCTCGATTATTTCCTTATGTTACAAACTATGTATCAAATTTAAACAGCATCATGCTTCATATGCATGCATATCTATAAATTCCTTTGCAATTGTCAATCAAAAACAAATTTTATTTAAATTTTTAACACAACACTTTCTTTTTATATCAATGTCATCTTCAGTTAAAGAACAACTCAATTATAATTTAATTTATTTTCCAGGCGACTTACCGACAACATTCAGGTGTATGTAGTGACTCATATGTGGTGTGGTTGACACTTGACATTCATATACTCCGGAGTCCCGATGTTGAGGATATTTTATTTGGAGAATCCAGTCTTCCGTCTGTGGCTGATGTATTGCGCGGAAACGTTGATCCGATGTGTAGGTGTAACGGCCGACAGTAAGCAGATGAATGTCACGATGCCTCACCCAAGAAACTTGCAGTAACATCTGAAGCAAAAAATGAGTATAAACATATGTACATGTATTTATGTGACTTAAATAATAAATAAGCAAAAGGTTGGAAATACGTATGTATGTACATATGTACATACATATACAGTGGACGGAATCGGAGTCTAAGTGCTTTTGGGATTTGGATTGTCGCTAAGAAAAACAATGTACATACATACATACATATGTATAAATATGCACTTTATACATAGCTGCGAAACATATTTAAGAAGAAAGTTTAATATATGTAGTTTTAAAATTTTTAATATGAAGTCATAATCACAACAAATAACGGTATCACTTTTTTTTTCGCCGAGCTCGATGGCAGTTTTTCAGTGTTTTACATTGCAAATGTACAAAAGAAAAGACGAAGTTGCCTTTGCTTTACAAACAAACTTTTGATAACTTTATCAAAGAAGTGTCGACGAACTGGGAAGAAAAGACTCAGCATCAACCCGCCTTGCTCACTGAAGTAAGAAGGAGAGATCAAGGCCCGTAGAGAGGGCAACAGAGAGGGTAGAGGGTACCTCCCTAGGTACATGTGTGACAAGAGTAGCACCGACAGAATTATGCGAGAGGATAGGAAATTCCTTTCCACAATGATGGAAGCAATTACGCGCATAACACTTTTTACTTGCACCTATGTATACTTATAGGGCAAGTATTGCATTCCTGAAAAAAATCGAACTCAAGATTTTAATCAAACTTGACATCACTATGATGGGAAAGTCCAATAAAGTAGGTCCGGCAATTCCGTCTGTCTGTCTGTCTGTCTGTCTGTATATGCGACTGGAGCCTAAACGGCTGGGCGGATTTGCTTCAATTCCAAAATTTGGTACGCCATTATTTTGCTTTTCGTTTATAACCTAGAAATATTAATTTCTAGCCCAATCGCCGAACAAATACCCGAGAAACAGCTAATTTTCAATATTACCGTTATTCGAATTTTTCGTGAAAAACGTGGTATGCCACCTTATAGCATATGGCCAAACTAACCAACATATCAATCGTTACAGCCGTGTTTGAGAAAATCGATTTTAACTGAAATCGGCCCTAAGTAATCTACCCTTAATTTTGAGGTTAGAATGAAAATTCCAATTTCACCTTGAGGTGTGAACCCACAGACCACAGATATGAAGTTTGAAGCAAATCCGGTCAGCAGTTTAGGCTGCAGTCGCTCATACACACAGAGAGACAGAGAAACAAAACCTAGAAAACTTTTTTTTATGTATACAAGTTTGCTCGCCACTGTAAGTACTGAGGGATGTTGAGAATTGCCGTTGACCCAGCTACACTATGACGGGTATGTTGAAGCTAGTACAATGCAAAGTGGCTTTCTAAATCTGACAATAAGGCTGTAACAGATTACGTTATATGACATTAAGTTAGTTAAAATTTGATTGTCAATATTTTGCTCGTTTGTAGTCGACCAAATGTCAGGTCGGCCGAGTTGTATGCACTCTATAATCTACATAGTTTTATTGAACAGATTCGTTTGATGAGCGCCCTGCCCTCTGCGTCTCACTAGAATTAATAAATGACTGTACAACTATAGCCGACTTCAAATTAGAAACCCGATTGTTATTAAAAAAAAAACCTCCAGCAACAAGTGGAAATGATAATTAGCCTGTAACTAGAAAGCAAATTAGAAGCTTTATCAGGTTTCGAAATTGAATTTATCTTAGCAACATTCCAATTATTAGGAAAGTATCCCATCCCAATCGAAGACAGTTATTGAATAGATATATCAATTTCTTAAAAGCAAAATGAGAGAGATTCAGAAAGGTTTTTAGTCCCATCAAAACCGATTTCCTAATTTTCAAACTAAGTTGGTATAATATCCTTCAATTGATTTAGCAATGTAAGATTAATACAACTAATCATGGAGTGTGAATTAACTAAGTTTACTGATTGTTTGACGGAAGATTCAATGTGCATGGCTGGGGTAATATTTCTACTAATCGAATGATTTTTAAAGAAGTTGATTGGTAAAGCGTTAGCTTTTTCGGAGCAAGAAAAAAATATAGAACCTTAAGGGGAGAAATGTGTACGTGTTTCTTCTTAATTACCTTAATAATATTCCAGAATGGTTTTCTACCCTTATCTAAATTTGAAGTTCCACGACTGATTTCCAAAATTTGCAATTGCATATTTTACTACAACATTCATTTTGTTGCATTTTTCGAGATAGAAGTCATTTTTCGTACGTCTCCATTTGGATCTGGAAGTGTTTCTTATGTAGCTTTATCATCTGGTGAATGAAATGCGGAAGAACCTTGGAATCTTCAAACATCTTGAAATTGTTTTCTTTGGAACTGACTCTTTAAATGACAGTGGTAAAAGTATCTACATTTTCATCAATTTGAGATTCATTGTTATTTTGAACCAGAGCATTTTCTAGTTTTACTCATGTCAGGCTTCTAAATATGTTATAGTAAGCGATTTTGAAGCCATAGACTTGAATTGTGCATTTCACTGGAGAAGGTATTTTACTACACTAAACAGGTAAATGGTCGAAACTAGCTTTATTAAGGCTTATGGGCAGCTATGGTTAAAAATAAATCGAATGAAGAAAGATTCCTATTTCTACTAGATGGAATGTAAGAAAGATGAGCTGGATACAGAATTCCAGAAGAATGTCTTATTTTTAAACGAACTAAAAGTTGATTCATCTAGTGGTACTTTCTGTCCTTGTATTTTTTCAACAGATCATACGTGAGTCGTTTTAAGCAGTTATGGTATTTTTGTTCAGTATTGTTTGGCATTTCATCATTGAAATACTTAGCCCGTCACAGCGTCTACAACTTATTCCACTGTATTACGAAAATCAGCATTTTACAAGGAATGTGTTTCGTGCACTTCGATTCGATGGCACGAACGATTTGTTATTTAAATAAAGTGCACGACTGGGTCGTACAAACTTGCACCTATATCTACAAGTCTTGTGTATATTTGATGTAAAAAACGAAATGAATATATTTGTTCATATGCATGTACATAGATATTTTCATAACCTGGCTATAAGTAACGCAGCATTCTAAGTAGTATGATCAAAAACGCGGTATGTCATCTTGCAAGTATAAAGCATGAAAACTAAGCAACTGAGGCGTATTTTCGAGAAAATCGTGCTTTTGTTAATGTGGCTAAAACCAAAATACCTCTTTAGGTAGTTTTGAGCGAACACATCATATGTCATCTTATAGAAAAATATCAAAAAAAAAGTCTCTACTAACAGGGGAGCATCAATCTGCAAAAATTTGCAGGCATCCTAGTTAATTAAATAGCATCCAGCACCCAAAACTTCATTCCCCTTGGTGTCCAATGAACATGCGAAATCCCAAAGCGAGTCCCCAAAAATGTCACCATATTCTTTCTCTCTCTCTTTTAACCAATGGAAAATGACATTCAATTCATACAAATCCTGTAGCATGTGCGCACCAATCAAACCCGGTATCGCATGGAAAAAAACATTTTCATAACAGCACCTACAGTATATAACACAGTGTTGCCAAGAATAAAGACGTATCATGAGTGATATTTTTGTATCTTAATTTAGATGTGATACATACTTCGTTTTTCTAAAAATGGCTTTGCAGATATTCTCAGTTTCGACAACAGATGTAATAGCATCTCTTTATAACATTTTTGCATTATACCACTGTTCCACTTCCATTTGGACATATTTTGTTAATAATAATAGTAATTTTTCCCAGAATTCTTTTGATTTTTTTTTTTCTTTCTAGTAATATATTTTTTCTCAAACCTTAGCGGCAACACTGCTGTGTTAATGTGGAAAGAGTCAAGTACAATACATATGTACACGGTTCACTATACTGAATGTGTACTTTCGTAAATGCATATGGATTGACTTATTTTTAAACGACTATTTTACCTTTGCTATCTCAAACTAGAAAATAGGACGATATCTGTGTGGAAAAGGTTTTGAAATGGTATATAATTTTAAAAATTCGATTCAGGAGGAAGAAGTAGGGATGAAATTCATTTTTGGGAGGATATTAATAATATGATATGAAAAAGAGTTTTTTGATAAGTTGGCTGTAAGTAAAGTACCAATTTAGCTCATTTTGACCAAATACGTGGTATGCCATCTTATAGGATTTTGTAAAAGTAGCCTAAATATGAAAATAAAACAATAACGAGCGGAAAGTTTCCGAGAAAATCGTACTTTTATGAAGTTGGATCTTTCAGAACAGTTTTAGCCAAAAACGTTGTACGCCATCTTAAAGGGTTCTAAAAAGCTAGAGGTAATATAAAATTTAATCGAAATCGTTGGAGCCATTTTCGAGAAAATCCATTTTTATTGAAATCGGCTTTAAGTAAACTGCTAAACTGCTGTCCACTGTTTTCGTTTATTTGGGCTTAAGAGCAACCCGAATATATTGAAGAGCCGCCATTATATCCGAACAAAATAACGGTCTGGTATGTTTCTTGAAAAAAAAAGTCGGTCAGAACGTAACTGTTAATAGCGTTTTTAAGAATTGTTCTTTTGTTTGGTAGTAAAGAATTTTTTTAAGAAAAAACATACAGAAAAGATACAATCAGTCTTGAACGGTTCGTATGATACCACATCCTCTCTTTTATGTAGCCCCAACAACGTGGGGTACCCTATTTTTTCTCAAATTACAAGGATATCCTAGAATGTTTGTTGATGTTTCAGCAAAATTTCATCAAGCTTACATAGCTAAAATTGATGTGTGGACGAATTGTAGACAATGCGAATATCGAAATCTTGTGTTTTAATAAAATTTTTGTTTTCATACAAAATAGTGAAACTATACAAAAGTGGGCGTGGCAGTGCGCAGATTTCAAAAAATTGTACACTTATACTGCTTCTATTTCTTAGAAGTCCTGATATCAAATTTCACCCTCCTAGCTTATAATTTAAGACTCAAAAACTGGTGACATACGAATGGACGGACATAAGTAGCTCAATCGTTTTTCCTCTTATTGAAAAAAACGCGCGTAGCATTGGATATAACATTTTATGTTATCTAACTTTTATGTTAACTAAACATGTACAGTGGTGTGAAAAAGATTTTAAAATTGAATGAATTCTTACAAATTCGGTGAATAAAAACAAACTTATATAATATTTTAGGTAAGTTACATATAAACTCTTTGGGCCTATCTGGAACATACAATAATACAAAGCCATTGCATTCCTAGATGCGAAAATACCCCCAGCAGTTACCCAGAAAGTTGTTGCATCCATGCCGCAGCGACTATAAGCCGTGAAAATACAGAAGGGAAAACAAACAAAATATTAACTATTTATACATACATATCTACATATGTGTTCATTTTATACTTTTATAAATTACTATAAAATGAATTTCAAAAACTTTTTTCGCAGGAAAAATATGATAGGGTTGCTATCATGTGTATAAATACGATTTTAGTAAAGTTATTTTTACTTGCACCTATACCTATAGGGCAAGTATTGCAATCGTGAAAAAAATCGAACTCGAGATTTTAAAAAAACTTGACATTACTATGATGAAGAAGTCCAAAAAAGTAGGTCCGGCAATTCCGTCTGTCTGTCTGTCTGTCTGTATATTCGACTACAGCCTAAACGGCTGAACGTATTTACTTCAAACTTCATATATAGGGTCTGTGGGATACTCCCTAGAGGCTTAATTTCAATTTTCATTCTAACCTCAAAATTAAGGGTAGTTTACTTAAGGCCGATTTCAGTTAAAATGGATTTTCTAGAAAACGGCTCTAACGATTTCGATAAAATTGGATGTGTGGGTTAGTTTGGGTATATGCTATGAGGTGGCATACCACGTTTTTCACGAACAATTCGAATAACGGTAATATTGAAAATCAGCTGTTTCTCGGGTATTTGTGCGGCGATTGGGCTAAAAATTATTATTTGTAGGTTATAAGACAAGTGCAAAATAATGTCAAAATTTTTACTAGAAATTGAGAAAAAATTATTTAAGCAAAGTAATAGGTGTTAAAACTCTCTATAATTCACTCAAACACCCTATCTGGCCACGCCCACTTTTTATGGGCATTTTTATAAAAACAAAACATTGAGTAAACTCCTACAATGCTATGACTATTATTCCATCGAAACGCGGAATGCCACTCCTACTTTACTGGGAAGAGCAAGACTTGTACTTTAATCCTGATAAAATTATACACTTATAGCATTACGGTGCAAGTACGTACGACCCAGTCGTGCACTTTATTTAGAATACATTCGTACTTTCGCAGAAATGAATAAAAATTCTATATTAATATCGTAAACTTTGTTAATTCGGCGATTTTGTAGGAAATGATTTAATTCCAAAAACTTTTCCACAGCACTGTATATGTGTCCATATCCCACGAAGTAAGCATTCAATAGTGGTTACTAAACTCATTACTATAACAGATTCATATGCTCACTCAATTTTTATAGTTACAATTACAATATTTTATAGCAAATCATAAATAAATAATTTGAGTTAAAGCCAAATATAAAGTAAATAAAGTGCACGACTGGGTCGTACATACTTGCACCGTAATGCTATAAGTGTATAATTTTATCAGGATTAAAGTCCAAGTCTTGCTCTTCCCAGTAAAGTAGGCGTGGCATTCCGCGTTTCGATGGAATACTAGTCATAACATTGTAGGAGTTTACTCAATGTTTTGTTTTTAGAAAAACACCTTTAAAAAGTGGGCGTAGTCAGATAAGGTGTTTGAGTGAATTATAGAAAATTTTAAGGCCTATTACTTTTCTTAAATAATTTTTTCTCAATTTCTGGTAAAAATTTTGAAAAAAAAAAGTTTTATAAAATTGGGTATGGCAATTCTAAAATTTGGTACCCCATTATTTGGCACTTGTCTTATAACCTACAAATAATAATTTTTAGCCCAATCGCCGCACAAATACCCGAGAAACAGCTGTTTTTCAATATTACCGTTATTCGAATTTTTCGTGGAAAACGTGGTATGCCACCTCATAGCATATGACCAAACTAACCCACACATCAAATTGTATCGAAATCGTTAGAGCCGTTTTCGAGAAAATCCATTTTAACTGAAATCGGCCTTAAGTAAACTACCCTTTATTTTGAGGTTAGAATGAAAATTCAAATTTCGCCTCTAGGGAATATCCCACAGACCCTATATATGAAGTTTGAAGTAAATCCGCCCAGCCGTTTAGGCTGTAGTCGAATATACAGGCAGACAGACAGACAGACAGACTGACAGACAGACAGACTGACGGACAGACAGACTGACAGACAGACAGACTGACAGACAGACAGACTGACAGACAGACAGACTGACAGACAGACAGACGGAATTGCCGGACCTACTTTTTTGGACTTCTCCATCATAGTAATGTCAAGTTTGATTAAAATCTCGAGTTCGATTTTTTTCACGATTGCAATACTTGCCCTATAGGTATAGGTGCAAGAAAATAAAGTGCACGACTGGGTCGTACGTACTTGCACCGTAATGCTATAAGTGTATAATTTTATCAGGATTAAAGTCCAAGTCTTGCTCTTCCCAGTAAAGTAGGCGTGGCATTCCGCGTTTCAATGGAATAATAGTCATAACATTGTAGGAGTTTTGTTTTTATAAAAATGCCCATAAAAAGTGGGCGTGGCCAGATAGGGTGTTTGAGTGAATTATAGAGAATTTGAAGGTCTATTACTTTGCTTAAATAATTTTTTCTCAATTTCTAGTAACAATTTTTAAAAAAATAAGTTTTATAAAAGTGGGCGTGGCATTCCAAAATTTGGTATGCCATTATATTGCACTTGTCTTATAACCTACAAATAATAATTTTTAGCCCAATCGCCGCACAAATACCCGAGAAACAGCTGATTTTCAATATTACCGTTATTCGAATTTTTCGTAAAAAACGTGGTATGCCACCTCATAGCATATTCCCAAACTAACCCACACATCAAATTTTATCGAAATCGTTAAAGCCGTTTTCGAGAAAATCCATTTTAACTGAAATCGGCCTTAAGTAAACTACCCTTAATTTTGAGGTTAGAATGAAAATTCAAATTTCGCCTCTAGGGAATATCCCACAGACCCTATATATGAACTTTGAAGCAAATTCGTCCAGCCGTTTAGGCTGCAGTCGAATATACAGACAGACAGACAGATAGACAGACGGAATTGCCGGACCTACTTTTTTGGACTTCTCCATCATAGTAATGTCAAGTTTGATTCAAATCTCGAGTTCGATTTTTTTCACGATTGCAATACTTACCCTATAAGTAGGTGCAAGTAAAAATGAATTACTACATACATATATGTACATTCATGTCATTATTTGTGGAATAGCACAGCATTCAAATGGCCACCTGTGTTTCTCTCTGTCAGGGGCTGTCAGGGGCCAAATGCAAGGTTTCAGTGGCATATTGAGTAGTTCTTAAACCCAGTTGAAGTATAAAGCAAAGTTTTATTATTAGCAATAATATACTAACAAATAAGACCTATTTTGCAGACATATTATGACATGTTCATAAATAGATATCTTTTAGATGGCTGGATGCTGCAGGAATAGGCAAAACATTCTACAGTGTCCCGAAGGTAGTGAAAATTTGGTCATTCGTTAAAAACATTAAAAATTCTGCTTCATCTGCCATCCCAACGCTCATTTACAATCACATTCCAGCTGTCAGCTCCTTGGACAAGGCTAATCTTCTTGCTGCACAATTTGCAGCTATGCTTGCAGAATTTTACATGGGACAAATCCACTTTCGCACTCGCACAGTTGCAGGAGTTCTCAAAGGGCTTAACATACACAAATCCGCTGTCCCAGACGGTATTCCCCCTAAAGTTCTGAAGAGGTGGTTTTCCTCGCTGGCAAAACCTCTGCGTAAGCTTTTCTCTCTATCCTACTCTTTTGGGTACTTCCCGAGAAGATGGAAAACAGCATTTGTCCAGCCTGTCCCTACAAAAGGCGATTCTTCCTCTCCGACCAATTACCGACCCATTGCACTTACGTCCCTTCTTTCCAAGGTCATGGAAACGCTGATAAATCGTCAGCTTATGAAATATCTTGAATCACGATTCAATCCACTGGTGACTTGATGGCATATCTCACCGAGAAGTGGAACCATTCTCTCCATCACTTCGGCGAAGCAAAGATGGTTGCACTCGATATTTCAAAGGCATTTGACAGGGTTTGGGACCAAGCTCTTTTGTCTAAAATGCGTGCATTTGGCATCGATGAAACTCTTCTTCAATGAACTAGAAATTACCTTTCGGGGCGTTCAATACAAGTTGTGTTGAATGGCTTCAAGTCTGATATTCATCGCACAAATGCTGGTGTTCCCCAGGGCTCAGATTTGTCTCCGACTCTTTTTCTCATTTTTATAAATGATCGCTTGTCTGCAACCTCTATTCATTCAATCCATTCCCTCGCTGATGATAGTACCCTCAGTTTTTCATATTCGTTCCCTAACTCACGTCGCAGCTCTTCGGCCGTAGAAGAGGAACGGCAGCGTATGTAAAACTCAACCAATAGAGTGGAATTTAATGCTTCCAAAGTGCAATGCTGTCTTCTGTTTCTCAAGCGAAACCAAAACCCCCAACCATTATCCATGAATGGTACTTGCATCGCGGAAACCGAAAGACTTGCCTCTCTCGGTATGTGTATTAATAACCATCTTCGATGGAACGATCACATATTCGAGGTCGCCAAAAATGCTGCAAAATGCCTAGGATTCCTTAAGTGGTGCAAGAAATACTTTACCCCATCTGATCTGGCCTCAATTTATAAGGCATTCATCAGCCCAAAACTAGAATACAACACCATATCAGTGCTGTAACTGTTACTTGCGCTTATTTCACCTGCAAGTGGTAGCCACCGGGTACTGGTTGATGTCCATCCGGACGCTACTTGCTGAACATATGTACATATAAGCGCGATTGTTGAACAAGGGAAATTGCAGCACTATAAACACGACAGCCGACGAAATCTCTCGATGGGGTCAAAGGTGGCATCAGAGCTCCAAACGTAAGCATAAAACACACTTTACTCGGGCTACTTCGACATCCTCGAAGCTCAGGCCGGTAAGGATCTCCAAGAATAAGTCCGGTTTTCGGAACAGAGATGGTGTTTTGTATTCTGGCTTGTGAAGGACTTTTGGCACTGTATCGGTACTGACTCTAGTTGACCCAGCTTAAACGTATCTAAATATGCATGTATGTATGTACCATGTACATATGTTAAAAATATAAACTCAGTTTAAGTGTTTCCCTTCAAGAGAACCATCTACACAGTTAAAGAATTCATAAAATAAAAAGTTTAAATTCATGTTTCCACTTTAAAACTTCTTTTCAAAAAAAACTTTATGTTATAAACATCAGTCCCAATCAATCACGTTCAACATCAGATGGGATATGCCTACAAAACAGGAAGATATTACAAAACTCCAACATGAAATCAATCACGTTGTTCAATATATCACTTCGTTCGATTTGAATTGAAATTTGAACTCTTACCTTCCATTTCAATCTAAGTAATCCCCTTAAAGTATCTACTCCATGTAGACACATTGATTGTATATTACCCTCATTTTGCAGCCTAATTCAAGGGCAAGAATAAATATGCTTAGGAATAAGACCCAAGAACGCTATCCAATTTAAATGTACATACATTTAAACATGTGTGACGCACAAGTGTACTTCTAATACACTTTTAAGGCTGTCAAACAAACCCAATTGAAGCAGATGATAGGTTTTAACTTTTTGACTAGTTTTGTTTGTTCTCATCAAGCTATAAACTTTTAAATTACACTCTAAACAGTATGAAATGTGAACCCACTAAATGTTCGCCTCAGTGAACCTTCTATGATGACAACTCCTTTCCTGTAGAGGCAAGAAACTAATTAACATGTATTTTCATCTTATTTTGCCACTTCGTACTCATATACGAGTTCGTTGATATATGTATGGATTCTTGTTAGGGTGACTTGTTTTGAATATAAACTTTTTGACAGAGCAATTTTCGTTGTTTCAAAAGTCATCTGTCATTACATGTTAGGAATCAGGTATCATAGCTGAATGGTGGCAGAGGATATAAAAATGTTTAAAAAAATATGGATGTTGGATGAAGGTGCGATTTTTAAGTAGAATGAGGATTTAAAGAATGTAAGATCATGTGACAACCGTAACCATACGAAATAAGATAAACTGAAAGAGATTATAAATTATGCTGTATTGTATTTTAATTATGCTGTAAGGATTTAGACTTATGTCTTATGTAGTAAGTTTATCTTAATAAAATATAATGCATAATTAAATTACAAAATATTAGTTCCCAAAAATGGCATTAAAATAAATTGGTGAGCACAGTTTATCTCAGTTTCATTTTGTATGTTAATTTTTTTCTCTTTGAGTATCGTGTATTTTTGAGCCACTAGCATAGAAACATAGATGTTAAAGAGGAGCGGTGCAGTAACTGTGCCTTGTGGGAGATCATTGATGACATTAAAAACTTTAGTCGTCGTGTATTGTGTATCTGTTACAATAAATTTCTTCTCGTACACCATAGATGTAATCATCTTTACTAGATGATTTGGGAATTCATATAGAAGAAGTTTATATAATAGCCTGTCAATCCAGACCGTGTCGAAGGATTTTTCGATGTCCACTAGACAGGCAGTTGAGATTCCAATTGACGTCTGAAATCAGTTTTGTAACAGCGTGCACCGCCGAATGGTTTGTTTTGAATCCAAATTGGTTTCGCGGTATAATATTTTTTCCTTCGCAAGCAAACAAACTTGACTTCGTAATTACTACTAATTGGCCTAGTTAGAGGGATCAGAGGGATCCTTCTTTTTTTTTATTATTGGAAAAACCTTTGATGTTTTACAACAACTCGGGAAGTACTTAGCAGTTGTTTAGTAGGTTGTTGAATATGACGCGGTATTGCCGTAAGATTTCCTGCGGTATATGCTTAAGGATGATGTTGGGAATGTTGTCTAAACCGCTGGAATTTTTCGTTCGTCTAATATTGTAAAGTAATTGTCTGTCTGTTCAGTAGTTAGTTAATCAGCTTTCAATCCTTCAGAAAACCTACGAATTGTTGGGTTTTTACTATTGCGAAACCTCAACAATGCGTCATTCACTTCACCAGTTTTGCAGCTAGAGAGTCCTCTAGCGTGAATATCCTCAAAATGAGAACCAATCAGGTTTAGCTTATCCACCCCACTATCTATAACAAAGTGGTTATCAATGATGGAGCAGTGGTTATTAATCTCAGCTTGGGAGTGAAGCGATGACGTAACAGCGTTACGATGCTTGAATATCTGATTTATATGAGGAAACATGGTCCTGGAATCTGCCTGGTTAGTGCGTTGGACTATGGAGCAAGGGGTTCGAGATCGAATCCCAGTCGGTGAACACCTAAAAGTTTTTCACGGCCACACCGCGCGCCCCCAATGCAAAGGTCAAGATAGGAATTCCCTGATGGAAAACTCGGTGTAACTGAGCTATATAATTTCATTATGCACCCAATCTGGTTTTCCCCAATAAAGCGATTTAGGAAGCTGCCTCTTCCGTTCGCACTTGAGTCTAACCATACTGGGTGTTTTGCGATTAGATCTCCCTCTAAGACGAAATAGTTGCTTCGAATAATTTCTCGATTTCGATATTAAATACAGACAACCATTATTTCTGAGAGGCAGCGAAATAATGGTTGTCTCAAGACACCTAAAACTTCTAATATCACTTCGTTCGATGGTGGTGAAACGCAGTGGCTTCCGAACGAGAATCGCCGTATCGCCACCTCGAATCGAGGCGCACCTATCTGTTATTTCATAGTCTTATTATGTCGGTCGTTAAGTTTTGTCTCGCTCAAAAACTTTTCACGCAATAAAGCTATAATATCGCTCCGAATTGACTGTAACCGTCTGCCCATTGGCATCTTCGATGAAAAAAGGACCAATGACACCTTTCGATCATAGAGCACACCAAACAGTCACTTTGTCTGGATGCAACGGCACCTCTTCGATCACTTGTGGGTTTTCTAAGCCCCATATGCGGCAATTTTTTGTTTTAAAAATGTAAGAAATGAGTCCTATACACTACACAAACTGTCGCTGCAGACACATATGTACATACCAAAAATTGTTAACCAGAGAAAGACTTAACATAATTTTAATTGAATGCCCCTATATAATGAAGAAGACTACTTGTACATGTATGTACATATGTATACACTTGTGTATAAGAAATGGTTAGATAAATATGTCACATACAGGTGTGATTATCACACGTTCTTAGGAAATTTTACTGTAATAGTACATACAAAATATTATGTACAACTGGGAAATTCTAGTGATTAAGAGATACATACGTTTTGGATGAAATTCCCTTCCTAATGGGACCTCATTAATCATCTTAGAAGTGGTGTCCTACTACGAAGGTAATGGGGTTAAATTTGAGGAATGTTGTTTCTTTTCAAGAAAATAATGTCGTTTGTGGAATAGAACCATTTATATTTATAACAAGTATGTATCTACCGTATTTTGCAGACATAACACTAAAAGTATTATGCGATAAATCATTGCTATGTTAGTTTTATTTTATTTAGAAGCACCTGGTTTGGTGCTAATAATTTCGTACGATTTTTTTTATACCTAATGTACTTATATTGTAATGTGTTTTAAGAGATGCTATATATGTACATACATACGTGAATTTATATATGTACATAATATGTGTGTATATAACGATGGTTTTCTGAGAATTAAGTGCACAAGCAACACCGGTGGGACTGTTAATATACCTCTTATTATTTGATTATGCTTATTATTTGGTTTACTATGATAGAGAAGTCCAAAAAGTGGCTCTAAAAATGCCGTCTGTCTGTGTGTTTGTTGGATTTAGATCAAACTTCAATACGAATTTGAATTCAAATATCTAAATATTTTGCACTAAGCAAATGAAGTTATGAAAAGTTGGGCGTCGCAATTGGCGAATTTTAAAAACTTTTACACTTGTAGGTACTGTATCTAATGCTCAGAAGCCCTGTTATGAATTTTCATCTTTCTAGCTTAAAATTAAAGGCCCAAAATCTGGTGACACTCGGACGGACATGCGGACGTCTCTATTACTTGGCAACACTGGAACATGGAAACGTTTCTTCATTAAGATACTGGGGTTTGATAGGTGCACACGTGCTACTGGATTTGTATAGAATATGGTGACATTTTTAGGAACTTGCTTTAGATTCTCGCATATTCAAAGGGAATACATTTTTGGGTAAAACCAATGGAAAATGACATAATTAAAGGTGTGGTTTACCAACATGAATGATTCTTGTGTTCCATACGCAATGTACATATGACCAATTAAATGCCATTGAATTAACAAAAATAATTAACTAGGATGCGGTAGAATTTCTGCCACCGGCTGGACGCCTCCATACTAGTATGGATATTTACTCCATAAAGGAGCATTTTCCTTTTAGCAAGACTACCTTTATCCTGCAAGATGATACACTACGTTTTTGGTCAAACTGTTTAGAACGCTGCTTTACTTATAACCAACCTACATTTTGTACATATTGGATTTTTACTTGCACCTATACCTATGTATAGGGCAAGTATTGTATTCGTGCAAAATTTGGAACTCGAGATTTTAATCAAACTTGACATTACTATAATGGAGAAGTCCAAAAAAGTATGTCCGCCAATGCCGTCTGTCTGTCTGTCTGTCTGTCTGTGCACGAGGATACAGCCTAAACGAGTGGATGGATTGAGATCGAGATTGAGATTGAGGCGAAATCGGAATTTTCATTCTAACCTCAAAATTAAGGGTAGTTTACTTAAGGCCGACTTTAGTTAAAATGGATTTTCTCGAAAACGGCTCTAACGATTTTGATTAAACTTCATATTAGAATTAGTCTGGTCAATTGCAATCAGATGAAGTATCGTGCTACTTACCAAAATTGGCAACAATGGTACTTTACTTAAAGCCAATTTGGCGAAAAGTCAATTTGCGAGAAAACGGCTTCAATGATTTAGTTCAAATTTCATATTTGGACTAGTACGAGGTAATGCAACACAATGGCGTACCACGTTTCGGTCTGAGTATGATATAACGGTACTTACGACCAAGGTGACTAAAAGCCGATTTGCTTGAAAGTGCCTTCAATGATTTTAATCTAATCTAAACGTTTTTTGACATTCCTTGCCGATAGGAGGGGCTTGTTTCTGGGTTTATAGCCCCGTAAATTCTGGGAATGTAGAAAATTCCGGATAGTCTGGGCATGTACACTCACAAGTGAGTCCCGTTCTAGCCCCTCTGCTATTTTAACAGCTGATATTTTCGGATTTCTGGCTACGGACCTAAGAATCTTTCGTTCAATTTCAAATCAGTGGATGTCTGTTTTTTTCACTTCCAATTTGAACATCACACTGCTACTATTGTAAAAATGCGAAAACAGAAAAAAAAAACTCATGTATCGGTATTTACCAATTGAGGTTTATAAGGCGTTCAAGGTTTTTTTTGGCATTCAAATTTGCTGCATTTGGCTTTTCTTGAGAATTTAACTCTCTTAAACTTTAGCTTTTGAGAACTAATAAGGTAATTTGATTGACTGAAAAATTGTTAATTTTTTGCTATTTGTTTGATTTTGATAACTCAACAAGTTGCTAAGATAATGACCTGAGAAATCAATCGCAATTGCCGTTGAACTTTTTTTTTGGTTCACTGTACCTATTCTATTATTTTTTATGTGAATCTGAATGTAAATAAATAAAATAAACTTATCGGCCGAGTTGCGTTATTTAAACGAGAAGTGATCGCCAAAACCATTCATTCTACAAATCGGAATCTCAACCGGGATAAATCGAAGCCAATAAACCCACAACCATTAACTCAAAATAGTTAGTGCACAAGAATTTGCGAACGTAAACCAAACGTTCTGATTGATTAATAATATTGATTCCAATTTTTAAGATCGTTAAAAAATAAAGAATGTTGTGGTTGAGTTGAATTTTTCAAATGGAGCTAGAAGCTTTGTTAGGTTTTAACGAAACTCACCGAACTTGACTTACGAAAAACGGGACGAATGGAAGCGCAGATAGCTAGTATGATACAGGCCCAGAGTCAGTGGTCGATGCGGAAGTGGAAAATTGGATTTTTACGCTTCGGGATATCGAAGATTCCTTGAATTCGATGAACGTTAATTCGTGGAGGTTCGAATGCCAGCTAGAATACCTAAAAGTTTTTCACGGGCACACCTCTTGCGAGCTTCTGACAACCATACGAAAGTACAACTGTCATGAAAAAGCTTCTCAAACAACAAATTGCCTTTCGGACGTGCCACAAAACGGCAGGCCCGTTCTTTTATATTTGTTGGTGGATTTCGTGGTTAACATTTGAGAAGAATTGTTACATTTAGTTAAACCGTTCACATAAACAACTTGATTTCTCTTTGTGAATTATTTCTTTGGTCAAAAATGCTACCAATGACGTGTCAAAGTATCGGTCGGCGTTCGCGCAACGCAACCCGGCTATATACATAAATACATACTGGTGTAGTCAATGCGACTGACGAAAAACTTAGACAGCGTTTGGAGGAAAATCAAATAAGAATGTCTTAAGTGCGGTTTATTATGGCTCTTGAACAACGGTTACAGTCGAGTTCGACTCGCTCTTTTGGAACTTACGCACAAAATAATTTAGAACGTCTACAAAAGAAACGACCAAACGCGATAGTTCGAAATTAACGTTTAGCGTTCAGATCCAACAGTCATGCTATACTTTGAGGTGTGGCACGAGCTACCAGGATTATGTTGTGTGAGTGTAAAAGTCAAATTACCACAATTTACAATTGCTTAGCTTACATCATGGAAAATAAAGCAAACTTAATTGCCGCCAGCGATGCATCGTCAGCATTATAGGTCATTGGTCTGGCTCATATATGCAGTACTGTTGGTTGTCCATTGGAACGCGTGCACTGCGCCAGCAACAGCAATGTGTTGCCCTTGGAGAGGTAATTGGACTGAACATCCTTCCCCGCGTTGAATAACTATTCAACAATTAATGTATAGTAACGACGAGGTCCGAATTTCTTGGTGTTTGTCGAGGCTTCGGCTGAGGACACCTCGTGGTAACTTTTGATTTTGTTGTTTTGTGTTTCTAGATTATGTATGTATGTATATGATTAATATTATTGATAATATTAAACCCAAATATGCAATTGAAAGATTTTGATGGCTGTGAGCTTAAAATATATGAGCCAAGTCAAGAACTTGTTTCTGTGCGAGTATCCTTTGTAAAGCAATGAGATTTTTAAGTTGAATTTCGTAATGAGTAGCATTGAACTCTTGGAAAAATGAGTAATGGTGCGCTGGTGTTGCTTGGTTTGTAGTTTAGAGGAGAATGTGTTATGACCTTGGATTGTGATAAAGTTGTGTTTTATGACGCATCCTGGCTGCTTTGAATTCCGGTACCCTCCTAGATGGGGTGTTTTTAGAGTATAACTATTCATTCTTATGCTCCATTTTGATCTAAGTTGAATTTGTTCCAGATTTGCTTAAGATACATGTAGGTTTCGTTTCATTGTTGAAGAGACCTATAAAGTGACGCATGTTTCAAAATTGGGTGACTACAGTACACATGGTACACAAGGACTGATGGTTACCACGGTGTTGTTTATGAAATTTGGTATACATAGGTCTCATCCTAAACAAATCGTATTAATCTTGATCCACAAATGGAAGTGTGATGCAAAATACGGCCTTGCTATCTGTTACTCCTCCCTTCGCTGTCATCAGTTTGTATAGCTGTAACAGGTCTTCTTTCTCTGCAGGTATCTCTAGAAATGCTGACAGGTGGGCTTTGATGATTTTGAGCTCCTCTTTTAACTTCTGCACTGATAACAATAGTAATCTTATTTTGCCATAGTGGGTATCAGTCATTACGTCAATTAGAGTGTATTGCATTCTTTGGATGTTAATGATGATTATAATAAGTTGGGAAGAAAGGGATTTGAATATCTGGATTATTTTGGCTTGATATGTTTCTTCACTATTATCACGTATTCTTGCTCTTAGTTCAATTAGTTGGCTATTGAGTTGATCTAATCCGATATTGATAATAGTCTGATCTTGTTTCAAAAGATTGATTGTTGAGTCAATAATGGAGGTTTGATTTCTCAGGAAATTTAATTACCTAATGATTTTCAGTTTTATTGACTTGCTTTATTGTGTTCGTCATCTTTTCAGCATACTCCGAATCAAAATCCATTTGAAAGCGACATAAGGCCATACCCCGAAAAATGGCTTCATGTCACTTTATGAAAGCGTCATAAGGCCATACTTTGAAATATGGCCTTATGTCACGGCACTTTCTTCTACCAAAGGATCAAGATTACAATGAAGGATAAAGTTCCATTCGCTCGTCGCTAATTTTACTGAACCAATGCTTTTAAAGTAGATTCAGACTGGGTTTATTTCTGGTGATCTGTGTATTTTCGCTAAAATTAAAACCATTGTTCCCAGCAATGTAATGCCACCGGTAACATGTGTTTTTCGCCTTTTCATATTGTCGGTTTGTGCGTTGAGTGATTCGTCGATCAGGAAGTGTCCCCTTGTTAATGCAGTTAGATCGTTGGGATCTATTGAAAGTGGTGTTAGTGGTCTTGAATTTAAGATGGCTTCGATTCCCACTAATACCGTTTCTAGTTCTCCATATGTCAGTGAAGGATGCTCCTCTTTAACAAGTGTTTCGCAGACTTCAGTGCTGCTTCCCAGGGGCCTATAAAATAGGGAGCCCTGGGAGGAATAAAATTGAATTGTGAATTTTGAATTTTTTCGCTTGTGTAATTCTGAGTGATGGTAAATTTCCCATTACTTGTTGAAGTAATTGTGGCCCGCTTACAGTGCATTTCACGCAGTGGTATACTGTCGAAAGAAAGAGAGGATAATACATCCGCTGAATCAGTGGTGACGCGTCCTATTGTTGATTTCGTTCATGAACGCCTAACTTTCGGAGAACAATATTTTTGTTTTTATCATTTTCTTAACTGACATGAACCACTCACAAAATGTGTTTACACTGTCACCTAAGTCCTAACTCCAGTCAATTTCTCAGTGTATTTCCCAACTCGTGCCATCCTCCCGTGCACTTGAGCAAAATCGAAATTCATAGCAGAAGAAAATACTAACAGCAAACAACAATACTTCGCTTTTCATTCGACTCGTTCAGTTGAGTTGGAAACGAAATGTATCCATCAAAAATATGTGAAAAAAAAGGATCGCACAATGTATCAACAAGTTCGTGCATCTTAGCTGTGAACGAAATCAAGCAGAGGAGTGAGTGAAATCAAGCAACCCTCAAATACGGATATAGATCATTTATAGGCATAGGGCACGTGTATAGATACCGCAGGAGGTAGGAGTATGTGTGGTCGTTGTTTGCATTTGGCGATAGTAAAAACAAAAGTTGAGTAATTATGTTACTTTTACGCTCTATTCGTGCTCGAAGAATATGAACGAAATGGAATATTTATATAGGATATGTGATGGATTGAGTTTATTTTGAGTTTTTATTTTGAGTGGAGGTGGAAAGGAAAATCATCTCAAAATTGATCATATTTTCAGCGGAAAAGCTGGCTTCTGGTAGTGAAAATGATATAAATAAAGGCAGTTGTGAATGCATTATTGAAAAATTAATTAGCAAACCCTTTTCGAAATGTAATTCTACCGAAAATCTGCAACAACAAGATTTATACAATTTTGCTCGCAATTTCTTGAAAAACTTTTAAGGGAAAACCTGATTTCAGTTTTTCCAGAAATATACAAATTGTGTATATTGGTTCTAACTTTTCCTTTAACAACATCATCAGTTGAAAGATCCTTTTCGACACTTAAAAGAATTTAAACATATTCAAGAACAACAATAGGACAAAATAAACTGACGGATCTTTCAATGATTACCATTGAAAAAAAAACTTTTGAGAACAAAACAGTTTGAAGATTCTTTATACGAAAATGTCATTAAAATATTTTTAAACAAATCTAGTTGGTTGGACTTAACATACAGTCAGTCACAAAAGTAAGTACACAGTAGTAATCCAAAGGAATAGTGTTAGAAAACACTGGTTATTTTTATTCATATTACGCTAAAAATGCGTATACACCCTGATTGAATATCTGCGCAGTTGAGGAATATAAAAATAATGACCGTAAGCCAAGCAATATGTAATAGTTTCCCAAAAGCACCCGAAAAAGGGTGCGAATTCATATCACAAAAGTAAGTACACAGGCATCGCATATTGAGTTAAAATCTCGAGATTACCTTTTCTTCGAAATTCAGTATTGGAATTATTCAAAAAAATTTGTTTTAAAAGAAATATTTTCGAAATGGCACCTCGCGGAAAGCAACTTTCACAGGATATAAAGGATTTAATTATAAAATACCACAAAGAACAAAAAAGCATTCGGGAAATTGCTAAAATTGTGGATACAAGTCCCTTACAATACAAAAAATAATAAAAAAAAAAGTATGAAATAACAGGTACAACAGAAAACAAAGGTCGAAGTGGACGTCCTCGAACGTTTAGAGCCCAAGACACTCACCTAATAGTGCGCAAGATGAAACATGACCCCAAATTAAACGCTCCCAAAATTCAAAAAGAGATAGGCAATGAAATTGGCAAAGAATGCAACCGTCAGACCATTCGCCGTGTCATCAATAGTGCTGGTTATAACGGTCGAGCTATGAGGAAAAAGCCTTTTATCAACAGAGTCAATCGCCTAAAAAGACTAGCATTTGCAAAAGAGCATCTGAAATGTGACTCCGCTTTTTGAAAAACCATTATTTTTACCGACGAGAGTAAATTTAACATCCATGGCTCAGATGGAGGTGGTAAAGTTTGGAGAAAATCAAACGAGGAGCTTGATGCGAAAAATGTGGCTGGTACTGTTAAGCACGGCGGTGGATCGGTTATGGTCTGGGGGTGCATGGCAGCTTCTGGAGTGGGTAATTTGATATTTATTGATGAAATAATATATCTATTTGTTTATCAGGATATTCTGAAAAGCAATCTGCATCAGAGTGTCGAAAAATTAGGTATAGAGGGATCGTTTATCTTCCAGCAAGATAACGACCATAAGCACCCTTCGCTCTTGGTTAAGGAATTGTTGCTATACAATGTTCGAAAACAGCTGCGAACGCCACCCCAGTCGCCTGATTTAATTGCTATTGAGCATTTATGGGAACATTAAGTCAAAGAATGACCTGAAATGTGTCTTGCAGGAAGAGTGGTCAAAGATCAGCCCAGACATTACCTCAAACCTGTTAAATTCAATGGCTTCCAGGATGTCTGCCGTCATCAAGACAAAAGGGTACCCAACAAAGTGCTAATTTTTAAATAATGTATAATATTTCTCATTTTTGTCACACTTTTCTTTGTGTTTCTTCTTTGTGTACTTACTTTTGTGATATATATTCTCTAACATTTATAATAATTGTTGAATTGTGCTTTTAATTTCTTTTGTTTGCTTAATTTTTTCTATCATACATAAAGATTATGAATTACTGAAACAGAATACATTTAATTTTTTTATCGAAATTCAGTTGAAATTTGTTTATTGTTTATTGAACATCATACTAGAGGCTGTGTACTTACTTTTGTGACTAACTGTATATGTAAGTAATATTTCAGTGTTCATAGTATGTATGTACTTACATTTACTGTCATGGACAAAAGTTTTCACACAAAGACATTTTGCAAGTAAAATAAGCGTTTAAAGTAAAACTAAGCAAGAACTTAAATTCTTTCTTTTGGGAAAATAATTATTCAATATTAAGCTACTTACTAACATAGAAATAAAAAATAAAAAAAATTATTTGTTTTTGAAAAGCAACAAAATAACAAAAAACGTAACATTTCAGTGTGGACAAAAGTTTTCACACAGTAAGAAGATGTTACACAAAATTTATAAATAAAGTTAAAATTAGTATTTAGTTGATAGCCCTTTTTGTTTAATAACCTTCCTTAATCTCTTAGGCATTGATTGCACACGTTTTTTCGTGTAATCAGATGTAATATTTTGCCATTCCAGCTTAAGGATCTGTTTCAATTGCTCTTTGTTGGACACAGTATGCTTTCTGATACGGTTTTCGAGTTCATTCCATCCATTCAATTGGATTGAGCTTCGGTGACTGTGAAGGATGTTTAAGAGTATGTGCAATGTTATAAACGATCCACATTCGTACATTGTGAGCCGTATTCTCGGGATCGTTATCCTGTTGAAAATATAAATTTTCATCTAGTCCCAGCTTTTCAGCCTTTTTCTTTACAATTTCCTTAAGGATGTTGAGATAAATGTACTGATTCATGGTTTGTTCAGTAAAAATAAGTTCACCAACATCTGACGCAGCAATGCAGCCCAAAACCATAACTCCCCCACCGCCATGGTTTACTATGCTAGTGATATTTTTTAAGTGCAGTTCTGTGTTAGGTTTTCTCCACACGAGGATCCTCCCATCAGATTGAAAGATATCATATGAAAACAGCAGCAAGAACAGCTTTCATCAGAAAGGAAATTTCAATCTTTCCCATCCCATTTTTCAACCTGATGGGAGGATCCTCGTGTGGAGAAAACCTAACACAGATCTGCACTTAAAAAATATCACTAGCATAGTAAACCATGGCGTTGGGGGAGTTATGGTTTTGGGCTGCATTGCTGCGTCAGATGTTGGTGAACTTAGTTTTACTGAACAAACCATGAATCAGTACATTTATCTCAGCATCCTTAAGGAAATTGTAAAGAAAAAGGCTGAAAAGCTGGGACTAGATGAAAATTTATATTTTCAACAGGATAACGATCCCGAGAATACGGCTCACAATGTACGAATGTGGATCGTTTATAACATTGCACATACTCTTAAACATCCTTCATAGTCACCGAAGCTCAATCCAATTGAATGGATGGAATGAACTCGAAAACCGTATCAGAAAGCATACTGTGTCCAACAAAGAGCAATTGAAACAGATCCTTAAGCTGGAATGGCAAAATATTACATCTGATTACACGAAAAAACGTGTGCAATCAATGCCTAAGAGATTAAGGAAGGTTATTAAACAAAAAGGGCTATCAACTAAATACTAATTTTAACTTTATTTATAAATTTTGTGTAACATCTTCTTACTGTGTGAAAACTTTTGTCCACACTGAAATGTTACGTTTTTTGTTATTTTGTTGCTTTTCAAAAACAAATAATTTTTTTTTATTTTTTATTTCTATGTAAGTAAGTAGCTTAATATTGAATAATTATTTTCCCAAAAGAAAGAATTTAAGTTCTTGCTTAGTTTTACTTTAAACGCTTATTTTACTTGCAAAATGTCTTTGTGTGAAAACTTTTGTCCATGACAGTACATATAAATCATAAGCATTAAAACAATACATTTTTACTTGCACCTACCTATAGGGCAAGTATTGCAATCGTGAAAAAAATCGAACTCGAGATTTTAATAAAACTTGACATTACTATGATGGAGAAATCCAAAAAAGTTGGTCCGGCAATTCCGTCTGTCTGTCTGTCTGTATGTCTGTCTGTCTGTCTGTCTGTCTGTATATTCGACTGCAGCCTAAACGGCTGGACAGATTTGCTTCAATCTTCATATATGGGGTCTGTGGGATATTCCCTAGAGGCGAAATTTTTTCACGAAAAATTCGAATAACGGTAATATTGAAAACCAGCTGTTTCTCCGGTATTTGTTCGGCGATTGGGCTAAAAATTAATATTTCTGGCGTACCAAATTTTGGAATTGCCACGCCCACTTTTATAATTTTTTTTTTAAATTTTTACTAGAAATTGAGAAAAAATTATTTAAGCAAAGTAATAGGCGTTAAAATTTTCTATAATTCACTTAAACATCTTATCTGGCCACGCCCACTTTTTAAAGGTGTTTTTTTTAAACAAGACATTGAGTAAACTCGTACAATGTTATGACTATTATTCCATCGAAACGCGGAATGCCACGCCTACTTTACTGGGAAGAACAAGACTTGGACTTTAATCCTGATAAAATTATACACTTATAGCAATACGGTGCAAGTACGTACGACCCAGTCGTGCACTTTATTTACCCACGCGTCGCCACTGCGCTGAATAATGTCCCACTGAATAATGTTTTGGCAGCCATTGCATGGGAAGTGTTAGTCCCTGTATAGTGGCAACTCGTTTGGCGACAAATGTTTGGAACGATGGCAGAGAAGAGTTTATCCATGATAGGACAATTTCAGAATATGTTCATAAAAATGTGGGTGCATGTTTTCTTAATTCTGTTAGTTAATTGAGCCCCAGAACTGCTGCGCAAAGTTTATGATTTGAAACATAACAGTCTTACGATCATTCCATCTTTTGTAATTGTTTGAAGGTATATACATATGTAGCTGTACCATATGCCCCTTCAAATGCATGAGAAAAGGAGTGGATCTGTATGCATACTTCTTAATCTTCCTTAGCAGTGTCCTGTAGTAGCCGGGGGTGATTAGTACATCATTTTCGTAGTTTGAATCCTGCACCTTGTAATATGCAGGTGAGTTGATTATGCTTTTCCAAAGCCGTTCATAAGCGATTGTCTCTTGTCAGGCTGTCATCTACATAAAAATCGTTAGTTAGAGCTTCCGTACCTAATGCGAATCCTTCACTATTCTTCTGGGCTAGCTCCCGCAAGCACTTCGTGGATAGATATAGCTCTGCTGCTCTTGTGCCATATGGCACTGTGTTGAGTTGATAGCAGAGTAGAGGTTTGTTTGTGTCTGTTCTCCGTACAATAGTTTGGTACCTTCTATTCTCTGGATGCATGACTATTTGCCGATCAACTTCTTCGAGACTCCATAACCCCTCAATCATTTTAGGAAGGTCGTTGTCATCATAAGTAGAGATTCCACATGTTGTTCTTGTGACTGATTTGATTTCAGTTAACTTTCCAGCCAGTTGTTAAATTGTTTTTTAGACGTATTTGTCCAATGGAAAGTAACTGATGATAGAATTCTGCGCCGATAAAAACATCAATTTTTGCTGGGCGGTTGAAATCAGGACCTGCTAATGGCACATTCTTTGGTAGTGGCCATGATGAAATGATGAAATGTTGAGAAGCTTGTGGTGATATGATGTGTGGCAGAACAAATACTTCTAAATGGATATTGAAAGCACTCATTCTTGATGTGGTAGGAGGGAATGCCAATTCATTGATGTATTTCTGGTACTAAGACCTAATCCCTTTACCAGGCGTGCTGTAATCAAGTTCACTAGAGAACCGGAATCTAGAATGGCTCTGCATGCCAACTTCTGTCCATTGGTTGTAACCAGCTCGATGACGATTGTACTGAGCTGTACGTACTGTACTGAGCTGTACGTACTGGTCCTTTCGATGCTACTAATGTTGTTGACGATCTTGTATTTCCTTCAGAACTTGAATTGTTGTCCTTTTCCGTGATATTTTGACACTTGGTGATGGCTGAACCCTTGAAGTCGCTTTCAAGGTTCAACAGCGTGATGTGTTTTTGATTACACTTTAAACAGCTTCTTGAAGAACAATTGTTCGTCCCATAGCCAGTCTTTAAGCAATTTTTGGACTTTGTTTTTGGACTACTTGTAAACACTCTACTGACTTTAGTTGTAAAAACTGTTTGCAGGCGATCAACGGGTGTATTTCGGTTCCACAAACCTTAGAAGATGCTGTAATGATTTGTCATGATTTAACGTTAATGACGCACAAGCTCGAGATAATATATGTATCTTCTTCTGCTATCCGATTGATTTCAGTGATTGAAATTAGTTCTCCAGAAACGTTAGAAATTCCCTAATTAACTGCAACTCTTTTGACTTCGTGAGAGATCATTCGTACTAGTAAATGTAGAACAAGGAGATCCCAAGTCCTAGTATCTACGCCGATGTTACTTAAAGCCATCAAACATTTATGTGTGGTGTCATGAAGACTCTTTAAAGCTAACGCTAATGATTGAGGCTGTGTCTGGTTTCGTTGTCCAGTTATTTTCTGCAAAAGCGTTGATGTGAGAACCCTAATATTGTTGTTTCGATCTTGAAGACCGGTCTATGCCGTTTTGTAGTTGTCTTTCGTCAGTGACAGATGACAGATGACGGATAAGATGTTCTGCTTCTCCGGTAAGATGAGACTTAAGGTAGGTAACACATTTTTTGTACGCTCAGTATTGGTTGCTTGTCAACTATTTGTGAACACAGATTCATTAATGAAATATTCATGATCGACAGGAATATTAGTAATAGCGTAATTTTTAAGTTTGCTTGTTTAAATTTAAAACTGGTTAAAAAACCAGTGTTCTTGTAGGCGTTGCAGTCTTCAAAATAGGTCCTCAAATTTTTCATTTTTGCGAAGACCTTCCTGAAGTTGCAAATTTATTCGTTGAATTTCTTGGCCAGTTGCCAACTGCTCCTCCACAAGTTTTTCAAATGAAGTCGTGGTTGCTTCAGATTAAACCATCTGGATCTAGATTAAGTTGAACAGTAGATAAATCGTGACAGAGATATCACGCCGGGGTCGCCAAAATGTTCAAACACGTTTATCTCCTTAGAAAATCGGATGATGAAATCAATCAGCGTTGTTGTGTGGTAAAGGAGAGATTATTGCGCAACTGCAACAACACTTTCATACACGCAATCGGTTGGTCTGACTGACAGACAACGCATAGCCTAAACCACTAAGATAGAGCCATATGTATCTATTACAAAACATATGTATGTATGCACAAACTTAATATTTCTTGATAAGCGCACTTTTTAGTTTTTCGTGATTAAATTGTACCCGTGCGAAGCTGTGGCGGATCGCTAATTTAAACATACACATCCATAAATATACGTAAATATCAATTTTTCTTAATTATGCATGCAAAATAATATGTAAAAACGTGTGAGTCTTATAGTAACTTACCGTTTTATTTCCGAGATTTTTTACTCTACAATTCAAATATGCTGTCTTTCCGAGTAGAGCGGTTACATTCTTTGAAGCGGACTTATCAAAGTACGGACCATTTCTGTTTTCCTCAATAATTTCAATCGTATTTCTATGTATAACGGAAGTTCCTTTATTACCGCTTCCAGTTTTACTAGCTATAGTAGTAGTGATTGTGCTGCTACTGCTACTACTGCTGAGAGTATTTGACGTATTTGGAGTACTACTGGTAACAGTGCTTGTATGTGAATTGCTAATTGCGTCATCACCGCTATTGCCATTACTACTACTACTCCCACTTGAATTTCCAGATGTAACACTATTGCTTGAAATTGCATTCAAATTATTCGCATCCTTAGGTTTTGATGAAGATTCTCGCTGAGCCGCATTTACTTTAAAAAGAAAGAGAACAGATTATTACTTAAAGTATGATTTATAACTAAATACACGTAGTCAGAAATCGTTTGTTTGTTAGGTATTGATAAACACTGAGTTACAAAAAAAGTTGCGCATCTTGAAATTTTGCGTTAATTTAAAAAAAAAAAAAAAATTTTTGTTACTATTTTGTTTATTGACATAAAAATAAGTAGTTTATGTATGAAACATAAATTAACGAAAATGTGTAAAAGGCTCAGAACTTAGCATTTAAGATTTTTATTTTTATTTTTTTTTTCTAAAGAATCCTCATTCATTTGGTAGTGGGCATTTGCTCCCCGAATGTCTAATAAAGTTTTAATCCATCTGGACATACCTTGGATAAGGTTCCTTACGATGTTATCGTCCAAATTGAATTGAAAATATTCGGTAACGCACCTGGCACCGTGTGGTGTAGCAATAAATGGTGCGAATGGAACCACAGTGTGATACAATGACCGTGAGTCTCGGTACACGAGCAGGTCTTCTTGCTCTCAGGCCACCCTCCACTAGACGCCGCCTTCCGGTATGAGCACTCACATCCGTCCCTCTAACGGATCTAAGTCAGTGGTGACGATCTCAAAGGCCTTGAATCACCAAATGTCGATCATCCCTTGCAGATGTTGCTCTGGGGCGACCTCCGCCTTGACGCCGGGTGTGAAGTTGGTTTCTCTGTACCTTTTTGGCTTGTACTGCCGAACTAAAAAAAATAAAGTTCTGCAAAAACATAGCGGCATATTATCAAAATGATAACAACACATCAAACAGTGTGATTGCGCCACTGTTTTTTGTAACTCAGTGTATTTGGTGGCCCAAGGGTAGGGATGCGAACATGTGTATGAGAACCCAAGCGTTCTCACATTAGCCTATCACTATTAACTTTTACTCTACACCTCCAGGTTGGTGGCTACTGGGTGCCTAGTACGTCGACTAAAGATTGGGTAATCCTTTGGAAGGTCTTTGGTGGCAGCGGTCGAGAGAGAGGGGTAAAGTGTCCTATCACTAATGAACTGACTCTTGCCTCTTGCGGAAAAATTCCCTGTGTAGAAAAAATGGTGGCGTCTACAGTTCCAGTCAGGATGTACGTTTAGTGGTATTCCTATATAGGTTGCTTCTGCACATTGGAACCCAAGATCTATGGGATCTCCAACACTGAATAAGGGTGGCAGAGAAACCCTCAAGGGGCCAACGGCAGCACTATTATCTCCGAAGCAGGTTACTGTCTCCGGAAAACCAGCCCCATCAACCTAGCGGTGTACAGTGGAACTGGCTCTGCAGTTTGAGGGTAATGCGTTTGAGGTAACTTCCCTACGACGAAAAAAATTTAATTTAACTCCGAAACAACCATAAGTCTCAGCTAATATAGATTGGGACCACTACTTAGTTGCAGCAAGCGGAAATCTCATATGCCACAACAACGAAGTAGTACGTGAGAAGAATCAACGTTGTAAGGCTCCAATCGCAACAAACCGCTAGGACTTCGCCGATCGCCAGCATTAAGTGCTTAAGACCAGTGGCAACCACCCAAGATCTGGTTGGAGGAATAATGCCTAATGAATGCAACCTAAGCATCGTTTGCCTGATCCACAAATAAGGAGATTGGCGCCTATCTGTGGTTTTATTATGTTCACACTACAGCGGATCCTGGGAAAAAATCGAAGAGGTCCAGATCTTTTTATCGATCTTAAAATCGCATCCGACAGCATTTATATATAGACGCCATGTCTAGTTTGGTCATCACTGCCAAACTTTCCTGATGGTGCAGGATGACGATGGGCAGCCATAAAGGTCGGAAAGAAACTTATCGAGAACCTTGATGCCAAAAACGGACTCAGATAAAGTAATGCGTTGTCATGTGAATTTTCAATATCATTGACAAAATTGTACACAACTAACACCAGGGGTACAATTTTACAGAAGGCTGGCTAATTACTTGTATTTGCTGACAACATTGATAACATCGGTAGGACACAGCGAGGTGTTACTGGTGCGTTTGAAAGTATTGGAGCAGAATCGGCCAAAAAAGGTTTGGGTGTGTATGAGGGTAAAACCAAATATGTGTTATCAACAAGAAGGGACGCACCTCATCGACGAGTCAGACTAAACGTCACGGTAGACAGGTACTTTGACATAGTTAGGAACTTCGTCTACCTTGGCTCTGCTATAAACTCTGACAACAATATTACTTCAAAGATCAAACAAAGAATCACTCTTGTTTCTTTGACCTAAGAAGGTAGTAAGACTCTTGTCAAGAAACACCAAGGAGACTCTTTAAATATAAGAAGGTGATGAATCTCGTTTGTTGTGAGTGCAAAACTTTTCGAACGATTTTTGGTCCTGTTTGTGTTAAGGGGCTTTGGAGGAGGAGATCAAACAACGAACTCTATTAGCTGTACAGCGACATCGACCTGGTCAGAAAACTATGCATCGGTCACCAAAGATGACTGGGACATATAGAGGTAATGGATACCCACCCTCCTCCGGTTCGAAGTGTCTTCGATGCCAACCCGGAGGGACAACGAAGAAGAGAAGGACCTCACCTTAGTTGGTGTTCACAACTGGAAGAGGAACCAGGTAGTTAGCCAAAGACCGCTCTAACTGTAGAGGTTTGTTGGTTGGGGCCAAGATTCACCCCGGACTGTAGCGCCAACTAAGTAAGTGATTAAGTATTGATACTATATATGTACATATTTAAGGGGAGGGAAGAAATTCCTAATTTTTATTTCCAGGTAAATGTCGGCACTAATATCTAAGGTATGTACATAAGTATATGTATGTATGTATGTATGTGCAGAGGTACTTCCATATATCATAATTATCTTAAAGAACTTCGATCTGCGTAAGGATTTGTATGCGTCCATTCATTCGAATTCTTTTTCCACATTTTGAAAAAAAATTCTAACACTAGGTTATTTTAAATTCATCATGTGTCGTCATCAATAATTGTTCTTATAGAACATTTATAATTATTTATTTTTTTGTTTATCTTACTCTCAAGCTAATCTGTTTTGTTCCCAAAGTCTATTTATTCCGAAACTCATCATTCTTATAATTTTTTGTTAGTATTTTACGTTTCTCAACTTTTGATTAGATTGGCATGTATGCTATACGTTTGTACGTCGTTCGGTTTGTACTTCCCTAGATCCTTTTTACGTACATAATTTTATACATTTGTTGGTATATCATATACATGCGCTATATTTATTATTTTGCGTTGTTGTTTGACTGGGTAAAAGAAAGTGAGGTAAAGTTACAGCTACGAGAAAAATATATATGTACATATGTATGTACATATGTAGAAGACGAGTAGGGACACTATGTTTTCCTTAGCTTTGAATACGCGTGACAGGATGAAATTAACTTTATATACAGATATAGCCAATGAGATGTTTGTCTCCCAAAGGCAGAAGATGAAAAACAAAACATGTAATCAAATTACTATGTGGATATATGTATGTACATACACAATCAAATGAATTTTATAGGCCTCGGGTTGATTTTTACTTGGCCAACATTTTTTTAGATTATTTAAAGAGGATGTTCAGTCATGATATGTTTGAGTGGGTTACAGAGTATGTATTCAGATAAATGGTTGTATGTTATAAATGTAAATGTTTAATTTTCGAGATGAGTAAACAAAATTAAAAAGCAAATTGGATGATGTTTAAAAGGATTCAGTGAAACGATATTATTATCCTTTTTAAATCTCTCTATTATCGAAAACTGAGACAAACTGTTTGAGGATATCATATGATCATATTGTGACGATATTCTAATTTTCGAGTAAATATTCAAATCATGCTCTATGTAGGTATGTACAGTTGTGTTCAAAATAATAGTAGCGCTCCTAGGCATATCGGTTTTAATAGTTCTGTTACAAAACAAAATTTGTTTTCTTAATTTTTAAGGTCACGATAGATAAAGGATATGTTTATGTCTTAATTCATTGATACTTTATAATATTTGAAACCTTTTAATTTAAAATACGCGTAAAAAAAGAAGAGAGAGATATTTCTTATCAAAACTACTCTTAGACATAAGATCACCTGAATACTTAGTTGTAAATCTCTAATTGTTCAGTACTGATTTGCATCGACGTGGCATGGAGTCCACTAAGTCTTGGCATCTTTTGACGGAAATATTTTGGCATGCGTTTCGTACTTGCCAGAGGTCCTGATTATTTGCTGGCTTTGCTTGTCTTACTGCAGCCTTTAAGTCGCACTAGAAGTTTTCTATAGGGTTAAGATCAGGTGACTATGCAGGCCACATCATTGGCCTAAACTCCTTGACCTGAAAACAGTTCTCAGCATTTTAACTGGTATGTTTCGGGTTATTATTCTGCTAGAAGACCCACATTACCCTCATTTCATCTTCTGCATAGGGCAGCATTATTTCTGCCAGAATGTAAACACACATGTTTTGGTGCATGATTCCGGAAATAAGATTGATTGGTCCTATTTGGGGGGAGCCGAACATATTGACGGGACCCAGCGGCACCAAAAAGAACAATTTTGCCCTCATCGGTCCGTAATATATTGCGCCATATCTCTACAGGCCAGGTAACATGTTCCCTAGGAAAATTTATGTGAGTTACTATATGCTTTTTGTTGAGCAGTGAAAGCTTTATGAGGACTGCAAGCATAAAAATTGTTTTCTAACAGTCACCTGCGGTATGTGACAGCACTAATCGTTAGCCCTAGCTCCTTTTGGATAGAATTAGATGGTGCAGAAAGGTGCATTTTACTGTATCGAACAACTTGTCTGTCATCTAAATCCGTTGTTTTTATTTTCGTCCGCGACTTTTTGGCTCAGATTTCAACTTAATTGCAATAGCAATCATTGGGGCTGTGTATCCTATTATTTCCTCGACTTCATTACACATATGTTTTTCTATTTGCACATACTTTTCAAATAAGTTTTGTTATTTCTTCAGTGCAGTGCTTTTTTTGACCCACTGTATAAAAGTTTGAAATTTGTTTTGTAACCACTTAAATTAAAAAAAATCTATTTGGTCTTATTTGTTTTAAAGCTTTAATTTGAACTCTAAATTAGTTTTTTTCTAAATAAACTACTCTTTTTTTGAACAGACCTTTTTGGTCCACTAATACTTTAACGACTGACTGATCCTACTTTTGACATGCTAATAGAAATTTATGAACCTTATTTTCTTCGTTAAGTTTCGTTTTAAATTTCTGCATACTCCGTTCAGCTTGGGCATAACGGAACTTTTCGAAATTGTTCGAATCGTGATAACTAAAAGCGCACTACTATTTTTGTGAACACAGATTTAGGGCAAGTACTTACTGCCCCAAGTATTACTGTGATGGAGAAGTCCCAACAAGTGGAGTCGCCAATTTTGTTTGTCTGTGTTTCTGTACGCTTGACTGCAGCCTAAACGGTTGGACGATTGGACTCAAAATTAAGAATTAGGGCCGATTCAAATTTTGTTTAGTTTGGATAGATGCTACCAGATGGCATACAATGTTTTTTCTAAATATACATACATACATATGTATGTATGTTCATATCAGTGGCATGCGGTCCATACAAGCCGATTCCTTCCGGCTTCCCTTTTCAAATTTCAAACATATCTTACTTACATATTCACCTGTGAAATTTGTTCTCAAACCTTATTTATTCTCCTTATTTCATACATGCTCGGTACCAAAATATTTATTACGAACATTTTGGCACAGCCACTCATAACCGAGAAACAGACACCTTATGATCTCTGCTAACGAGATCCGACGAATTCATCGACGATAAACAAACATGCAATGAACCATTTGAAAAGCCGATCATTTTCCGGCTTGCGCGTTAATTTCTTTACAGTGCGAATTTTTAGTCTATACCTTTCTGACATTGAGCAGAATTGTCCTTGCAGTTTCTTTGTCTAACATCAATTCGCTCATGAGACAAATAACCCGGGATTTTTGGATGAACATCTCATGGGTAGAGTGAATTTAACTTGGATCAATTGTCTGGAGAAAGGGTTTTTGGTGATTGGAAGTGGAAGTCGAAGTGGAAGTGGTGGAGTTGAAGGAGACATGTTTTCGAGGGAGGTTTTTTTTTATGGTATACAGGCAACAAAATGAGCCAAAGGAAATGGGGTTATTGGGTGATGTAGACGATCGAACGATGTTTGAAGTTCTTGCTACACTTGTTGCGTATCGTTTCTTTTCATATGAAATGACAGTTACAGTTCGTTTCCAATCACTTGTCAATTTTTAAGGTGAGTAGAGAAAGGAATGAAAAATTTGCTTTTCTCTTAATTTTGGTGAGTTCCCGTAAACGCACTTTGAAAATTTAAAAAGCACGAATCTAAGATATGAATTCCGATAGTGTGGGGTATTTGCCGGTGTTCACGCTTAAGAATACACTTCGGCGCATTTTTCATTTGCACCAATATGTCCCTAATTTTCGGGTATATGTATATCCGTTTTCTTTAGCATTAAGATGTAATTATTGGAGTTAACAAAACTTTGTGTGACAAAAGTTAAATGCGAGGAAAGGATGTTTTTTTTATAGAGGCGGAGAACTTTAAATTTAAATAAAACATCCGCTGCGCATCAGGTATTTAGGATTTGCAAACATATAAAACTTAAACGTGCAATAGGGAATTCAACAGGCATGGTACTGCTAGATATTGAGAAAGCCTTTGACTCAGTCTGGCACAATGGTTTAGTTGTCAAGATGTTAAAACTGAATTTTCCTGTTTATCTGTGTAAAATTGTCCAAAATTTCTTATCAAACCGATGTTTTAAAGTCTTTGTCAATGGTGAGTACTCTGACTTATGTCTGTTTCATTCTGGTGTGCCACAAGGTTATGTTCTTGGTTCAGTCTTATACAACATACATATACATATGTATGTATACCCCAGATTTTCCACATATCCCTGAATGTGAAGTAGCTATTTACGCTGACAATACTGCAGTTTTTTCATCCCATGAATTTGCTCTCAACATTGAGAGAAACCTCAGCAATGGAATGAAAATACTTTTACAATATTACCACTAATGGAAAAGTAAGGTCAATGTAGACAAAGTGCATGCTATCTTTTTCTCACGAAAAGAAAACCTTGTTTCCTTCCGTCCAGTCCAATGTCAGTTAACAACGTTCAGCTGAAGTGGGAATCTTCTGTGAAATATCTGGGAATTCATCTCGATACGAAGCTGACGTTCAACGAACACATAAGCAATACCATTAAAAAAAGTTAATAGTATTAATAGTATTAGTTAAAAGACTTAAAATTTCACAAAACAAAATATTAAAAATGATGCTTTCACTCTACTTTAGAAGTTCATAAAACTGGGAATGTTGAATTGATTTCTAATAGAATCCAAAAACGGAACACCAAATTTTTTACACGGTGTAGTTTTGCTAACAATGAGCTAATAAATCAGCTATGTGAATAACTTTTTTCTCTTTTTACTTTTGGCCTTTCAATTCTATTAACTCCTCTAATTATTTGTTAATTGTCTATACATATTGTTACGACCTTAAAGTGTTAGGACCTACAGATGGCGGTGGACAAAGCTGTGAACAAATAGGCGGCAGCACCAGAAGAGGATAAGTCACGGCCACGTGAGAAAAGAAGAAATCGTCATTGTCATTGTCTCGTGGACAAATAAAAAAGTCATTCTCCCTAAGTCGTGTTATTTTTTCTTTTTTATATAATTCGTTCATCTGCGCAAGTGGTTCCCTCTCCGAAGGTGCAACAATTGGTGTCAGATGTGGGGTTCCGCGAACGACATCATAATCGTGCCTTAATCAAACTGCGAAGATAAATTAACCTGAAAGATGACCGTTTCAGAAGAACTTGTGAATAAATTGGAGCAAATTTTAAACAAGTCTGCCGAGCAGTCGACCATTATGACTGACGTGCAGAAGTCGCTGACCGAAATCAACTCTCGAGTAGCGAAGGTCGAAGCTACTCAACAGGAATCTTTTAATGCCCGATTAGAAGCTTTAACTAATCTCTCCACTCCCACAGGTAGAGTCACCGACGGCGGTGTGCAGTCATTAGAATCTCGTTCGGTCCCCCCAAAAAAATCTGCACATGAGTCATCAGATGCACATGTTTTCCTTGCTGCGTCTAAGGCTTGTTTTCCGCCGGATAAAATTCCATCGTCCACATTTAGATGTACAAATGATGCGGAAGTCAAAATAATCTTTTCGGACAACCGCAGCGTATTATAGTACAGCCGCGTGAATTTGATGGCAAAGCTCCCTGGCGGTCATATCGTTTACACTTTGAGACGGTAGCAAGGGTCAACGGTTGGACGAACGATATTAAGGGGATCTTTCTTTCCCCGTATCTTCGAGGTGCTGCGCTGGCTTTCTTCGAGACACTGCAACCACATGTCCGAGATGACTACACTCGCCTAGATGAGGCCTTGAAACAACGGTTTGGTAACGAATACGAACAGTCTACGGCACATTCTGAACTACTTGAAAGGGTGCAAAAATCTAAGGAGTCCTTGAATGAGTTAGCTACCGATATTCAACGCCTTGTTTATCTTGCTTTTCCAGATTGTCCCGAACAGGTTAAAGACAGAATTGCGTTGGCACAGTTCATCGATGGCATTTTTGATCTTTAATTACAACAAAGGGTGCGTGATGCTGTCCCGACACGTTGGAAAAAGCGTTATCAACAGCAGTACGAGCGGAAGCCAGTCGCGTTGCTACCCGATTAAGCCGAAGACAGATTCGAGTGGCTGAAGCACGTACATCGGACAGTGAGCCTTGTAATTTAACTGCATTATCGGAAAACAAGGATCGCGCAGCTTAATGGAGCGCAAGCTGCAGCGACAACCCCAAAATGCTCCCAAAACAGTGCTCGCATCAGATGTTAAAGGCCGGATAAAATTCATTCACACGACAGAATATGGGTTTGTTCGACGAAATTATACTGAAGATGGCGCTTACGTGCCCCGGAGTGAGTTTCGTCGAAATCCTAGACTGAGTAAAGAGAGTCAGGCGGTAATATTTGATGTGGAATCGGCCCAACTCGGTCCTCGAGCAGTCAACCTTAAAATAAACAACAGCACGCACGATCATGATAACTTCGATTCGGGAAACCGGAACCCACTTACTCGAAAGGGCCAGACTTAGTGGGGAAAACGGAGGCCCCTACACCAGGTTCTGTTCTCATTCGCTGTGCAAATAACCCGAACAATCTCCTCACCCGAATCAAAATCAACGATGTCAATTGCCTTGGAGTCCTCGACACAGGAGCAACCCAATCGATCATTCATCCCCGCGTCGTCCAGAAGATGGTCACCCGTCCGGCGATAGAAACATCGCACTCTATAATTCAAACTGTCACTGGAGATACTGCGGCAGTAGAAGGGATTCTGGAAGTCGACTTGCAAATAGGGTAGTTTAAAACCCGACATTCTGTGTACGTAGCCCCAATTCTCGACGACTGCATAATCGGCATGGACTTCCTGCGACAATTCTCATGCGCCATTAATTTACAAACTGATTGTCTGCAGATAGACGGATAAATTATAAGGCTGGAGCGAACATTGAATCGGCACCTCGTAGCGACGAGCGTTTCAGATATGTGCGCCCCTGCATTATCCGATTGTTGGATGCGTTTAGCCACTTCTGCACCCGAACAAGAAACCGTAGTAACTACTGCCATTCCAATGAAACCCGACCTTTTCATAGCACCTTCCCTGTGCAAAGTGGTAGAAGGAGAAATATCCGTTCGCGTAACCAACCTTTCTACGAACGATGTTTAGGTTCCACGACGCACGGCCTTAGTTCAACTCGACGTCCAAACGGATATTTTTAAACTCAGATGTACAACCAACACAATCGTCGACGAACTGTTGTCACCCGATCTATACGATATGACGAGAAGGAACGCTTGTCAACACGAAACCGTTCTGTATTTGCTCAGCCAGAAGCTACGCAAGGGTAGAGTTCCCTTATTCGGCACCAGATAGATACGGGAGATACTAGTCCAATAAAGCAACCTCCAAGAAAGTTGCCCTTGGCACGCCGAGAAGAAGCTGAGGAAATTTTGAACAACATGAAGGTTCAGGGAGTGGTGCGACCATCAAAGAGCCCTTGGTGTTCTCCTGTGGTTCTAGTTCGCAAGAAAGATGGGTCTCTTCGGTTTTGCGTTGACTATCGCAAACTGAATAATGTTAACAAAAAGAACTCCTACCCCTTGCCGCGCATAGACCTTACCCTCGAAGCACTCGGAGGCTCATCTTGGTTTACCACTTTGGATCTGGAATCTGGTTACTGGCAGGTAGAAATGGCTGAAAAAGACAAGGAGAAGACCGCATTTTCGATTGGTACTGGACTTTATGAATTTAATGTTATGCCGGTTGGTTTAACTAACGCACCAGCTACTTTTCAGAGGCTCATGGATGTCGTACTTCAAGGGATTCCATAGAACGTCTGCCTGGTTTATCTTGACGACATTATCGTTCATGGGAGGACTTTTGACGAGTTGCTCCGCAATTTAGAACTCGTTTTTAAGCGCTTACTGAAAGCAGGTCTTCGACTTTCACCAAAAAGTGTTGGCTAGCGAAGAAGGAAGATCGATTTCTGGGACATCTCGTTTCTGGTGTTGGTATTGCAGCTGACCCGGAAAAGGTGTCGGCCGATCAGAGGTGGCCTGTGCCAAACAGTAAGACCGAAACTCAGTCGTTCCTAGGTCTATGCGCCTATTATCGCCGTTTTATCCGTGACTTATCTACTATTGCGAAACCTCTCACCACCTTGACCGAGAAAGGACAAGAATTCGTGTGGACTGCTTCATGTGAACGTGCTTTTAAACAGCTGAAGGAAAAGCTCACTACTGCTCCAATCCTTGTCCAACCCTCTGAGAATGATCTGTTTATACTGGATACAGATGCCAGCCTCCACGCATGCGGATCAGTTTTGTCGCAGCTGCAAAAGGGAGAAGAAAAGGTTATCGAATATCACAGAAAGACCTTCACCAGACAGGAGCAGAGCTACTGTGTTACCCGGCGAGAACTCTTGGCGATCGTAAAAGCTCTCATCCATTTTCAACCATACCTGCTAGGAAGACCTGGAAAAAAACATCAAAACGCCGATGCACTTTCCCGACGTCCATGTGAAGATTCGAATTGTCGATACTGTTCCCGTTTGGAGGAAAAACAAGGCGTCCTGGTCCGGTCGATGATGTTATCGATGGATATAGCTGATAGTCAGAAGCAAGATGTAGATCTCTCAATCGTACGGCAGTGGATGGATGACTGTCGAGGACCAACCATTGATGAAATACGAGGTCTTAAGCCAAAATTAAAGGCATACTGGGGCATGCTTGATGTACTGGAATATCGCGATGGAACACTTTGCAGGCGGGTCAACTCTTCCAACGGTGAGTACTATCAGGTTTTGGTCTCAGTCTCTTTGCAGACCACGATCCTCAAGGCGATGCACGACTGTCCTACTGGAGGCCACTTCGGAGTTCATAAGACGTTGACAAACACCAAAAAGAGATATTACTGGGTGGGATGTTGCAGGGACGTAGAGCAACACTGCCGATCCTGTTTGCAGTGCCAGCAACGCAGGGGCCCTGCAAGACGAAGTCACGCGCACCATTCGAATGAGTTGCCATTGACATATTAGGGCCTCTACCAGTCACTACTCAAGGCAACAAGTATGTACTCGTATTCTGTGATTACTTCACGTAGTGGCTGGAAGCCATTCCTCTGCCGGACCAAACTGCCGAGACGGTAGCAGAAGCTCTCATCACTCACGTATTCTCTCGATTTGGAGTTCCTCTACAACTGCACTCAGACCAGGGCAGGAACTTCGAATCCGTTGTTTTTAAGTACACTCTGGAAAAAATGGGCATCGATAAGACGCGTATTACAGCTTTTCATCCGCAATCTGATGGAATGGTGGAACGGTTTAACCTACCTCGCTAAGTATGTCGTTGAAAATCAAAGGGACTGGGATATACATATTCCGTTTTTGCTGCTGGCTTATCGAACTGCAGTGCGTGAAGCAACGAAGCAAACGCCAGCATTTTTGACTTTCGGACGTGAACTTTGTTTGCCAACTGAATTACCTCTGGCCCTCCTCCGGATCGATCCGTCACCACTTTGAAATACATACGTCGAAGACTTGGTCCATCGTTTAGAAAAGCGTACGCATTTAATCGAAATTAGCTACTGGAATACAGCCGACGAATGAAAGACCGATACGACCTCAACGCTAAAGCTGCACCGTTTGCTGAGGGTGATAAGGTTTGACTGTATGCCCCAAAGCGAAAAAAAAGGACGTTGCCCGAAGCTTCAAAATGACTGGCAAGGACCCTACAACGTTATTAAGAAAATGGGTGATGTACTCTATCAAATCGTCAAGACAGGAGGAAGTAAATCACTTGTAGTGCATAGGGATCGATTGGCACTATGCCAGCTTTCTCCGTAGGAATCTATGTCATTCCTTCTTTCTTCACTCTACACTTTGGTTCTGGCGGCTGAGAGCAGCCTATATCTTTTAATGGGGGAGCAGTGTTACGACCTTAAAGTGTTAAGACATACAGATGACGTACAGATGGGACAAAGTTTTTAAAAAAAAATAGGCGGCAGGACCAGTAGACAATAAGCCACGGCCACGTGAGAAAGAAAAAAGTTGTCATTGTCATTGTCATTGTCTCGTGGACAAATAAAAAAGTCATTCTCCCTAAATCGTGTTATTTTCTTTTTTATATAATTCGTTCATCTGCGCAAGCGGTTCCCTCCCCGAAGGTGCAACAATATTTAACTAGAGATCAGGTGCATCAAATAACTTATGAAATAGAAGAAATGAGCTCTACCATCTTTCTTGATGTTACACAGGCTTTTGATAAAGTAAGGTACAAAGGATTCATACATAAGCTCAAAAAATATCTGCCAAAAGGATACTGATATACTCCAAAATCCTACATAACGCAGCGATCATTTAGAATAAAGCAATAAGATGAGTATTTACTCTGCATTAAAATATATAAAAGCTGACATACCTCAAGGTAGAGTATTAGGACCAGTTTTGTTTCTCTCATAAAAAAACAACATGCCACTAAATGAGGAAACTACTATTGCCACATTTGCAGACAATATCTCTGTTGATGTTGCTGGTTAAACCGTAGAGGAAGTAGTCGAATAAATGTAAAGGACAGTGAGTTTTATCTTTGAATGGACCAAAAAATGGGAAATGAAACTAAATGAACTAAAATCAGTTTATGTTAACTTTACGACTAAACATACAGAAAAGCTACAATCCATCTGGAACGGATCGTATGAATATGATCTCTCTATTATGTAGTTCCTACGAAGTGGGCGTGGCCGCACGCCATTTTTTCTCCAATTACAACGATATCCTCGAATATTTGTTGATGTTTCATGCAAATTTTCATCAAAATCGGGTTTTTGATGAAAACGCCGCCAAAAAGTGGGCGTAGCTAAAATGGATGTATAGATTGTAAATAATGAGGAACTTTGAATATTTTGATACAATAAAATGTCTAGATTTCATGCAAAATTGTGAAGTTATGAAAAATTGGACTTGATAATGGGCGGATTTCAAAAAATTTTACACTTGTGCTGCTTTCTATTTCTCATAAGCTCAGATATGAAAAGCCACCCTCCGAGATCAAAATTTTTAGCCCAAAAACTGGCTATATACGGAGGAACGGACGGACGTTACAAACTATGTATAAGTATAAGAACGTACAGTAAACACCTGTGTACATAGATTACAATAAATTCTTTATTCAAACTCAGCTTAATACTTAGGCATGACTCTTGACGCTGAATTGCTACACGTACAAAAAACGTACATACATACTCGATACTTATGTATGTCATATGATATTAGGTACATAAACCATACAGTGTTTTTGATTTATAAAGAGTTGTATAATTTGCAAAATTACTTTCTTTACAGTTCAATTTAAATTACTAGTCCTGAACTAGAAGACAGAGTAAAAACTTAATGAATCGGTATAATAAGTCTCATTTATTTTCAGATTCTGTTTTATTACTTTTTATAGTAGGTAGTACTCACCAGCATTTCCAGAAATCACAACTGTTATTACAACAAGCATTGTTAGCATGGCAGACTTCGTTGGTGTTATTGGTCTAAATATGTTTCTGGTCTTTTTCCACGTTCTCTGCTGACTGGATGTCTTTGTTCCAATTCGTTTTCTTTTCCACCAAACTTTCTCGTGTGTGTGTCGATCCTGACCAGTTGTGTCCTGATATTGCCGTTGTACTTGATTTTGGCGCTTCTGGTGTCTGTGTTTCTGTCGGTGATGATGATGAAAAGTTTGTATAACGTTATTAGTCGATAGCGTTGCCATAATATTTATCGCCTCTTTGCCAAGCATCCTCGGTGTCGAAGAATGCGAGATATATGGACGCACACACAAAGCTCACAATAAGTTTTCTATATTTCTCGTCTTTGTTGATCCTATGTAACTTTTCCTGTTTTTATTATTTTTACTTTTATTTCGCCACACAGAGAGCATCAGCGCGGAATCCACACGAACGGAAAGATGATTGGTTTAACACAAGGAAAGTGTATAGTTTGTTGTTGTGTTATCCTTTTTATTTGTTATGTGAGTTTGCTTTATTGTTGTTTGTATTTTTTTATGTTTGCTTCTTTTGCGTCCTTGGAGTGGATATCGTATGTTCTTCCAGTGTTTGTTCGTTTTCTTTTTTGACGCACCAGTAAGAGCGAAATACTACTTTATTCCATGCGTTAAAGTGTATTATCTTATCGGAATTTCTTTCGTATTTTATACTTGATTGTTATTTACTTTTTTGTTATCCGTTCTTTCTTTTTGTTGTTCTCTTTTCTTTTCTATGTACCGTTGCCGGTCGCCCCCTTGTATGTGCGTCTTGTGGGAATTTTTCAGATTTTTTTCCTTTCTGAACTTCTATATGCTTTTTTCTCGGATGGTAGTTTGATATTCAAGAAGGGAGAAAGTAGAAAGAGGAAAAAAAATTGATACAAATAATGAAATTTTCTGCTCGGGTGATGTTTGGTTTAATGTGGATGGCAGTCTTTTTTTCTTCCAAGTTGCTTAAGGCGAGTAAGCTTATTCCCCAGATATTTTGTTCCTGATTTTCTTAATTTGTTCACGCACGGAGGGAGACGTTTTTCCGTTGGGAGTCAGAGGGCGAATGTAGTGGTGTATTATTAACCTTATTGATTTTCCAGTTCTTTGTGGTTGTGGCTCATTCGTTGGCCTCTCGATATCGGTGGAAATTCAGTTTCTTTTGTAAAATAAACTTCACCACGCGCGCGATATGGTTCCTTCCCCTGCTCCTCCAAATATTGTGTTGCTGTTGGGGTAATCCTTTTTAATTTTCTTATCTTTCTCAATATTTTATTTATATTTTCCTTCACTTATTTATTTTTCTCTCTTACGTCGTATCAAAGTTCCTATCGGCTGTAATATGATAAGCAATGGAAAATCGTTTGCTAAATTTTTCACTCATTTTGTAAATGATTTTTATGATAAAGCGGCAGAAAAAAACGAAAGAACAATTTTGCTTGTTCCAAATTTTTGAGATTTGCCACCTCCTATGATTTTGACTTTGTTTTCCTTTTTGAAGTAATGTCGATGGCCTAGAAGCAAAAGAAAGAAAGAAAATGAAAATCACCAGGCGAAAATACCGTTAGCAATTTTGTTTAAGACTGATTAATTAATTTCCTATGAAATAAGGCTTCGTTGAGCTCTCGTGTGTATGTATGAATCTAAATTCTTGTTTCGGGTGAATATTTTCTTTACCCGGAGGCAAGTTTGTGTGCATGTTGTGTATATGTATGTATGTATGTATGTATGGAAAAAAATACATATTTAGCCACATAAATATGTATGTAGGTATTTCGACATCGACTTAAAGATTAAATTTTCCGAAGTTCAATTGGGAAAATATTTTCATAACATATACATACATACATACATATGTATGTATGTACATAGTACATATTTCAAATATTTTCATTGTTGTTTTTCTTTTTTGCTCCGAACGGTCATTATTTCTTAATAGCAATCAATTTGTTCCAGTAAACAGATTAGAATGATGTGTCTATGAAATGAACGTTATGCAGTGATCAATTATCACTATTGGATATTATAATTAATTTGTGTGATAGCTGATAATTGAAATTATATTAAACTTATTTATTTATTCGTGAACTTGAATGAAAAAATAAATGTTTTTTATACCCTGTTGAAAGGGTATATTAAGTGTGACACATATGTAGCTTGTAACATAATCGAGATAGATCCTATAAAGTATGTACATATGAGAGAAAACGATTGAGCCATGTCGTCCGACCGTCCGTCAGTAGGTATGTGACCAGTTTTTGGGCCTTAAAATTTTGAGCTAGGAGGATGAAATTTCATATCTGTACTTATGAAAAATAGAACCAGTCCAAGTGTAAAAATTTAAGAAATCTGCTCACTGCCACGTATACTTTTTCATAAAGCACCGTTTTAAGGGGTTCTGACCAAAAAGACATTATGCCATCTTATAGAACTCTTTAAACACAGTCTATGCCATCTTACAGCACTTTATAAACATAGTCTATATGTATATGAAAATAAATCAATATCGATTCGTAAAATGATATTTTTATGTCCTTTAAAGCAATTTTGACCAAAAATCAGCAGATAAAAAGAACGTGCTGTGCCAACGACTTGTAAATACATATGAAGAAGGAAACCTCGTATTTAAACCACAGTCCTTGCTGAGAATATGCAACAATTTTTTTTGCTGCGGACTGACAACACTGGCGACAGAATTTTTCAAAAGTCCGTGTAACTACTACCGCATGCTGATATTACTGCCATTTTTCTCAGAATATGGTGGAAACTGCACTGCAGACGATTCTTTCTGGCACCTTTCCTGCTGTGTCTAACATGCACATGCACAACATGGGGAAAGAGAAATATAAATGGAAATAGCCCGCTGACTATAGCATTCATCATGGTTGGGCATGTCGGTGCAGTTACAATGCCACTTTTAAATTTGTCCAGAACTATCTTATAGGCGCTTCGCCACAGATTGTGTTGGATGTTTTCCCTTAATATTTGGAAAGATACAGATTTATTCTTTTTTATCAATTTCCGAAGCTCCTTTCTTTTGCTTAAGAATTCATTTCGTAACTCATCAGAGTCTTACCTCTGTCTTTGTCTTGCTCGCTTGCACTTCAAATTTTTAGGCATTTTCGGGTGACGGAGATAGTCACCTGTTTGCCTTGTTCTTCAGCTGTGCCCCTGGGAGATTTCCCATGTTACTCACCCAGTATTCGAGCACCTCTTTTGTTGGAGTACTTAAGAATATTTAAAGAAAGAACACACGAACCAATACTTGGCGGAAACGACATTGATTTATTTAAGACAAGTGTGGATGCAAATAGTAGTTATGCATTTTTGCTTCATTGTTGTGTGTATACTTTATATAATTCGTAATATACAATATATCCTTCTCTCAAAAAAACATTACGGAGTCACATTTACAATATTCCATACATACATATAATGCATTTATTAATTAATTTGTATTTTATAACCTAATTTATTTTATAAGTCCTAACAAAGAAGACAATTGAGTGTGTTTATTCTTTTTTAAATTTTTTTGTCAAATTATCAGGAACCATACTACCGGTTGCAATGTACATATTTTAAATGTCTCGAAAACTCCACGGATGTAGTGAGTGAACTTTTATGTCGATGTGCTTTGTCCTATTGTGGTATACAGGATGTGGATGTTATCGCCAAATTTTTCAGTCCAGTTCAGTAGGTCCATCTACTAAGGAGGTAAAACCTAGCTCTTTCAGGAAGTCCCGCCAAGAGACAACTTCTTTCGAAGCTGTAGAGAGAGCTACATACTCAGCCGCAGTACTACTCCTGCTGCTTTTTGTTCTCACATGAAACCATGTATAAAAAGTCCTTTTTAAACGGCAAACCTTCTCTGGATGGTCATGACCGAATCATGCTTGAATCATAAAACTTCCTACTTTAACTCTCCGCCGACGCAGAAAACACGTCAATTTCATGTACTTCTAGGCTGTACTCAGCCGACACAGCTAATATGAGTCGTACTGATTAATACCTCACCACTGGGGAAAATGTCTCCTTATAGTCTGTGCCGAATCGCTGGCTACACCTCATAGCCACCAACCTGGCTTTGTATCTTTCAATCTCACCATGTTTATTGTGCTTTATATTAAAAACCCATTTGGATTTTAGCCACGAGCTTTACTCAAGAAGTTTGAATTCGGATTCGATGGTTTACGAGATCGTAAGATCATTTTCAATGCAGCTAGTCCTGACGAAAATTCTTCTTCAATATTCTGAGTGGCGGAATCTTTAACAGTAATTTCTTCTTCAGCGGAGACAACCTTGTCTTGCAGCACGATCAAAATCATCCTTAGTAGACCCAACAACAGCACAATTCTTAGCCGCTGGATCTTCAGCAACGACAATATCTCCGGTATCATCAGCGGTCGCATCAGGTTCTGGCGCACTCATATCCCATATCATATTTGAAACGTTGAACGACAATACGATCCAACAGTCGATTACACCGTGGATGTCGTGGTAGAAATCGGAACAATGAGAACTGTTTATCAGATATTGCAATGTTTTGAGGTTACGACACAAGTCGTTAGGATTATGTTGGTCGAGCGGAAAGGTCAAATAACCACAATTGATACCACCACCAGAGCCACTGGCATCATTTAAAATAAATAAATACTTGGCGCAACAGGTCGATGGGACCCAAGGCCTAGCTTCTCACAACCATTCGTGTTGTGCGTGTTATATTCTTTACACGAATGGAAGGGGCCTACTGCTTAATGCCGTATCCGAAGGGCAGTTTGTTATTTCAGAAACTTTCTCAGGACAACTGTACTCTCGAATGTTTGTCAGACGCTCGCGAGAGGTGGGGCCGTGAAAAACTTTTAGGTGTTCCCCGACTGGGAGTCGATCTCGAATCCCTTGCTCCATAGTCCACTAACCACTGAGCCACGGCGCCCACTCTGTTGACGATTACTTATTGTTTATTGGATCAGATTTATTTTTAATTTGCCACCTATTGTCCACTCTGATATATTATTCACTGCCTTCTGTAGCTTTTTCGTCGCTACTATAGTTTCTCCCACAGCAGGAACAGCAGTATAATCTGCGAATGTTGCTACAGTGGTCTCATCATTATTGGGCAAGTCATTCGTATATGAGAGATATAATAGGGGGCCATATTTTATCGAAAGCTTGTGCTATGTCGGCTTCAAAAGCTTTTTCGATTTTATTAGTTACTCTATGCACCTGATCAATCGTAGAGTACTTATTTCTACAACCAAATTGATGGTTTGGAATTAACGATTTTCTTCGATTATTTTATGCAGACGTTTAATTAAGATCTTTTCTAATACCTTGGATATGAGGTGACTTCAGTAGGTAGTTTGCCTGGCTTTGGTATCATAATTACCTCCGCGACTTTTCACATGTAAGGTACATGCAGCATTCATAATCGGGGCTTTCTTAATATTGATGTCCTTTTTTATTATTTTGGCAATTTCTTTCACTGTTACCGGTTGAATATGTCTCACCTCTCCGCACAACTCTCCCGTTTCTTGACAGTCTTTCATATGGTCGGAAGATGGTTTCAAGATATTCAATAAATAAATTCGCTTTTTCTTGGTTATTTTCTTCCCAGTTACCTCTTCTGTTTTTAACTGGTGGAATGTGTGCAATCGGCCTTTTCTTAGTTGCCTTCCAGAGTGAGTATTCGGTACTAGCATCATTCGAAAGATTCGTAAGGTATTCTTTAAGAGACTCATTTTGAAATTCTCTTTTTTGTCTATTATGCTTTTTCTTTAGATTATTCCGTATTATTTTGTCGCTGAGCGCCCTTGATTGTTGTAACGTTTTCAAGCTCTTATCTTTTCTGCAATTATGTATCTTACATACATACTTACATATGTATGTATGTATTTCTTTTGGATATGAGGATCTGAATCAAGATCTGGCCCTTCTTCTACTTTAATAGTATTTGACGATATATTCTTTGTAACGAAAAAGTCGACAAAATTCGGGGCTTTCTTCCGATCTGTTAACCAATATGTGCATAGGCTTTCCCGTTGAGAAATATTTGCCGCTAATTTCTTTTTTTAATTCTTCATATAGTTCTGTTCCTCTCGTGTTTGTCGATCTAAATCCCCAATTCTTGTTTTTGACATTAAAATCTCCACCTGCGATAAATCTATTGCGGAATATGCTGAAGAGGTCTATAAACCCATTTGTATGAATATACAAAAGTACAACAGTTCCCTCCAAATGCCATCATTTGGGGCGAATATTATCGACAAACGAGGTTTTAACTTAACTTTGTAGGAAGTCTTGTCTGCCATACGTAAACAAACATCAACGATTCACAACGTTTCACCGAGGATCATAAATCAAAAAAAAAAATGTCTTCAATTTCACAAATGTCAAATTTCTTCAGATTTATTTCCTTTGAAATTCTGATGATAAAATCAATCGCACCACTGCAACAACTCTTACATGAACACAATCAATTGATCTGACTGGCATCCTGGCCTATGCCACTAAAGAAGCTTTTTTTAAAATAAACATACTTCATATGTATTTTTACTTGCACCTGTTTTCATAGTGTTAGTATTGATTTTCTAAATTCCGAGAAGTTAAAAAAGTGGATCCGCCAATTATGTCTGTTTGTGTGTACACGGAACGGATTTGCTTCAAACTTCATATCTGACGTCTTAACGCCAAAATTAAGGGTACGCATGAAAAAAGCGATTTTTAAAAAATTCATTCGATAAACGTTAACTAAAAACTTCAACAAATTTTCTTCTTTGAAGTTGGTACCTAAGACACTCTTTGCAAATGCAATAACTAAACATTTTTCCATTTTCTAAGCTTTTTTTATGAGCAAAAAGGTTTTATTTGTTATTAAAGCTCTGAGACTATTCTAGTGATCGGCAGTGTAGGTACATACATACATATTATACAAGTGCGCTCAATTTCTAAAGGCATTTGTATAAAAATAAAAAGTCGTAGAATCTTCTACATGTGTACATATGTATGTATATACATACTTATATATGTAAATATATATATACATATCATTCCGGCTTCCCGTTTCAAATTTCATATATATTTTACTTATATCATATTCACCTGTGAAATTTGTTTATCAAACCTTTTTTATGCTCCTCATTTCACTCATGCTCGATACCAAATTATTTTTTACAAAAATGTTGGCACAGTCACGCATAATCGAGAAACAGACATGTATCATCTCTGCTAACGAGATCCGACCAATTCATTGACGATAAACAAGAATGCAATGAACCATTTGAAAAGCCGATCATTTTCCAATTCAATTTTTAGTCCATCTCTTTCTGACATTGAGCAGAACTGTCCTTGCAGTTTCTTTGTCTAACATCCATTCGCTTATGAGAAAAATACCCCGGGATTTTTCGGCTTTTTTAGATGAACTTTGGTTGGGTATATAGATTTTAACTGCGAACAATTATCTGGAGAAGGGGTTTTTTCTGATTTGAAGTGGAAGTGCGGAAGTTGAAGGGGACATGTTTTCATTCGAGGGAGGTTTTTACTTGCACCTATACCTATAGGGCAAGTATTGCATTTGTGAAAAAGATCGAACTGGAGTTTTTAATCAAACTTGACATTACTATGATGGAGAAGTCGAAAAAAGTGGGTTCGGCAATTCCGTCTGTCTGTCTGTCTGTATATGCGACTACAGTCAAAACGGCTGGACGGATTTGCTTCAAACTGCACATGTAGGGTCTGTGGGATAATCCCTAGATATTAGTTTTTAGCCCGATCGCAGAACAAATACCCGAGAAACATCTAATTTTCAATACTACCGTTATACCATATGCCCAAACTAACCCACATATCAAATTTTATCGAAATATTTGGAGGCGTTTTCGAGAAAATCCTTAATTTTGAGTTTAGAATGAAAATTCCGATTTCGCCTCTAGGGATTATCCCACAGACCCTATATGTGAAGTTTGAAGCAAATCCGTCCAGCCGTTTAGCTGCAGTCGCATATACAGAGAGACAGACCGACATACATATGTACACACAGGCAGACACACAGACGGAATTGCCGGACCCACTTCAGTAATGTCAAGTTTGATTTAAATCTCGAGTTAGATTTTTTTCACAAATGCAATACTTGCCCTATACATACATACATACATATGTACATGTACGAACTCGAGATTTTAACATATGTACATATGTAGGTGCAAGTAAAAAAGAAGGTTTCCTGGAGACCAAAGAACCAACTTTTGTGCATGACGGAGCATCATGCCATAAAGCTAAAGGTATAATGTTTAATGTATAATTAGTCAAGTAATACCCCCCAGATGAGTCCTATGGAGAACGTTTGGAGCTCCTAAAGCGCGTCGTGGTCAAAAGTGCTATTACCATTAAGAAGGATCTTACTTAAAAAATATATTGAGTACAATCATTATACGCACCTGCAGAATGTATGTACATATGTACATATATTCATATTATTTTAAAAATTACAAAGAACTATAAAATTAACAGTTTTGATAACAGTTCAAAGAAATACAATTCTAAAAGCAAAATGTTGATTGGCTCTAATAATATAGCCAAAGAACGACATGGATTTTTAACATCATAAGTACTGCAATTATTTTTGATTTTTAATGATATCCTTACTGAGAACATTTTACCATAAATACAAATGTACATACATACATACATTTATAGTTCCAAAAGTGGTGCGAAGATAATTTTTCTTATGATAATGCAATGTGCTTCACCCGTATGCTTTCACACTCCGCGTATAATTTAAAGTAATGGGATAATAAAATGGACGCACTACATACACCTTATGTACATATGTGTACAATCCCTCTCTGTCGGTAGTTACAATTATACGCGGTTTTTAGTGTAGTATCACTATCCAAATCCAAGTACGTACTACATACACATGTACATATGTGTACGTATCTCCATACATACGTAAAACACGTGCTTAAGTATAGCTAATTTTATCTGATCAATCATTCTCACCTTTCAATGTCAAACATAAACCAAACTGGACTTGGCCTTTAAAAGTAAAAAAAATAATGGTTAATTTGTAGGTATCAGGTATTCCGTTTAATTTAGCCCAAGAACATGCGTGTTCCAATCAAAGCACAAGAAAGTTTACTTAACTACATATGTATGTGTATATTATATACTATGTAGGTATGTATGAATATCAATAATTAAAGACTGTTTATTTTTACCAAAAATCCTCCAAGCCCAACCCTTATTCAATCGTTTTACGAGTAACTGATTGACGTTTAGTGCTATCGATTAGCGACACGTCAACTTCTTTCTATTCACGAAACTCGTAGGTACCTTAATGATCCATAGAAATAATTCGAATCGATTGGTCATTATAACACCAATATAATACTTTTTTTTTCCAAATCCTGGATCAACACAGACAGGATATTCTTAATTGACATTATTTAAGTTTTCTTGAGGGATTTAACTTATCGACTTTTTTGTAAGTTTTGAAATTATTTCTTGAATACTTCTCTATAATTCAGCTATCAGAATGTTTCTACTTTTCTATGATAAAAAAAATTGGTGGAGAATTATCGCATATTCCGTGACACGCGATATTAAAATTAAATAAAGTCTTCTGCGTGATAGCATGTTTTGATTTTTTGTTTCCTTGGTCTTGCCTGTATATTTTCTCCTATCCTCGGGTGAAATAGTGGAAAACACAAACTGAAACTTAAGAAAGAAAATTTTCTTGACAGAGAAAGTATGAGAAAAATAACATATTATACCAGAGGGATGGGTTGTGGTTGTAAAAGAAAATATCAACATTTTCTGATTTTTATCCTGAGGTTAGTGTTCGTAATTTTTCTACGTATTTCCTCCCTCGTGTCCTGTTTCCTGGTCTCCTGCTCCAAAGTTGCCAAAGCATAAATCATTTGGTTTTTTTTTTGTTTTCACTATGTATATTTTGTACAGTTTCGTGTCGTTGTTGCTGTTGGTAATGGTGTTTTTCTTCAAACTTTTGAAGAAGAAAATGTACGTAGAATATTTTTTGTTGTCCAGTTCAATTTTGTTTTCGTTTCTGTTCGTCAAGTGGGACACTTTGAGATTATACTGTAATCAGACGTTGTAAAAAGTTCTACTTTCAGTCAGAAGAGTGCTGGTTAGTAAATTTTTGTTTAAACCACTCCAATTCTTTTTGTTTTTAAAATTTTCCTATTTAAAACGTTGCTCTTATAGGACCTTAAGAGACTTCTAACCAAAAAACATCGTATGTAGCAACATTTTTACAAGCTTTAATTTGGCTTCTACTTTGATGTTAGACTACAATTTGTCAATATTGGGAACTGTAAATAAAAGACGTACATTTGTACCAGCCGAATTTTCTAATCCAAAAGGAAGAGCAGTAGAATTATCAATCTTCGGATTCCCCAGCAACATATGTAAGTATGTACTCATATGTTCCAAAAAAGAACAAATCGGTTGTGGTTCTTTCCACTTCCCATTATAATATCGAAATTTAAGGTCCTAAAAGAAAGCCAAAAATGATACTCGATTACAACAAAAGTAAAGGAGGTGTTGACAATATGAACAAGTGCCTTGGTGAATACACTACGAAGAGAAGAACAAAGCGATGGCCTTTGGCTTTTTTCTATAACATTGTGGATGTGGCTGCATTTGCAGCATTCGTGATATACATGGAAAATAATCCACACTTGAAGACCTCAACAAACCGTAAAAGGTTGTTCCTACAACAGTTGAGTGAACAATAAGCCATTACCAAATTCCAGGATCGTTCAGAAAATGCCCAAGTCATGCGAAATTTTCCATCACGTAGTGAAATTGAAAGTATGTTGGGCCACCCAGTAACACCAACTGTTAAAAATCTTCTACTAAGGGCTCAAGAAGGACGTGACAATTCTGGCAGAATCAAGCAGACAGGAAATTGTTACCTACTTATGTCCCAAAAGAAGACTAACCCGAAATGTCTGCAAAGAATGCAAAAAGCCCGTTTGTGCTGAACATTTAGTGGATATAACTCAATGTGATAGATGTCCATTATAAAATAACAATTTTTGTTATAAAATGTAATATTTTCCTTTTTTTCCAAACAAAATGAAAAAATAATGTCAAATGAATAAAAAATATGAATTTATAATGAAAGAAAAGTTCTTTTCTGCATTTCTAGCCAACAACTTACATACATTTTTCCATGCACACCCGGGTGTGTTGGGTGTTGATAGAAGAGGTAAAACGCAAAAACTGCTTGTTAATCTTGACCCAAAAAGAAAATTTTAACTTTTTTTTTAAATATGATAAAAAACAATATTTTCGGAGGCTATTGAAAATCCTAAGTCGATACGGCAAATAGAACTCAAAATATATCAATTTGAAAATGAAAAACACACCCGGGTATGCGGGTGTTGACACAAGGGTTAAGCAGGAAAGGTTATGTACACTAACGTACATACATATGTATGTAGATTTACCCCAAGGTCACAAAAAGTGTAAAAAAAAACCTGAAGTTGAGACGGTTTAGAAAAAATTGTTTATTAAGAAAAAGAAGAGCAAGTACGAAAGTGTACCGTAAGAGCAAAATTTTTTCGATTATATCGGACTAATACTGAACAAGGTTTTAGTGTATGATAAAGGTTGCAATCATTCAGACATGACTTCCTATGCGTTTATTCAAGAAGAAAATGATTTAGTAGAAAAAGTAAACGAAAATCAGTCAAATCGCCAACTTCAAGAAAGACTGACTACAGGTCAAACAATATAATGTGAATATAAAATTGTAAACATATATTGACTGCATTTTTTTTGGTCAAGTGTGCAAAGCCAAAAAAGCACATCGAAGCAGGAAAATCAACGAAGATGTTGCCCGAGTGCAGTTTTAACATGAACTGAGCAAAATTATTTTAATAAGTGGCATCTTCATAGATCAGGATAATTATCTTTTCGTTGTTGACGTTCTTGTCGAAATAAAATGGCCCTCTCCCATTGCTCGATTAGATCCGACAGAAGCAATCAAAAACACAAAGTTAAAACATATGAATGTGTCTGTTGATGGAGAAATTCTGGGCTTAAATTGAAATCATTTCGTTTGACTATGTCGAATAAGAACAATATCTTCGAATGTTTGTTAAGGTTTCATGGAAAATAAGGCAAACTTTTAGAGAATTCGAATATCTAAATATATGGTCGTAACAAAAAATTCGTTGTTAACGTTTCAGCAAAAAAACTATTTGAAGTAGCTGAGAACAACGCAAAGTTAATGTAAATGAGAAAAAGAAAATGATATTTTACGTCAAAACCATTACATTTTCATCTCTAAAGTGATTTCATCGGGAAAATATCGCATTTAAGGTTTGGTGCACCGAAAGTAAACGTCACAGCATTTATTTTTAAATTTTTCTTTCGCTAATGCAAGCAATTTTTTAATAATGGACTTATTATTAGAAGGTAAGAGTTTCGTCATGTTTTGTTTGAGCCATAATATTTGTAAATGCAAATGTGGTGGTTCTGTGCAAGAGAGCACAAGAAAATTCAAATAATATTGCGTTCTGTGTCTTGTATAAAACTTTTGACTGTGTTCCCCTTACGTCCTCCTGAAAAGTAATATATTGCCGGAAAGGTTGATTTGTGTACTTATTAATGCATGTAAGGTCAGCTACGGAAACCATACCTGTAATTATTTTTATTTCAAGTGCTATGACAAAATGCTCTTTTACTAAAACGTATTTGCCTAACCATTGGCAGTGAAAGGAACAAGTCATGTTCCATATTTGATGAACTTCTCCAATCGTTCAATGAAGTTTAAAATGTAAATTCTTCAGACTTGAAGAATCGAATCGATTATATCTGCAAAGAACTAGCAGATTTCTGGAAGAAATCTTGTCCAAAGAGATGTACATATGTATGTATGTAAATACTTGAAATGGCTTAATACTATAGAAATATGTGTTATCTCCAAAAATAATAGTTATTTGAAATAATCATCTTCTGTTGGGCGACCATAGTTCTTTAGTTATCAATACGAGAATTATCTGAAGAGGCTGCCGAAGCAACAAATAAAAACTTTAAATCTTTTCGTCGGGATCATAACAGTCTTCAATGTGTATTTTGGATTAATGTCTTGACCTTTTGGGCGACGAACGTACACTTTCCATCCGATCCAAGTCTGTTGAACTTGGATTCGTCGCTCCAAAAGACATTTTTCCAAAATTTCGGTTTTCAGAGATGCTCTTTGCCAAACACCAAACGTTTCTTCAGGTTCCTGAATGACACAAGTGACTTCCTCCTTGCAATGCATCCATGCAACCCTGCCTCTGTTAGGCGGTAGCGAACAAGCCTTGACGTGATATTAACGCCATAATCGTCTTGGATTTGGTTCCCGATGTCAGTTGACATTTTAAATGGGTCTCTTCGACTTGCCGTCACCATGGCTCTGTCCATGACTTTGAAGGTTTTTCGAGGTGGTTTCTTTCTTTAAAGGTTCTCAAATGTCTTGTGATGCTTCACATGTTTAAGAGCATTGTAAACCATTTTTTTGGAACACTTCAACTCCTTGGCAATATCCAGAATGGGCCTTCCACTTTCAAACATGTTAAAGATGGCCATTCTTTTATCAGTCGAGCAGTGGATTTCTCTTCCCATTATTAACCTAATACAAAACTACTTAGATATTTCTAATACATAAAATAAAATTGATTTTACAATGAAGAAATGGTGAAAATCAATTTTTTAATGCAAAAAACGTAAGAGCGCTATTTCTTTTTCCAGCCGCTTCACTGACTTCACTTACTCGAATGAACCCACGTGGCTTAGTAATTTGTTTAAAGGGTTACGAAAACCGTTGTACACGCAGTTATGTTCGATACACATGTGGACGTCAAAAAAATGATTTCAGTTTTATTTCGAAGAAAGTTATATGAGTAGGTATTAGGTTGTGTATAAAGGTGCTATTTCGTTTTCCGCCACTGTATGTACAAGAAAAATTCCGCGGAAAGTTTGCAACACATATTTATTCCATTGACTTCTATTATGCTGATCTTTTACGATCTTTTAACGAAAATTACCTAAAGTTCCATTTTCTCTTTCGAAAAATCAGCAGTTGGGCTCAGAATGATATATCGGTGTTAGCCTTTGTTTAAGACCCAAACATTTGATAAGATACTGTATACAGATGAATTATGATTCGTTCTCGCTTATGACTTTTCTTGGGATACCGTACCAATTCCACCCATCGGCTGGTTATATTCTCAGTGATGAAAATTAATTTATAGTTGTCACTCAGAGGTAGAATATGAAAAGATCATTGGACAGTACTTCAAAGCACACAGTTTCAAACTATTTTTACTATTGTTCGAGTTACCATTTATCTTAGTTAAACTATAAATCCAGACTCATTGATGCCTATGTTGTTCGTATTCGTTGTTCTTTGTCCAAATAATTTAAGTCATACACCTTAGGCCAATAAAAGTGTCTACCATTTTCCGGATCGTAATGTCCTGCGGTTGATGAGATGTGTTAATCCTCAAAGATTTATTTGCATCGGTTCAGTAGTTATAAAGAACGAAGTTGCTCATTGTACAACCTTGAGAGGGATATTGTTGTCCTTCAGTACCATCTCCAGCTTCTAAAACTTTCATTATGGTCCTTCTGTTGTCATATTTGAGCTGTTCCTCTCTGATGTTAATGTTTGCTCGCGTTGGAAGCTTTATTTCTGTGTGACATACTTCACGATTTAGCGAAAGCCGTTACATATACACATACATATATATTGTATCGGAATATTATATGGCTCTTTTTGCCAATCGAGTAGTACGCAATTCTTAATGTCCGAAGGGCATTCGACTTAATCGGATCTTCCCAAACGGTGTAATTAAGGATGGCTTACTTTTATCATTCTTTAATTTTGATTTGCCCATATCCTGATTGCAGGACGGGAGTTGTCATACTCTCATAGTCTTTGTTGTGTGTAGCAAGTTTTCGATCCTTGAGTTGAGCTGCCGGTAGTCTACGCAGACTCGAATGTATTTGGAACTTCTAGTGAAGTCCATGCGCAATGACATGGGTCCATTATTCCTTTATGAAGCATCCATTTTTCGGAGCTCATATTTAAGTTGGAATTTTTCCGGCTCAAACAATTGCTGAATCAGGAAAACGACTGATTTCTGTTGTTCCGTTTGAATATTGTGTTACATGTATTTCTTTAACAGTAACATTGGTATCCCAACTGAAAAGGTGCCTATTCTTAAATAGAAGCACATTTTTTAAGAAGACTCTTCGTACTCTCTCCAGCAACAGTGTTGGCGCTGGGGAAATGTTAAATAACAGGAGATCAAGATTAATAAAAATAAAAACGAAATTATAAACTTTCAAGCGATGCTCCGAGAAGTCCGTACGCAACAAATAATTACTCAAACATACTTCAATAACCTCCTTATCTCTTTATTTTTTGCAACAACCTTTTGTAATAATTTATTTTACTGTGATAACTATGTATGATATTCTTATGTGAGACTCTGCTTCTAATAATCGATGTATTCGTAGTTCCAAAACTTTTCGATTTCATACAAAATACTGAAGTTAGGCGGATTTCAATAATTACTTGTACTGCTTCTATTTCTCAGAAGCCCAGACATGAAATTTCATTCTCCTAGCTCAAAGTTGAAGGCAATAAAACTGGTGACATACGGACGGACGGACGGACATACTTTATAGGGTCTATCGCAATTATTTCTCTATGTTACAACGTATGTATCAAATTTAATATACCCTTAGAATAGGGCACAAAAAATAAATATATTTAGTCAACAGGAAAAGCTTTCTCAATTAACAAATTGCCCTTCGGACATGGCATTAAACAGTAGGCCCCTTCCATTCATGTAAAAAATATAACACGCCGCGACCTGTTGCGCCAAATACATATGTGTTTCTTTTTGTACCTGCATTCAAATTTACGCTTCACGCTTAACCCTAATTACCTCTAGTTAGTTTATTTAACTCGCAAAATATTATTTGAAACACCAAAGAGATCTCTCCATCACTAATCGTTAGTGTTACTGTTTTGTGTATTCCATCCTACTACTTTTTATACTAGGTTCGTCAGGAGTCATTGTTTTTCCTTGAGCACCTAGTTTACAAACTCACACACGCCATGAGAGCACTTGACACAGATTCTCTTCGCAATGCGCTGCATAAATGAATAAAGTTAAAAAAGTTAAATTAAGTTGCTTATTATCATTTCTTGTATTCACCCTCTTCACCTCACTTGTTATGATATAGTTGTTTTTTTGCTAAGAGAAAATATGAACCAGATCTCTAACCGGTATTAAAAACAATTCCATATTGCAATTAAAAATTCCGGAAAACTTTATTTGGCGCTATAAAAGCAAGGAAAAAATAAATAAATAAAAAAAGTATGTTTCCCATTCCTCTTCCCATGGCTGCCTGCATACAGTTATGAGTTTAATTTAAGAAAAAAAAAAATGGTGCCAGTTTCGTAGTGGCGCTCACTTCAAAAATGCAACACAAGAATGGTTCCCTTGTTTGGCGCCACTCAAAGGATAAACAAAAAATAAGGACGTCAACTTAAAGAGAAGTGTGTGTTTTTCATTTGTGTCCTTTTTTCATACAAATTACATTTTACCTAACCACGCATTTTTCATACTGGCCTTATTTGCAAACTTTGTACATAACCACACAGGAACTGCTTCTTTAAGCGAGAAATGCACAATTTTAATTCTACACTACACAAGAAATAGCGAAATAGAACTGTACTATCTCATATGAACGGAATCCACTTACATTAGTAGTATCTATATAGGTACATACATATGTATGTACATAGATAAAGTTCAAAACATTGTAAAAACGAAAAGACCAACAGTATACACAATATAGGTAATCCAACCAATGCTATCATCGTTATATTGAAACGTATTTAGCATTATAATAAGGTAGGGTACTCTTTCACAATCATGAGTGTTCTATCAACCGCAGGCAACATCCGCATTGAATCAAAAGATAATACATTCACAAAAACTTAACGACCCAACAGCCCAGATGGTTTACCGGCCTAAGGGCTGAAGGTTGGATCGATTAATGATACACATATTTATGTATGTATGTATGTATGTATAAATGTATGTAACTTATGAATAATTCAAATCAAGTCCCTGATACGAACGGATTTTAAAGAAGTCGTTCATCTGAAAATACAGTGATGACAGACTGCATACATGAATAAGAACAATGCGTCTGCATGCTATAACTATATGTATATCCAAACATATATAATACATATGTACACATTGCACCATAACTTTTATCGAACAACTATTTTATTCCGTATGTACGTAATTAATTACAAGGCATTCCGTAACAGTACAGCGAAAGCTACAGCACTTATTGTCTTTGCTAGACTAACCAAGCAGAGATTTTATCTAATTAAAGGCGTCCTACATCAAAATTTTCTGTTTCCAAAACAAGATAAATAAATAATTAAAAGAACTTCAGTATAGCACTTGGATTAGAGAAGGAATCAATAAACACTTAGTATTGCATAGCAATAATGAGATTATGCTTGGTTTCGTCAACTTTTCGGCGACTTCTGTGGGCGTACGGAAAGTTTAAATGAAATGGAACATTCAGTACAAAATTTGACTAGTGATAATGAAACAAAAAAAAAACATATAAAGCTACAATCCTTTTAGAATGGATTGTATGAAACCCTATTTTCCCTATTATGCAGCCCTAATGAAGTGGTTGAGGTCTCACATCATCTTTTGTGTGTTATTATACTTATACTAAAATATCTCCGAATGTTTGCTGATAAAACTCCATCATAATCGGTCTCCACTAATGATAACCGGTTCACATTTTTAAAATCTGCCTTCTGCTTCTGTTGAAGAACAATGTTGCCAAAAGTTTGCTTTTTGCAGAAGTACTTGCAGTTAACCTTAATCACAATGGCGCAATATCCTTTGGTCTAATGAAACTTAAGTCCATTTGTTTGATCGAGCAGCAGGATTTCTCCATCGTCATTCTGCACAATCTGACGAGTTTGACGGGGATGCCAATACTAGACATGGCTCTGTATAGCTCGTCTCTATAGATGCTGTCATATGCGGCCTTATCGACTTGTGTTTTTCTCAAGATCTGCATGAGTGTGAAGATTTGGTCGATTGTGGACTTTTTTTTACCTTAAACACACTGAGAGGGGCCAATCAGATTTTTGACGAAGGGTTTCGCATGATGGCAGATAACATCTTATACGCGATGTTAAGAAGGCTGCTGATACCTGTGTAATGGGCGCGATTGAGGGCGTCTCCTTTCTTATAGATATAAAAATGTATGTACCTACCTGTACTCGATTTAAGGATCTGACAGATAAGAAAATTAAACTCGCTAGGAATAAAAATCTATGACATGTTCCTTTCAAATGCATGAGTAAATATAATTAATTAAAACGGACTAAACTCTACCATACTATCTGCACATTAAAAATTCAAACAATCAGTGGAGTGCGGTGAAATTTTAAGAGAGGGAAGCCGGACAAAATTTTAAGAAAATTTACCGCTGTGTTTACTTGGAACCCGGAATTAAGATAAATCGATATCCATATCCAATACAATAAGCTTATTGCATAAAAGAAGTGGTTCCAAAGAAGTCGTTCTGGGCCAAGTAAAGTAAAGTTATCTATGGAATTCTAGCGATGACACTTTTTGACACTTTTGCGAAGCTCAAGTGGAAAACACATGTTAAAAATCGTTATAGAGAAATGTATTGGCTCCTTGGAAGATATTCCTAGCTAAGTGTACATAACAAACTGCTTATATACTAGCAAGTGCTTAAGCCTACATGGACATACATACATAAGTAATTGAGAATTTATTCAATCATTTCAAAATAAAGTGATAAGAGGAATCGTCAATGATATCTGGTATATTAGAAACAATGATATACAAAGAGACTTAGGGACCGCAACTGTGAACGACGAAATAACAAACTTCGCTAGGAAGCTCCATATTCGCCTTCATAGTCACTGTAACCATGCTATACTCCAAATATTGGACGTGAGAAACCTTTTGCGCCGACTTCAAAGAACGAAACCGTTCTATCTAGCGCAATCAGAAGCAACCGCATATAATGACGTTATTAGCAGCTGAATAAGAATCTGTAACTACTGTGAGTACACGGTGTCTCATAGTGTCTATTGAAAATTCTCACCAACCCACGAAAAAACAAAAAAAAAAAAAATATATGGAATTAGATAGCTATTAAATATTCAAAGATTTATAATTACTACCTATTTGTACTTTAAAGGTATTCTACGATCCTTTTTAAAGATTTCAGCAAAAATTCTTTTAACAAATTTTAGTTATTTTAAATTTCTATAAGAAGGCGTATTTCAATGGATAGAAGTATCCGGGCAGAGAGTCTTCTTCATATGCCAATTTCATTCATATTGTAATAGAACATCTTTCTATGTTTTATTTTAATTTAATGTCCTCCGCTTCTATAAAAAAAACATACTTTACTCTTATTTAACGTTAGTTACACAACATTTTGTATGCCATAATTGCATCCTAAAGCTAAAGAAAACGGCAATATACTCGAAAATTAAGAACAAATTGGTGCATACGAATAATGTGCGAAGAGTATTCTAAAGCGCGTACACTAGCGAATACCTCACACTATAGAAATTCATATCTGGGATTCGTGTATTTTAAATTTTCATGGTACGTTTGCGTTAATTCACAGGAATTAAGAGTAAAACTGATTTTTCATTCCTTTCTCTACGCACCTTTAAACTTGACAAGTGATTGGAAACGAACTGTAACTGTCATTTCATATTAAAAGAAATTTTATGCAACAAGCGACATCGACAACGTCGATGTTGTGTGTCCCTTCTCGTTAACCGCATATACTTTGTTTTGCCCTCGTTTACCGCTGAACCCATTTTGGCAGCTTTCGTTTCAATACTGGCGAACGTTCCAGTGACAGCCCGCTGAGTCCTTCCAATAATGTCAATGTCATCGGCGTACGCTAGAAGTTGCACGGCCTTTTGAAATATTGTGCCTCTGGTGTTGTCTTGTGAGTTTCCCACAATTCTTTCAAGTACAATGTTAAAGAAATCACATGACAGCGCGTCACCTTGTCCAAATCCTTTTGTGACATCAAAGGTCTCGGTGAGATCGTTACCGACCTTTATGGAGCAGCGAGAATTCTCCATCGTCATTCTGCACAATCTGACGAGTTTGGCAGGGATGCCAAAACTAGACATGGCTCTGTATAGCTCGTCTCTATAGATGCTGTCATCTGCTGCCTTAACGTCGATAAAAAGATGGTGGGTATCGAATTGGACTTTTTGGGTTTTCTCCAAGATCTGCCCTAGTGTGAAGATTTGGTCGATTGTGGACTTTCCTGGTCTGAAACCACACTGATAGGGAACAATCAGGTTGTTGACGAAGGGTTTCAGACGTTCAAATAGAATGCCAGATAAGATCTTATACGCTATGTTAAGGAGACTGATACCCCTGTAATTGGCGCAATTGAGGGGGTCTCCTTTCTTATGGATCGGGCTAACGGTGCTGAGGTTCCATTCATCAGGCATACATTCATCTGAACAAATCTTAGAAATGAGTTGGTGTATGCTCTGTACCAGGTCATTTCCAGCTGCCTTGAACAGTTCGACTGGTAAGCCGTCAGGTCGAGCAGCCTTGTTAGCTTTCAGTTGGGATATTGCTATCCTCACTTCATTTTGATCAGGTGGACGGAAGTTTTGGCTGTCCTCGCCTAGGTTGAATGGTTCATTCTGCCTGACAGCGGGATGTTGATCTTCGTCGCCGTTATACAGTCTGCAGAAATATTTTTTCCGTATTCTCAGTACCGACTGTGACTCAATTACGAGGTTTCCATCTTCATCTCTACAGGCTTCTGTACGGGTCTTCTTGCCCTGAAAGGTTCTTATTATCTATTGGTAAAGTTCCGTACATTGTTGTGGGTTCGCGAGGGAGTTAAAAAAAACAACTTGATTTCTTTACTGATGAACATATATTGAATTACTTTAATGATTTTACAATTATTTATATCTTATGATTGCTTAATTCGCAATAATCTGAATTTATTTAACAATACGTAAATGCATAATTGCATTTTAATTCTTTGAATTATGTCTGGGTTGCCGATCCAGAATGCAGTGTGCTGTGGGGTTATTGCAGGTCGAGGTAGATGACCAGAATGAAGTGTGCTGTGGGGTTATTAGAGGTCGGTTGGCATTATGCGACCGTAACTCGCGCTTCTCATGCTCTTTCTTTTTTCTCCGGAGAAGCCGATGTTCTTCCCGTCTCTTTTGCTCGTAGAGGTCACGAGCAGCCCTCGTCCTTCTTTGCAGAGCCGCCTTGTATGCCTCTTGTTTAGCTGCATGTGCGTGCCGGCATTCTTTGTCAAACCAGGGGTTTCTTGGTGGTGATAGGTTGAAACCCAGCACAACAAATCCGCATCCGAATATGCGCTGTTTCTGTTCACTAAAGCAGTCACCGTAATAAATGTCACAGTTTTTCATCCTCTTTTTGCCCGGCCCATCCCATCGCACTTCTTGTATGGCGGTAATATCTGCTTTATAGCGGTCTAGGGCCTATGCTAATTGTTTGGCTGCACGTGGTCTGTTAAGGATACGAACATTCCACGTGCAGATCCGAAGGTCGTTGTCCTTGTTTCGTTTGCTGGGGTCGTCAACAGTAGGGTCAACCTTATCCGAGGCTGTTAGTTGCTTCGTAACTATGGGTTTTTTCCGTGGTAGGGAAGTTACCCCGACACACAGCCCCCAACCTGGGGAGTCAGTTCCACTTAATACCCCTGGGACAAGGGGTCGGATATTCCGGAGTCAGTATTCCGCTTCGGGGGTGCAAGCGCTGCCGTTGGCTCGTTAAAGGTTCATCCGCCACCAACTCTCTTCCAATACCCTGACTCAGTATTGAAAAACCACCCTTCGGCCCTCCACCCATCAGATGTTCATCAAAAAAAAAAAAAAAAACCGGAAAATCCCGGGTTATTTTTCTCATAAGTGAATTGATGTTACACAAAGAAACAGCAAAGACAATTTGGTCAATGTTAGAAAGGGATAGACTAAAATTTCGCACTGTGAAGAAATGAACGCGTTAGTCGGAAAATGATCAACTTTTCAAATGATTCGTTGCATGATTGTTTATCGTCGATGAATTGGTCGGATCTCGTTAGCAGAGAGTCTGTTTCTCGGTTATGCGTGCTGTGCCAATATTTTCGTATCGAGCATGTACATATGATATGAAGAATAAAAGAGGTTTGATGAACAAATTTCATATGTGAATATGACTTATATGACGTATGTAAGTAAAATATATTTGAAATTTGAAAAGGGAAACCGAAAGAATTCGGCTTGTATGGACGCCACTGCTACATACATACATACATATGTAAACACAATACAAATTATAATTTCTGGGCACCTACGAGGTACATTATGAGATGTCGCTGTATGTCGAAGCTTACAAGTAATTTTATACCAAAAGCACACTGCAAATGGACAGTTTTTCCCTCTGCATGATTATATTCTTGTTAACTCTTAACAACATTTCACTTCACAAATACTTAATCTTAAATATCATTAAAATAACTCAAGCAAAACCAAATTCAATAGCATAATGGGTTAGCCAAATAACATCTTAAATTGCTTCTCGGTCTCTTAACCTTCTACTTGACCCGATTTACTTCAACTAAACAAATGTTTCAACCAATTCGAGCAGGAAAATATGTACATACCAAAAGCAATATCATATTTACTAACCTTATATTTCCACGCCAATAAATCCTTTTAAAGATATTAGACTGAAAAGAAAAACAAAACAATCTTTTTTAGATTTATTGCTTGCTCAGTTGTACTTTGTAAAACAGTTTAATCGATTAAACACAGGGGTGAAGCGCAAAGAAACCGCATTAAAAAAAAAATAAAATAATACTAAAATGAATGTAGAGGCAATATAAAAACATCATCTTGTGTTGTACTTTTTAAGTTTTCCAAGATCCTTCATACATTTCTGTTGCTGCAAACCATCAATTACACATACATAAGCATTTGGCCTTGGACGAGAAATGGTTACTTTGAAGTATATGTACATTCATATTTCAATCTGAGTTAATCAGTAATCTGAGTAATGTGTTTGTTCATCTACTGGGGATCAATTAGCTCATTGGTGTGTAGAGGTACAAGTATGCTGTTACGCGAGTATTTCTTTAAGTACAACCACTTAAAAATTCAGTAAGAAATTGCAGAAACTCCAGAATCTAAGTGCGCCATATGTGACTCGAATTCCAAAGGTGGAAACAGCCACGCGACCGGAAGCTTTAAATGCGCCGCATACAAAAACGCGAGTGCGAAGCCGCACAGGATTTGCTTGCACAAATAGTCAAAGAGGAAAAAGCAGACTTAGCCCTTATATGCGAGCAGTATAAAACCTATCGCACTCACTCACGATGGTAGATGACTCCACCAAGAAAGCAGCGATATGGACGTGCGGAAAATATGCATTTGAGCGCAAGAACGCAAGCAAGAGTCCAAATTTCGCCTACGCCAAAGTTAATGGAATCCACTTCTACAGCATTTATGCTCCACCGAGTGCTACTTTAATGGAGTTTAAACAGATGCTGGACACACTTGCGACTGACGTACAAGACAAATCACCAGCAATTGTAGCGGGAGATTTTACTGCGTGGGCAGTCGAATGGGGTAGAATAAGAACAAACCACAGAGGCGAGGCATTGCTGGATGCATTTGCTAGCCTTGACCTGGTATTACTAAACCAAGGAGACAAAGAATCGTTCAATGTAATGGTAGATGTGCCTCCATCTTAGATCTAAATTTTGCTAGTAGAAGTATAGAAAGAATAACAAAATAGCACGTCTCTGACCTTTATACAAACAGTGACCACCGGGCTGTTATATTTGAAACAAGAGAGTCAAGGCGTTTTCAATACCAAAAGCTAACGAAAGGGTGCAAAAACTAGGCTGGAAATGTATTAACCTAGACAAAGAAATGCTCGAATACTGGCTGAGTAATATGGAAAGTCCCAGGTCCAAACAGGTGACAATCTTCCTCACCCACAGATGCGACGCATCCATGCCACGCAAAGGCAATGGGAATGGCAGAGCTCCGGTGTACTGGTGAAATGATTGCATCGCTAAGCTGAGAGCAGATTGCCTCAGAATGCGAAGGCGCCAACAGCGCCAACATAACCCGTGGGGAAACGCTTATAAGATAGTTATGGACAAATTTAAAAGTGGCATTGTAACTGCACCGACATGCCCACCCAATGATGAACACTATAGTTAGCGGGCTATTCCCAAAGAATACCAGTGTGGCTGTTTCTCCCATAGATACGGAGCAGATAGAACCTGTCACAACTGCTGAAGTCCTGGAAGCAGCAAGTGCAATGAAGAGGAATGGATGGGATTCCGAATCTCGTCATTAAAGAAGCAATCAAAATGCAGCCAGAGGTATTTGCAAACCTCTATACGAGATGCCTAACATAAGGAAAATTTCCACTGGAATGGAAACGACAACGGCTGGTACTTATACCAAAAGGCGACAAGCCTCCAGAAGAACCATCATCATACAGACCGCTTTGTATGTTAGACGCAGCAGGAAAGGTGCTAGAAAGAATCATCAGTGGCAGACTTGACCAGTACACCGAAGGAGACAACGGGCTTTCCAACCGACAATACGGTTTCAGGAAGAAACGGAGCACCATCCATGCGATACAAGCAGTTCGCGAAATTGCACGTGAAGCCATATCTGGAAGCAGATGGGAAGGAGGAAAAAAGCAGTACTATGCTGTATTAACACTTGTCGTTAAAAATGCGTTTAACTCGGCTAGCTGGAACTGCATTATGAGAGCGCTGCACTGTGAGATATTCGAGTACCGGACTACCTGCTACGAATAATCAAAAGCTATTTTGAAGATAGAACCCTGTACTATGATACAAGTGAAGGGCCAACAAGATATAGAATTACAGGGGTCCCACAGGGTTCAGTTCTAGGTCCTGCCCTGTGGAACATTATGTATGATCAGGTGCTACGTATCCGAAGGCCAAGAGGGGTGGACATAATCGGATATGCCGATGACATCGCTGTGGTGGTAGAGCCAAAACCATAGAGGAGGTAACGCAAAATTGCAACAACACCATCAAAGACGTGAAGATATGGCTTCGCTCAACAGGCCTAGGATTAGCGGACCACAAAACTGAAGCTGAACTCATAAGCAGCCGAAAAAAAGTTGAGCGTATGGAAATATGGGTGGGACAACACTCCATCGAATCAAAACCATACATAAAGTACCTAGGAGTACTGCTTGATCACAGATTCAAGTTTAGAGAGCGTTTAGCTTACACAAGCGCAAAAGCAAACCGAACAGTGGGCGCAATATCCAGGTTAAGGCCGAATATTGGAGGACCCAGACAATCAGTAAGAAACCTCGCTACGGTGTGCAAATCAATCCTCATGTACGCAGCTCCTATATGGTCTCCAGCAACAACTATGCTCGTACATGAGAAGTATAAACTCGATGCATAGAAGAGCATCGCTCAGAGTATGCTTCGCATATAGAACGGTGTCAGGGGATGAAATAAATGTGATAGCGGCGAGAATGCCTATAGAGTTGGAGGTCAAAGCAGCAGCGATAATGTACAATGACGAAAACGTAGATAGAATAGCTATCAGATCAGCTGCTGAAACAGAGGTGGACAAAGGTGGGACGCATCCGAAAATGGCCGGTGGACATACAAACTGCTACCGAACATATAAGAATGGACGAAAAGAAAACATGGGGAATTGAACTTTTACCTCACCCAATCTCTAACGGAACATGGTAGCTTGCGGAAATACCTTTACAAGTACAAGATAGCGAAACAATTATTTTTCTATATTACTAGCTATAACCATAATTTGGAATTCTCATCAGAACTTACGATATTACATGCTAATATCTTTTAATGAAGTCAAATTAAATACTGAAATAGATACTGCTTTCATGATTGCAGTTATTTATTTATTCATCAATCAGGGTACAACTCTTATAGACTAAATGAGTGCAAATCAATAAAATGGAGTAACGGAGGTCCGTTAAAAAATCACGAATTAACATAATGTGAAAGTATTTTCGTCTATTTTCAAGTGAGACTACTCCAATTAATAAACATTTAGTGTTATAGGCAGGCATTCTACAAACCAGTACAATTTATAAATCTGTTAAGCTTTCTATTGTTATTATTGTTATCTAAAATTACATTAGATCATTTTAAGATCAACCTTGTCGACGCAAATGTATGTTGTGAATACTGTAGTTAAACAAAATAGGATTTAAGTGTCTAAAAGAAGAAAATGATTGGCATTTTGCAATGTTCAAGTGCAGAAGATTAATATTGCACTTATCAACTAGTCTCGCTAAATCGTCATCAACAAGTGCACAATCTCATATGGAAGCTACTAAAAAATAGAGCTTTAAGTCATCGGCAAACAGTAGACAGTGAGAATGTTTAAACATAAGAGGGATATCATTAATAAAAGTAAAGGTCCTAAATGACGCCAGATCCTGAGAACGCCAGATGTCATAGTAATACGAGTCGACAAGCACTCATCGATTTTCACAAGTTGTATTCTATCCGACAAATAAGACTTAATCCATTTTAATAGTTTGGAATGAAAATATTGCAATAAGACCTGCTAAAGGCTTTGCCAAAGTCCGTAAAGATAATATCGGTCTGCAACCTTTTTACTTGCACCTATACCTATAGGGCAAGTATTGTATTCGTGCAAAATTTGGAACTCGAGATTTTAATCAAACTTGACATTACCATAATGGAGAAGTCCAAAAAAGTAGGTCCGCCAATGCCGTCTGTCTGTCTGTCTGTCAGTCTGTCTGTCTGTCAGTCTGTCTGTCTGTCAGTCTGTCAGTCTGTCTGTCTGTCTGTATATTCGACTGCAGCCTAAACGGCTGGACGGATTTGCTACAAACCAGTGACTATGAATTTTGTCAGAATGGAGAAGTTTCTAGTTGTGGATTTTTCGGAAACGAACCCGTGTTGATATACGGAAATATATTCTTTATCGAGGAAGTAAAGTTTATTATAAATATCTTTTTCAAATAACTCAGAATAGTTAAAATTTTGGAAATAAGTCTTTAATTTGTAACCTCTTGTTTCGAGCCAGATTTTTAAATTGTAGTTATAAAAGATACATTCCACTCATCTAAAAGTGGCCAGTTAAAAGAGATATGTACATACATAGAGATATGTATATTAAAAATTTGAGTTAATGGCTTAGCTATTACGCTAGCACATCTCATAATAATAACGCACCCTTATGATATCAACATTGAATGAACCTTTTTTAGGTAGCTAAAGAAACTGGTTTTAGCATCCAAAGCAAGATGGTAAAGAGAATTTTTCCAGAATTCCAGATAGCTCAAAATGAGTGATAACTTTAAATGGTATTAGGCATTTATCATCTGCATCCATAATCCAATTGGTTTCACCGAAATTAAAATCTTTGATACGAAACATTAATAAGACATTCTGTGAGATATTAAGATTTTCTAAAATTTTACCACAATTATTGAGATGCAACTCATAAAGATGCTGCGAGCCTTTGGGTGGAATGTGGTTAACCATTAAAATGAGTTCAACTACACCATATAACTTAATACTAACAAACAGTTGATCAACATCTAGATCAGAAACTGAAGCTGCAGAGTCAGATTTCAATTCGAGAAATATTGAGTTTTATAAAGAGTGGGTGTAGCAATTCCAAAATTTGGTACGTTATTACCTTACATTAAATGGTTAAACTTAAATCAAGTAAACCCAAAGACCACAGGTATGAAGTTTGAAGCAAATCCGTCCAGCCGCTCAATTAGTTGAGGTGAAGAAAGAGATAACGATGACAGTTGAGGAAGAATAGATTCAACATTATCTGCAGGTGGAAGAACAGCAATATCAGAAACCAGCAGTGGGCAAAGAATTAAAAATGGCAGCAGCAACAAGGACGCAGTAGTCAGCGAAGCGTTTCGGGCCATAAATCTTTTAAGAGGACTAGTTCAAAGCATCTCTGGTGGAAACAGCCTAAAGGATGATATTTCCAGAGAAACTTTAAAGTTGTATTTGAAACAATTTGTGATAGGGATATGCAAGGCAATTTAATTCTCACCACAGTTGTAGCAGAAGATAACCTCGAGGTGAAGATAGATTTTAGAACGGGCCTTTTTACCACTACATACAACTATAAAATAGAATTAGATAGTTTTTTGAATTTGGTTTCCTTTTATTGGCAAATTCATTTTTCCAAAAAGGTAAAAATTACGCCGTGGCAAATACATATGTAAATCGAATAGGGGAAGAAAAATCGCGGTTGGCAGTCAACGCGTTAAGCAAGATATGAAGTTTTGAAGAGGTGGGCGTGTACGGGTGGGTATGTACGATGCAGGATCTATCTTAATTATTTTTTTGGGTGTATACATTTTTCTTTGTTAAATCTCGCAGATAAAGTTGGTCTGATTTTATCTCTTCAAATTCTATTAAAATTCCCGAATTTCCATGCCTACTACATTAAGCTTTTGTAACTGGTTTAGCATTGATTAATGAAAAGTTTATAAAACCGTAAATGTGTAATATTGAGGTTTAATTTTCTTTTTACTTGCACCTATACCTATAGGGCAAGTATTGTATTCGTGCAAAATTTGGAACTCGAGATTTTAATCAAACTTGACATTACTATAATGGAGAAGTCCAAAAAAGTATGTCCGCCAATGCCGTCTGTCTGTCTGTCTGTCTGTCTGTCTGTCTGTGCACGAGGCTACAGCCTAAACGAGTAGATGGATTTAGATCAAACTTCATATATAGGGTCTGTGTGATAATCCCTAGAGGTGAAATCGGAATTTTCATTCTAACCTCAAAATTAAGGGTAGTTTACTTAAGGCCGATTTCAGTTAAAATGGATTTTCTCCAAAACGGCTCTAACGATTTTGATTAAACTTCATATTTCAATTAGTCTAGTCAATTGCAACCAGATGATGTATCGTGCTGCTTACCAAAATTGGCAACAATGGTACTTTACTTATAGCCAATTTGGCGAAGTCATTTTGCGAGAAAACGGCTTCAATGATTTAGTTCAAATTTCATATTTGGACTAGTACGAGGTAATGCAATACAATGGCGTAACACGTTTCGGTCTAAGTATGATACAACGGTACTTACGACCAAGGTGACTAAAAACCGATTTGCTTGAAAGTGCCTTCAATTTTTTTATTTAGATTTTGACATATGATTAAACATCTCAAATTCTATCAGGAACTGTATCACATTTTTGGCCAAAAGTTAGTATAACGGTATTTTTCGCGAAATCGAGCAGTTGGAGCCAATTTATTCGAAAACGGCTCCAACGATTTTTATTAAATTTTATATTAGAATACGCCTTTTTAAACCCTATAAGATGGCATACCACGTTTTTGGTTAAAACTGCCTAAAATTCCACTTTCCTTACAACCAGCTTAACAAAAACACGATTTTCATATCATTATTAGCCAAACATGAATTTTATCCATACTTCTTCCTACTGAAACGATTTTCAAAATTATATACCATTGCAAAACATTTTCCTAGAACACAGCTGTTGTCATGGAAACGTTTTTTCCTTACGATACAGGTTTTGATTGGTGCGCACGTGCTACTGGATTTGTCTGAAATTGATTTTCATTGATTAAAAGACAGAGAGAGAGAAAGAAAATATTGTTACATTTTTAGGGACTTACTTTGGCATATTCACCGAAGTTCAAAGGCAATGAATTTGAGTGAAATTGAAGAAAATTTAACGACGATGCTTAATTTTCAAGAGCTTTATCAAATCTTACAGATGATATCTGACGTTTTTGGTCAATCTGCTTAGAACGATGGTTTACTTATAGTCAACTTACATATGCTTACCTACTTATGTACATATGAATGTATATATTCGTTTATTTATTTTTACCTCAAATACACACAAGAATTTGAGACATAGGTGCAAGTTTGTACGGCCCAGTCGTGCACTTTATTTTTTTTACTTGCACCGATAGGGCAAGTATTGCAATCGTGAAAAAAATCGAACTCGAGATTTTAATCAAACTTGACATTACTATGATGGAGAAGTCCAAAAAAGTAGGTCCGGCAATTCCGTCTGTCTGTCTGTCTGTCAGTCTGTCAGTCTGTCAGTCTGTCAGTCTGTCAGTCTGTCAGTCTGTCAGTCTGTCAGTCTGTCAGTCTGTCTGTCTGTCAGTCTGTCTGTCTGTCAGTCTGTCTGTCTGTCTGTATATTCGACTACAGCCTAAACGGCTGAACGGATTTACTTCAAACTTCATATATAGGGTCTGTGGGATATTCCCTAGAGGCGAAATTTGAATTTTCATTCTAACCTCAAAATTAAGGGTAGTTTACTTAAAGCCGATTTCAGTTAAAATGGATTTTCTCGAAAACGGCTCTAACGATTTTGATAAAATTTGATATGTGGGTTAGTTTGGTCATATGCTATGAGGTGGCATACCACGTTTTCCACGAAAAATTCGAATAACGGTAATATTGAAAATCAGCTATTTCTCGGGTATTTGTTCTGCGATTGGGCTAAAAATTATTATTTGTAGGTTATAAGACAAGTGCAAAATAATGGCATACCAAATTTTGCAATGCCACGCCCACTTTCATAAAACTTATTTTTTTTCAAAATTTTTACTAGAAATTGAGAAAAAATTATTTAAGCAAAGTAATATGCCTTAAAATTCTCTATACTTCACTCAAACACCTTATCTGGCCACGCCCACTTTTTATGGGCATTTTTATAAAAACAAAACTTGGACTTTAATTCTGATAAAATTATACACTTATAGCATTACGGTGCAAGTACGTACGACCCAGTCGTGCACTTTATTTAGTGCAAGTTTGGGTCAAGTGTCATGCCCAGATACTTGGCAGGGTTCGAGAATAAATATGTATATATGTACATACAGTGCTGAGAATAACTTTACATAAAATCCTACTTTAAGTAAGACTTGTTCCTTTTTAAAAAATATAAGTACACTAGTTTGAGTTTTTAGTAAGTAATTAAAAAGAAGATATACTATGCAGAATATCTACACACAAAAAGTAAAAATAAGTTTGTAAAAAACAATCTACTACTCAAATATTTTTTCCTCAAAATGGGGTGAGAAATTTTTTTCGTACATTAAAGGATTTGGACGCGCCATTATATACGACGTTATTATGTATATTTATAAGTTATATTCACCTTACGAAATGTTTCATTGTTTTTGCACAAATTTACGAATTCTTAAGGAGCTTTTGTTTATTGTGCGCAATTCTGCTTTAAGAAATCGGTTGTATATATGTACATATGTACATACAGTGCATTCTCGATTATCGCAACTAATTAAAACAAGGGTGGTTGCAATGACCGAGGTTGTCGCAATAACCGAGTAAATATTTTTTAGGCTCAATTTGAGATGAAAAATCAGAAAACCGACACTTAAAAATATATTTAATGCAACACATTTTTATTCACTAACATACCTAAATAATAAGAAACAAAACAAAAAGAAGTTAATACATTTAGAAATTCATAAATACATAATGTTTAGTTTTCTATACAGCTAATATTTTATTATATTATTACATAAGTATATTATTTTCTTTTGTAAAAAATTGGACATTTTTTTTTTAATTTTTTGGTTTGTTAGATTTTTTTAAATCGCCATTTCTTGTAATTTTTGAAGACTCAATAATTGTTCAATAGGGGCTGAATTCTATTCAGCCCATCGAATTGCTGTATTGAAAGCTTGTATTGCAGACCTCGGGCTCACTTTCATTTGATATTACAACTGATTCATTGTCTTCATAGAGTTCTTCATTGTTATAAATGGTTTCACGTACCCAATCATACATGTTTTCATTCGAAATGTATTCGTTGCCGAAAATATCGTTGAAGAGAGTTAATATGGATTCTACGACCATGTGTTCACTGATCATTTGAGCTCTTACTGTGTTCAAAGGTAGCTCATCCTCATCTTCCCAATCACTATCAACACATTCCAGCAGTTTTTGATTGAATCTGCCTGCAATTCATTTCTTGCGTTAGATAAAAGGCAGATTGCATTTCGGAGATTAAATGCTTTAATTTTTAATTCAAATTTTAATTTTAATTCAATTTGAGGATTGATCCCTCACATCCAACTAAGAACGCCAATAGACTTTTTTTGTAGTGCAATTTTGTCAAATTTATAACGTTCTGCTCTATTGGCTGAAGGATAGCAGTGCAATTTGCCGGGAAACACATGACAACGATCATGCCGTCATCACTTTTTAGCTCGCCATCTTTTGGATGACAAGGAGCGTTATCCAAAAGTAATAGCGCTTTTGTTGGAAGTCCTTTCGAACTTAAAAAGAGTCGTACCTAAAAGACACAAAAAAAAAAAAACGAATGAAAAAAGACCTACATACCTGTTGCCGGTTGAATTTTGTTACCTCAGGCACAAATGTCGAATGGAACCATTGTTCAAAGAATGCTAATGTCATCCAAGCATTTTTATTTGCCTTATATACAACGGGCATGTGATCCAAATTTTAAAAAGTTCGTGGGTTTACAGGTTTACCGATGGCGAATACCTTAACTTTGTGTAAATCCGATGCGTTGGTGCAGGCGAGAAACGTGATTCTTTCTTTACATGTCTTTCGGCCAGGAGCTGACGATTCCTCAAAACCTACAAGGGTTTTGTTGGGCATAAGTCGGTAGAATAACCCGGACTCCTCGGCGTTATAAATTTTGATGGGGAGTCATATCGAGCTCTCTGACTTTTTCCTTAAATTTAATCAGGAATGGATCTACAAGCTGTGGTTTGTTCGAAAGTTTTTCTCCACAAATTTTCAACAGGCGAATTCCATGTCTTTTCTTAAAATTTGTCACCCAACCATTGCTTGCATTAAAAGATCCTGGCTTTTCTTTAATTTTTACATGCAATGAGCACGCCTTTGTTTTTAGGACCTCGCTGGAAATTGGTACATTTTGCTTTCTTTGATTTAGCAACCACTTGCACAAAGCCTTTCCATCTTAAGGTATTCGCCCCCTCTTAGTGTAATTCTCTTTCCGGGTCGACATTCGACATCCGGCATTAGAAACTAATTTTCTTATTGCACCCTCTTTTTGTTTTATTATGCTTATTGTAGAGTTAGAAACATTATACTAAGGATTTAATTGAAGCTCCTTTATTAATTTTTTTCGAAAATTTCACTTTTGTTTTTAATTGATAGTTTCACAATCTTTTTAATAACACCCATTTTTCGAAACACACAAGCACTGATCACTGGACAAAATTCATTAAACTAACTAACTTATGTATGTATATTCATATAAAAACAAAAGTTGCACTTATCGAGTCAATTTTTTTGAAGAGTTGCGATTCTAAAATCATAAAGTTCGGACCAAAGCCCAGCTAAAAGAAGAGTGGAATAAGATGGATTGTACAGTCAATGCCACGTAGATTAAAAGCTATTATTGAAAACAAGGACCTTCATACTTTGTATTAACAGATTAAAAATACAACTTTAAAACAACTTTTGAACTTTGTACGAACAATTTTCTCACTGATTTTTCAAGATGAATTATATTTACTTTATACTTACAGTCGTAAATAACAATTCGCCTCCATCCATTGAAGGTTCCATTTGTTTTAGTTTACCAGCATCAATTTAGTTAAATCGAGTCAACAACGCCTGCCATCCATCCGATACGATTTTCTACTTTTTCCCCACATTAAGAAACGCAACATTAACCACCCATATTTTCCACTATGAGATGACGGCCACTGGGAGTAGTACCATAAGCGGGAATATAGTACCAACATTTATTTAGCTAAATTGGGTCCAAACGAAATATAAGTATAGGAAATCATAACGCTGCGTATCACTTTGCCCACTTTATTGTTCTGTGTTTGAGTAGAAGGAAAGGGAAGAAGGACGAGGATAGAAATAATAAAGTTTTCTATTTATCACTCGTCTGTACATTTGCGGGGTCGATTGCATGGTTAACTTGAGCATAGAGACATTTATTGCCTGTATCTTCTCACTGTTCCGCATACACAGATGTCTGCATGTACGAAAACGAAGGGATTTATCATTACTTTTGTAAAGAGAAAAATAAACAGTGTTACACAGCAAGTTTTCTGGTTTATCTTCTCTTTTTACTTTCACCTACTTATACCTATAGGACAAGTATTGGTTTGTGAACAAAATCGAACTCGAGATTTTAATCAAACTTAAGAGACCTCTGAGAGTATCTACAAATGTCCTGAAAGAGCTTCTCAAATAACAAATTGCCCTTCGGATACGGCATTAACCCTTAAATGCCCACGTGTCTATTTTGGGCATGCACTCATTATTGAAAAAAAAGTTTGTCCAACGAAAATATTTCAAAATGCATGCGCACCGTTCTATTACATTCTACGATACAAGCGACACAGTTTGCACCGGTTGCCGTTTGAAACCAACTGCAGAAATCATTGAACAACGAGATATTATACTTTCCCCAGTTGCCTACAAGCTATTTTTACCCATATTGTTACATTTACACGCACATTTGTTTGACTTGGTGTATTCACCCCTAAATCACAACAACAAATGGGTCAATTCCACCTTAAATCACAACAACAACTAGTAATTTGACAGGTGATGACAACCGATTGTTGAATTTATGGTAGGAGCTGGTAAGTAATTTGGGGCCGTTCCACAGATATTAAAAATATTTAATTTTGTATTCTTTAGTAAAAGACGAGAAAAATTTGAATTTCGTCGGTTGACCGAAAATGTAAAAATCAAAATACATACATATACATATGTACGTTTTCGATATTTTATTCTTTTGAAAAATAATGAACACAAAAACAGAAAGATTACTACAATGCTATTCAGCCAATTGCGAAAAGGTTAAAACAATTGCTATTGCAAACTAAAACATAAAATTCTTTAAATTTTTTTGAAAAACGAATAATTGCTTTAATATGTATATAGAAATCTCGCAAACAACAATTGCCAAAGATTGTGGATGAATTATAATAATAGGTTCTTTACAAAGGGAAAGAGTCTATCTATCTATCTGCCTTTTAAACTTTGGATTAATGTTTAACTACATTTCCGAAAAACTAAGGCCATATACATACCTTTTATCTGATTATAGAAACACAATAGTTGTTATATTTTGGCATATACTTACATATGTACATTTCTGTAATGAATATTCTTTTATATCGAGTTTAAGTTTCTGCGTTTATATCGCCATTCGGAAATATTTCATTTATTCTCGATTGCTTGGTATTTTTTCAGTGGGACTATTTATTCAATTAGTACGTACAAACGTACTTATGTATATTTAGGGTCCTGTAATTTGTCCCTAAGTTAAACCTTGAAAATATGTACATATATTATTTTATTTGTTGAATAAGTCTTATCCAGAGCAAAGTTTTTAATTTCTATAAAACAGAACTATGTATATATTCTATTTGAAGATCTATCTACATACATATGTCAATTTCAAGTAGTGTGTTTAAACAATTCATTTTTGTAATATGTTACCACCTGAAGACAGTGCGATTATCAGGGCAGCATCCGGTATGGTTTTATCGACTAATATATCAGTTCTTGAGAACATAGCTTAGCTCACCTAATATAAAATCTCTAATGTATGCGCAAATTGCCTATATTTTTATGTATTTGTTACACGTTCCCTTATTCGAAAAGTCGTAAGAATTTGTACGTTAGATTCCTTATCTAACTCCTTTCCCTCACACAAGAAAGTCGTAAAAGGGAGAGAACAAAACAGGGTAAAACATTTTCGCTTAGTATAAAACTTACGACTTTTTACCCCACAAATTTCTGTGGTGTACAATTTGTCAAACTGATTTGAAATATTGTTCTTTTTTCAGATGTTAGTTATTTTGAAGTGCTTTTGCTGCAGACGTTTCAGAATAGCTAGCATTCGTTGTGTCAAGCGTTCGTATTTTTAACTCTTTCTTTGAGAATTTACGATTTTTAGTGCAGAACGGGAGGAAACAGATTAATTTGATGAATAATAATTCCCTGCGTCGTGTACCTACTTTAATTCTTAATATGGGAACGTAAGCTAGTCTTACGCAAAATCAATGTCTAGAAAAGAACAGAGGATTAGAATCAAGTCGAAAGAATAGACATGAAACATGGACACTAACAAAAACCCTAAGACCAAACTACACCCATAACACAAACAACGCACAAAATATCAACGAGCTAAATTTTCATACGTTTATTGAAATCCTTTACCTTTATCATGTTACTTAATTCGAAAAAAAATCAAAAGCTATTATTGAAATTTTGATATTTTTACTTGCACCTATACCTATAGGGCAAGTATTGTATTCGTGCAAAATTTGGAACTCGAGATTTTAATCAAACTTGACATTACCATAATGGAGAAGTCCAAAAAGTAGGTCCGCCAATGCCGTCTGTCTGTCTGTCTGTCAGTCTGTCTGTCAGTCTGTCTGTCTGTCAGTCTGTCAGTCTGTCTGTCTGTCTGTCTGTCTGTATATTCGACTGCAGCCTAAACGGCTGGATGGATTTGCTTCAAACTTTATATATAGGGTCTGTGGGATATTCCCTAGAGGCGAAATTTGAATTTTCATTCTAACCTCAAAATTAAGGGTAGTTTACTTAAGGCCGATTTCAGTTAAAATTGATTTTCTCGAAAACGGCTCCATACCACGGTGGCGGAAACGGTGGCATACCACGTTTTTCACGAAAAATTCGAATAACGGTAATATTGAAAATCAGCTGTTTCTCGTGTATTTGTTCGGCGATTGGGTTAAAAATTAATATGTCTAGGTTATAAGACAAGTGCAGAATAATGGCGTACCAAATTTTGAAATTGCCACGCCCACTTTTATAAATATTTTTTTTTTCAAAATTTTTACTAGAAATTGAGAAAAAATTATTTAAGCAAAGTAATAGGCGCTCAAATTTTCTATAATTCACTCAAAAACCTTATCTGGCCACGCCCACTTTTTAAAGGTGTTTTTTTAAAAACAAAACATTGAGTAAACTCCTACAATGTTATGACTATTATTCCATCGAAACGCGGAATGCCACGCCTATTTTATTGGGAAGAGTAAGACTTGGATTTTAATCCCAATAAAATTATACACTTATAGCATTACGGTGCAAGTACGTACGACCCAGTCGTGCACTTTATTTTTTTTCATTTCGAATTGATTTTCCAGAATTCTTTCCAATGAACAATATTTCTAGTAAATTTAACCCTTTAATGCCCAAGTTTTTTTTCGGCTAAATAATTATATATATCCTCATAATTATATGAGGAGACAATAACTGTTCTGAACAACTTTTGTTCTACAGCTTTTCATATAACTTACCTGGGTATGTGGCTGGTGCTTTCAAGAAGTGCGTGCCCAATTGGGCACGCTGGTCCTAACTCACAAAAAAATTCACAAGGTGTGTTTGTATGGAGGAAATTTTTTATTGAAAATAAACGAAAAAAGATGTATGAAAATTATTTGAAAAAACCAAAATTTGATCAAAAAGCATCAGCTGCGCATCTCAGGTCGTGTGAAATTCCATATGTACTTACTTAGATCCTGTATCCACTTGTAGGTCCTAGAAAATACTTAGCGCAACAGGTCGATGGAACCCAGGGCCTAGCTTCTCACAACCATTCGTGTTGTGCGTGTTATATTCTTTACACGAATGGTCCGATGAAACGGCTTAGCAGTGAAAAGAACTGTTTCATGTAATTTCACTATATCAGTATACCCCTTTACCAAATGACAGCACACGTGGAGAGGGAAGCAGACGTCGTTGGGCTGAAAATTAACTCAGCAAAATCAAAAATGATCAGCCTAGGACCGAACTCATCAAATCATATATGCGTTGCTGGACAAAGAGTTGACTCGCTCAAGAGAGTTTCCAATACCTTGGAAGTATTGTCTCAAACGATGGCGGAACCGAACTGGATATAGTCAGCCGAATAGGCAAAGCAAAATCTGCATTTGGGATGCTATCCACAGTTTGGAGTAGAAATGCGACTAGCTTAACCACCAGACTACAACTGTTCCGTATCAACGTTGAATCTGTGCTGTTATATGGTGCCTACAAATCGTATCTCTAACGAATAACTTTTTCAGAGAACGGGCCATGAACCTATAGCCACAGCCATACGACGACGAAAGTTTTAGTGGATTGGACATCTCCGAAAAGGGTGACAGGTCCATATCTAATTACGCGATACTATGGAACCCGCTTAGTCAAGATGGCAGGGTACGGGGCGGTCCTAGGAGTATGTGGCGCAGAACAGTTGAGAAAGAAGCACAGCAACTGGGAAAGAGTTGGGGAGAGCTGAGGCACATTTCCAGAAATCGCATACGATGTCAAGGCTATAGGACCCACAGGTTCAAGCAAGCAGGAAAAGCAAGAGTTTAAGGTTCGAATCCCAGTCAGAACACCTAAAAGTTTTTCACGGCGATCGTGTGACAAACATCCGAGAGAGCAACTGTCCTGAGAAACCTTCTCAAATAACAAACTGCCCTTCACAAATAACACGGCATTAAACAGTAGGCCCCTTCCATTCGTGTAAAGAATATAACACGCACAACACGAATGGTTGTGAGAAGCTAGCCCCTGGGACCCATCCGACCAAATAAGCGCCAAGTACTTATTTTTTTAAAAGACCTCTGCCTAAATTGTCGAGCTCATATTTGAATATACACCAAATGGGTTGAAATATAAGACAGATATTTATTTTCGAAATCGAAATGTAGATAAAACTCTATTCTTTAAAATGTGATAAATACCATTCAAATCGGTTCAGAATTCGTCGAAGGGCATGGGAAACCGATTGCTCATTTTTCGCTTTTTTTCGTGTTTTTTGGGTAGAGGCCTCTTAAAAACTTATTGGTTATAGAATAAATTTTTATTTATATTTGCATTGCTGGGCAACAATATAGGTATATAAGTAGTAGTGTAGGGATTTATAGATAGCTTTCCTTGATTGTATTAGGACGACTTTTAATTGCGTATGTATATTATTTTGATTTTGCCTCGCAGAAAAACATGGAAAATTGAATTTCATATTTGGGGAATCTGGTTCTACCGTTAAACAACTGCAGAACACTACAGTAGTAACGTTTTCTGTTTGTAACGTAATTTCTCGTTTTCAAACAGGTTCGAAGGTAATAAGAATCGTTAACTCTCTTACTTGATATACCTAATTGCAGTTGTAAAAATGTACTCCTGCAAAATTCGTTTGGGTTTTTTTTCTTTTTCTTTACATTTATTTAACTTTTCACCTATTATAAAAAATATTTTATTATTGCTAAGCAATAGTTGACACTAAATATCTGCGTCCATATTGCTTTAAATATCTTTCACAGAATAAAAAAATCCTCAAGTCTAATTATGCACCACCCATAACATAAGACTTATGATGCGTTTTTTTTTCGTTGTGGTTTACCCTATATGCCTATTGCACTTCAAAAAAGAGCAAACTTCGCCTTTTTCCGGAGAAGATGTTAATATCATTTTTACTTGCACCTATAGGGCAAGTATTGGTTTCGTGAAAAAAATCGAACTCAATATTTTAAACAAACTTGACATTACCATGATGGATGCAAAAAAGTGGGTCCGCCAATTTTGTCTATCTGTCTGTCTATATGACCGACTGCAGCCTAAACGGCTGAACGGATTTACTTCAAACCTCATATCTGTGGGTTCACACCTTAAGGCGAAAATCTGAATTTTCATTCTAACATCAAAATTAAGGGTATTGTATATACTTAAGCTTGATTTCAGTTATTTCGATAATATGTAATGTTTGCGTTAATTTGGGTATACGCTATGAGGTAACATACCACGCCCACTTTTATAAAACTTATTTTTTTTTACTATAAATTGAGAAAAACTTATTTAAGCAAAGTAATAGGTCTTCAAATTTTCTGCAATTCATCCAAACACCCTATCTGGCCACTCCCACTTTTTAAGGTGTTTTTATAAAAACAAAAGTTATATAAACTCCTACATATCTACTTATGAGTATGCATACATATGTATCGGAACGCGGGTTGCCACACCTACTTTACTGGGAAGAGCAAGTCTTGCATTTCAATCCTGATAACATTGTACACTTATAGCATTAAAGTGCAAGTGCGTACGACCCAGTCGTGTACTTTATTTTTATTCGCTGTGACACCCTTAAATGTACATTAATTCTGTTCCTTGGTCAATTTTCTCTTAACCTTATGAATTGTGCGGATTATTATTGTCATAATACGGAAAATATAAATTATTCTTCGTTTCCACTCTTACTGCAAGTTACACAAAAAACCGACGATTAGGACTCAATGCGGTATATTATGTAATCAATAGTTGAGGTCATAAATAATGACAAGAATTTTAGTTACATGTATCTACTTAGTTGTCATTAATCATGGACGATCGAAATAATAACTTTGAAAACGGATGGCTAGAAACAACACATACTTCAATGTGGTTCGAAGGAGTTTTATGTTGAGTAAATTATGTATCTGGAAAGATGAAAAATGAGCTTCACGTAGAAAAGCTATAATAAAGTTCACAAGCTTCTCATTCGTTCTTCTTTTTAACTGTGAGAAGTTTTGAAATAAAAAAAAACTACCAAATAAATCACATTTTAACTATAAACCATTCTACCACTCAACTTTGCCTGATTTGGCATTGTGCATTTCACTCTTTCGGAAAAATTAATTTGGCGATGAAGAAAAAGCGTTTTCGGAATATTTTTGAACTCGAGATTTTACCCGCATTTGACATTACAATGATAGAGAAGTTAAAAAAAGTGGGTCTGCCAATTCTGTCTGTCTGTCTGTCTATCTGTAAGCTCGACTGGAGCCTAAACAGCTGAAAACGGATTTGCTTTAAACTTCATATTCGAAGCAAAATCGGAATTTTCATTCTAACCTCAAAATTATTGATAGTTTACTTAAGGCCGATTTAGGGATTTTCTCGAAAACGGATCTAATAATTTAGATAAAATTTGATATTTACGTTAGTTGCTAAGAGATGCCATACCACACTTTTCCGTAAAGTTAAGTGTAACGATACTTTTGAAAATTGAATTCGGAAACTGTGCGGGAAACGGGAGTCGGTGTCTTGCAACGGCAGGGCAAAAGCGCCGAAGAAATTGAGTAGGGCGCCTGCTGGCAACCAGTTGGATGTTGTGCAGCTAGGCTTTACTCTCGAGGCATTAGAGGATGACGTACGCCCGTATTTAGCAGTGAGGGTTTTTGGCATTACGCTGGTAGGATTATTAGATTCAGGAGCGTCGCGTACGATCATCGGTAGGGACGGTTGGGAGATTTTAAAGAGTTTAGGACTAGAGCTAGGTAGCGGGAAAGTTAGGCAGGTAGCTTTAGCTGATGGTGCGGGAATTAGGGTATTAGGTTGTGTTTCAGTTCCGTTCGTAGTGCATCGGTGTTGCTGGAATGTCTTGTCATTCCACTTCTACCACACGTCTTGATCCTTGGTGCCGACTTTTGAGCCCGAACGGGAATCGTCCCGAATTTGAAATCAGGCGAGTGAACCTTTTGGAATCAAGGCAGGGTGGCTTCGATTTCGTCGATAAGGGAAAGGTGAGAGTTGGATGACCCACAAGAGAAGCGTCTGAACCGATTAAGCAGTGATATTACTCGGTATAGCCTGCGGTTCAGGGTCACATAGATAAGGAGTTAGATGAGATGTTGAGAGACGGGATTATAGAGAAGTCAGGTAGTCCGTGGGCCTCTCCTCGGGGATGCCAAGTCTCTGTCTTCGCTGGACATTAAGTCCGCATATTGGCAGATCCCTGTGGAGGAGAAGTCTAGGCCGTACACTTCTTTTACAGTACCCAATCGAGGACTCTTTCAGTTCAAGAGAATGTTCAGAACGCACCGGCGATATTCCAAAGATTTATAGACACGGTGCTTGGGGCCGATTTGGAACCGCACGTGTTTGTATATTTGGACGATATTATTATCGTCACAAATAGTTTCCGACAACATCTGGAAATACTGGAAGAAGTCTTCAAGCGATTGTGTGCGGCGGGGTTGAAAGTGAGTAGGGAGAAGTGTACCTTTTGTAGGTCATCTCTGAAATTTTTAGTTTATGTAGTGGATCGTCATGGGTTGCATGTGGATCCAGAAAAAGTACATAGCATGTTAGGGATTCCTGCACCAAGGAACGTTAGGGAAGTTAGGATCTTTGTCGGCACGGAATCCTGGTATAGGAGATTTACAACAAACTTCTAAGTTTTGGTGAAACCGTTGACCGACTTGCAGAAAAAGAGTAATAGGTTCATCTGGTCTGAGGAGGCAAAGGAGTGCCTGGTGACTGTCTCGATTCTGACCTGCCCGGATTTTGAGCGAAAGTTTGTCGTGCAAACAGACGCTTCGGACTATATGGTCGTAGCAGTACTCAGTCAGCCATTTGACAACGGGGGGGGGGGGGGGGGGGGGGGGGTGTAATTTGTTATCTGAGTAGGTCGTTGAATAGGAACGAGAGAAACTATTTAACCACGGAGAAGAACTGCTTGGCTGTACTGTGGGCAGTTGAGAAGTTGCGTCCGTATATCGAAGGGGTTCGGTTTACGGTTGTGACGGATCACTATTCTCTAGTGTGGTTGAGCAATCTCAAGGATCCGTGTGGTAGGTTAGCGCGCTGGGGGGCGAGGCTTCCGATCCTTGGATCGTAAATATGATCGCGAAAGTAGAGACGAACCCTTTAGCTTTTCCAGCCTGGAGTGTCGATAATGGAGTTTTATTTAAATTTGTTAGGGCAAATCACGTGCTTGTACATGACAGTAGCTCCGAGTGGAAGGAAGTAGTACCTAAGGTAGATAGAATTAGGATTTTAAAAGAATGCCATGACAACCCATTAGCAGGGCACATGGGGCTTTGCAAGAGTAGCTTTTGCGAGAGTAGAGACCCGGTATTACTGGCCTAAGATGAGGTCAGATATTACCAAATACGTTAGGAGTTGTAGGGTATGCCAGAGTGTAAAGCCAGTTAACGATAAACCAGCTGGTTGAATGGTCGAGAGGAGAGGGATTTCGAATCCCTGGGAGACGATTTGTGTCGACTTGGTTGGCCCTCTGCCATGGTCAAGTCGGGCGTTTGTTTACATTCTTACCGTCGTAGACTATTTCACTAAATTCCCCTCGTTGTTCCCCTTAAGTCTGCTACGGCATCTTTTATTTGTAGGGATCTTGAAGATCACGTGTTTCTTTTATTCGGCGTACCCAAGTCTGTAATCTGCGACAACGCCCCTCAGTTTCGGAGCAAGGAACTGAAAACCCTGTGTGAATCTTACCGTTGACAAATTCATTTCACCGCCCATTACCACCCCCAGGCTAATAATGCCGAAGGATTAAGCAGATTATCAAGGCGACACTTCGCGCGTACGTGTTGGAGAACCATCAGTGGCATGCAGTATCCGCACGTCAGAACACGATGTTCTTCGGGTCTCTCCGTACTACGCGAACTTTGGTAGCGAAATGGTTCCCATTTCAAATGTTAGGGATAGCAACTCAGCTGTGGATGATAGGGTAGCAGATATAGGAGATAGGGACGTTAGGCCATTAGATTGGGAAAATAGCATAGGAGATAGGGAACCACACACAGCTGATAGGGAAGTAGACATGTCCATGTTAGAGAGTAGGTTTAGTAAGCTTAGGGAAGATATCAGAAAGAAGTAGGCTCTACAACCTCAGGCGGAGGAATTTCGCGCTCTCCGAGGCGGCAAATTATTACGCCGCGAAACTGGCACAAAAATACGTAAGTCCTTTCTTCGTTCATAAAAAGATCTCCCCTTGGACTTATGTCCTGAGGGAAGAACAGGGGAAAGAACGAGGAACATGGCACGTTAGGGATTTGAAGCCATGCAACGATGACCACAAGCCAGATAGGGAAGATAGTCGCGCCGAAGAAGCGCCAAGAAGAGCTCGCCAAGGGCGATTACTACGTAGGTAGTTGTATCGTCCCCCCTTAGTATTTGTTAACCTTTGTTGTGTCGTCTGCCCGGGGTGATCCATTTCGGATTTGTATTCTTTTACTTCGACATTTCGGGCGAAATGTCAACTTCTTTTTTTAGAAGGTAGGGTGGGGTTTGCTGCGTTCAGAAAACGCACAAAGGTTCCTGATCCACTCCATCCTTCCCACCCATCCACCTTTTTTCCTTGTCTTTTCTCTTTTACCCGTCGTTCCCTGAGAGCTATGGGCTAACTGAGAGCTCCTGGTTTGGTTTGCAACTCAGTGCTCACTCTCTCCCATATGCTCGAAGGGGATGACAAAGCAGGCATCTGGGAGAGAGATAAGAGGTTCTGCTTTTGGCAGGGAAAAGAAGAATAACAAGAAAAACAAAGAGAAGCAAGCGAGAGATCCCACAGGGGATAGATAAAACAAGAATTAAGAAGAACCAGCGAGAGAGGACGAGTAAGAGAAGCCTTGGACGAGCCTAGTGCAATAGAGCCAGAAGAACGAGAATAGTGACTGTGGCGGAGACCACCCACCATCCCCCAACCGGGAGCTTAGTGAACAATGCAGGGAATCATCCCCAACCCCTAAAGGTAGGATAAGTAGAGTGATTTATTAGTGAATAATTAGTTGAAATAATCGTATAGGATAGTTTTGAAAAGTTTAATCGCGTAAGCTATCGCCCCAATTCGTTTTTTTTTTTTTTGATAACCGAAGGTTTGTTTCCGGTCAAAATACTGTTCGCGACCCACTACTGTGGCCATTTTCACTTCTTTGTTTCATTTTAGTTTCTTTGTTTGCGGCTTTGGTCGTGTTATCCACAAGAGAAACACCCAGTAATATAAATTTACATTTATTATTTTAATCAGCACAATTTCGTTTCTTTTTTTTGGTAATTTTACCTTTTCTAATAAAAGATTACCTGGCGCCCGTTGCGTTCCAAGAAACACATCCTCTAACTTTTTTTATTCAGGACCCACCCCGCTGAGCAGTCGGTAATTCGCAGCAATTGACGTTTGCTGCATTGTTGTGATTCCTATTTTCGCTCCCCATCTCATTCGCATATTTCAACTTCGCGTGCGTCTCTCTAGTTTTCATTTTGATTTCCCTTTTAATTAATCCCCCCTCATTAACGCCACGCGGTAAATTAACCCCTTTGATCGGGGATCACAACAATTTTATTGCAACAAGAGTTGAGCATTATGGTACGTATGTACATACCACCCAACCATGCACTTTATTATTTTTAAGTTTACTGGTTTACTCTATTTAATCACTTCGGTATACATACATACATACATACAAATATATGCTTGTGTTTTTGAGATTATAATTAACCTACCGAAAGAATTTCCATATTAATCGATAAAGCTTTTTGTGTATTTGTACGCATATACGTATTTACATATGAACATACATATGCATATGTATATATACATGTATATATATATGTATATGTATGTACATTGTATGTATGCACGTCTCTACATAAGAATGGATATTATGTAAATCTGAGGAATTACATATAATTGAGTGATTACTTATGAAATACATATGTATGTATGTTGTATATTTTTTTACATTGCTGTCTCAACTCACTGCTTAGTAATTTTTAACTCAACCTTAATGCAGAAGACAAGACTCGCAAAGCGGGAATAACAATTGACAAATTCCCACCTTTGTTACAATGATTCTTCATATCAGATTGAATCGGTTGAATGTCACGAGACGGGGAAGGTAAGACATTTAAACATGTATTCATCGTACCTTTATGTTGTAGCTGTACCATTTCACGCCTTATTCGTATTCTGTCGTTTTTTGAATGCCATACACCATGTACTCCTTCCTTAGGCGTCAAACAATTTACACATTTATCAAGCCCCTTTGCATACCTTGATTTCGGAGAATAAACACATAAATTCCAGGAGATCCGGGACTAAGCAATCTACGTGCATGAAATGTTGGTGTGTGTATATTCATGGTCGCGACTGTCGTCATCGTTTGTTTGATATGCTGATTTATTAACGACCTATACATGCAAATGGCGGTAAGGAATGAATAGTTTTGTACGATATTACATCAAAGTGCGCTATCAGTGAATCGGTGTGTGTGTACGGATATATTTGAATGTGTCCTTTGTTTGAATTCGGCTGTGCGCATGGTAGCGCTTTTTATTTTTGTTTATTTATTCGTGGCGTACGACTTTTAATGAACGTGTGTATGTAGTTAGGTGAACATTTTTATTGTGGGTTTTTGATCATCGCAAAGTATTAATTTGCTTCACAGTTTCATGTTTATTCATTAGCACATCAAATTTTCGTCAAAATCAGCATGACAATCCAAAGTTTAATGTGTGTGAACGCACTACGCGTTTTTCCATCAATCCGCATAATGGAATTCATATTATTTTCATGCGTTGGGCCTCGCGTGGGTTTTATAACACTCACTTTTTACCCAAACTCGGTCTTTTTTTCAAATTTTGTTCTAAAAACCGACCTACTGACAGTGGAGTTTTCAGCGGATCGATTTTGATGAGCATATTCATGATGTGAATTTACGAAATTACTGTTCGGCAAGCTGTTTCATAGATTTAAAAATTTTTTGAAATTTTGGTTTACTGAATGAGTTTTATGGGTGCAGGGTCATAAGTCCACAATTCAATCCGCCCAGTTGAGCCATAAGTCCATAATTATTCGTATGTACATACACACATATATAATGGATTAAAGAGAACAAGTGTGGGAATATTGAAAAGTTTGTTTGCATGTTTGATTTCAAGATTTCAAGACGAAATAAATGAAAATTACATTCAGTTTTTAAAAATTAAATAAAGTGTTACATATAATAGAATATAATGTACACAAACATTATACGTAAATATAAGTATAAACATATCACAAAAAGACTTTTGTGCAATTTGCCTACAAAAAGGGCATACGATTTGGGAATTGTTGAGACATTTTTCACAAATTCAAATTTAAAATAATTGCAATTGCTTTCAACAACTTGATTTAATAAAATCAGTAAGTATGACAGTTAACCGCTACACTCTCAGGCTGGAAAAAGCAAACATCAGGGCCGAGCTAATGTGTGAAAAACTGCCGGTTGGTTTTGAAGTATGAGGGAGGTGGGGTATATGCAAAGTTCCTTTACATCCGTATTTAGCATGTTTCTCATGAATTTAAAGAAACTGTGCATATACCCAACCTCGCAAAAACTCCAAATCCAACAGTGACCTTAAGGAAGGGGGTTATAGGGGGCAGAATATCTTAATGAGCCATAAAACCACAAAAACAAACCCTGCACCAATTCGAACTCTTTTTACTTGCACCTACACCTATTGGTTTCGTGAAAAAAATCGACTTCGAGATTTTAATCAACCTTTACATTACCATGATGGAGCAGTCCAAAAAAGTGGGTCTGGCAATTCCGTCCGTCTGTCTGTCTGTCTGTCTGAACGAGGGACTGCAGCCTAACCGGCTGGACGGATGTGTTTCAAACTTCATATCTCTGGTGTGAACCCACACACAGAATCGGAAATTTCATTTTAACTTCAAAATTAAGAGTAGTTTACTTAAGGTCGATTTCAGTTAAAATGGATATTGATAATTGGATTAGTTTGGGTATATGCTATGAGGTGACATGCCACGTTTTCCGCGAAACACGATAATATTGAAAAGTGATTATTTCTTGGGTAGTAATATTTCTAGGTTAAAGGAACTGCCACCCCCACTCTTAAAAAACTTAATTCTTCAAAATATTTACTAGAAATTGAGAACAAATTATTTATGCAAAGTAATATGCCTTAAAATTCTTTATTATTCACCCAAATGGCCACGCCTACTTTTTTAATATAATACTATAACTATTATTCCATTGAAACGAAATTGTATTAAGGTGCAAGTACGTACGACCCAGCCATTGTATTATAATAAATACACACATATCATATTTAATTAACTAGGATGCGGTCGAATTCTCGGCGCTAGATGCTCTCTTACTAGTATTGACTATCTTATAAAAAAGAGGCACATGCAGTTTTACTCTTATGCTTGTTCTATGTATTTAAGTTGCTTTAGTTTTGGCCAACACTGTATGTAGGTATTTGGCTTTTAGCCAACTTTACAAAAACGATGCTTAATTTTCATGAGCTCTCTCAAATCCTGCAAGATGACATACTACGTTTTCGGGCAATCTGATTAGAACATACGTACATGCATATGTAGCATATGTATGTACATATGTTTATCTTTTTTCACCTCAAATCCAGACAGGGCTATTAGATGTATGTATGTAGGTGTATGTACATATATGTACATATGTATGTATTCTATTTGAATTGTAGGCTTCATTAAAAGAACTTTAAATAAATTGTACGTGCCTAGCCACATTATCATGTATGTACATAGATGAACGCGGTGCTACACATGAAAAGGAATGGAACGAAGGCAATTTTATCAGATGGGGAACGCTGAAAACCAAACTACTTACATATGTATGTATAAGCGATCGCTGAAGTGGTAGGTCGACACGGATGAAATGTCTTCTATTAAGGTTGAGGTCCTCTCTCCTCTCAGGTCCATGCAGTCGTTGTATTGTACTTAATTGATCAACATTCAATCACCAAATGAGAGTTAGAAATAACGGAAAATGTTGAAAATAATCAGATTTTTATAACTTTTTGATTTTGATTGATGGTTTGTATGGTTTTTCCAAAATAATTTTTTTGCTCCTATTCTTTATATCCTTTATTTTAATGACTTCTTCCGGTTAGCGTTATTAGGAAATTACAATGTATTTTGAGTTTTACATTTAGTCATAAAACTACTAAGTGAATAGAACAGAAAGATGTATAATTTTGGGAGAATTATATTTCTTACTTTAGTGATTGGATTGTCAAAAATGACATAGCATTCATAAATTCAATTGAGTTCTTTCCTTTACGTATTAAAAGAAATCGCACATTCCATTAACATCAGGCGTCCAACAATAGAAACATAACCAGCATGCACACTCCTCTGTACTCTACTTTCCGTCTTCCGCATTATGTTGACTCTTCGGTGGTCAGCGGAAACTGAAGAGAATGTATGGAGGGAAACATTTTGAAAACGGAACACTGGTACTTTCACAGAGAAGTAAATACATTTTCCTCCTCTCATGTGCGATATTTTCGGAAACAAAGATTTTATTCGTTTTCTCGCATATGATGCGTAGTTCGGTTCCACAACGCTAAACCAAAATAAAAGTTTTGGTTCTTCACTCTAGTTATCAGTAACCAAAAAGGTTTCAACTAATCAATAATAATTTATTAGAAGATAACAATAAAGCTCCTTCATTGCCTCTGACTTAAGGAGGCACCATTATGAACGTGATGCATTAAGTTTATGTTCTTTACAAATATATTGAAGAAAGTTTTTTATGTGAAGTTGCATAGATTACTGTATACATATGTATGTATCTACTTACCTATATACATATGTGGATAAGTTACCAGAAAACTAGCGGTCTTTGATGGAAGCACTGTTGACTGTGATTTCAAAGTAACTTAATTTGTTTAGCTCATTTAAACTGCAGAATACTTCAGTTTATGACGTTCAAAATGCTGTCATTTAACACGTCAGTTCGTAAGATTCATCAAAACTTTTAAACATTATCCATTTCCTAAAGACTACGTGCTCAAATGATTGCTTTCCACAAACAGTCGTTTACAGGGGGAGATATTGTGGCACAAATTTTACACTCCAATTAAGTTTAAAGTTTATCGGGTTTTCGGTTGGATACGTCTTGCTTGAGAGATGGTTAAAGATTATTTAGATTGGAAAAATCGATATTTAATTATTGGGGTAAAAACTGAGAGTCTGGCTGCCAATAATTTACAAACATATGTAGGTATACAAACACAGGCTGCGTGCAATGTAATATAAGAATATCTTTACGGAAAAGTTACATATCTTCTAAAATTATTTGTACGATACCCTATATCAATATTCATCCTTTGATCTTAAAAAAGAGCGTGGTATTAGATTGAAGCACATTGATGACTTTAAAAAATCCATAAAATATAGTGTTTTTTACCCTTGGTCTCCACTGGCAATAATTAATTTCACAAATTATGTCATACAATTAAAATTTCCAATGGAGACCGCAGACTTCTAGAAGAAAATTAATTCATGACAAATTTTTGCATTTATTTCATGCCAACTCTGTGAAAATAAACTCAGAAATCAATTTGATAGTGGCTGTCAATTTAAGGTTTATTACGAGTGAAATATGGCTGATTGGCGAATTTCTGAATCACAGACTCTAGAATTAATAAATTGTTTCAAAAAGTATGAGTGTTTGTGGGACTACAAAAGCCATTTATATAAAAGGAACGACTTGAAAAGAAAGTCGTGGGAGGAAATTTCAAACCAGTTTCAACGAAGTGTCGAGGATGTAAAAGAAATTAGTCGTCGTTGCTTCCTCATTGACAAAATTTGTCCACCCAAAGAAAAAATAAAAATTTCTGAAATAATGTTTGACATTATGTCATTATGACGTTATAAATAATAAAGACGTAGGTTATAAATAATCTTTCGTCTTCTGTATCTTGTTCTTAAATGACAGTTAATTGAAATAAACGTCAAACAATTAGAATTTATCAAAACCAGGCTTTCATCAAAAAGGGGTTCCCTGTGTAATTATGTATTTCGAACGATCATTACACCGCACACTTTCAGCAGCATCATTAACAATGATAAAATAAAATTAATTGAACTTTGGGCAAAGACCAAATCTAAGGCTTTTATAATGATACTGGGCCCATTGTATTTCTTTTTGACCTTCTATTTACCAGCTTCGGGACTAAAATGGTGTGAGCCTCGAATTCCTTAATGATAATTTAATTTGATAGCCCGCGTGTTCAACAAGGTTACTGCTAATGACAAATAAATGAAGCTCTTTCTTCAACAAGCAGCCAAGGATATTTCTTCTTATTTTGAGGGCAAAGATAAACTTACAGAGGACACTTTCTAGACACTGTTCCGTTCTTCAGGTACAGGGAATGCGTATACTTTACAAGCAATTAATAATAATTATTACAGAATCATAATTTCCAAAAAATAGAGGAATTTATGCATACATACATATAGTCATTTGGCTAATTATAATAGCGGATAATTACACATTTTCAAATGGCAGAATTATGCATATTTCATAAATAAATACGGCAACAGGATATTACATGATGCAATCGCTAAAGGCAAACGGAAATTAAACCACGTCAAGGTTGACAGCTACCTATAGTATTTTTGAAAACGATAAAATTGTAATTTAATTAAAACTCTTGCATATGGATGAACACATGCGTATATATATGATGCAAAAGTATTTGGTATGTACACATGAACAAGCATTTGTCTGTACGTATGGATGTATATATCCGCACATACCACATACCACTTAGAAACAATACTTAATTCATTTAAAATTCCTAAATGCGAAATTCAGGTCAAATTTAGAGAATAAACGTTTCCTGTTTAGTATTACCTATGGATACATATAAGTATATATACATACATACATATATCGTAAGTTTGTTTACGTGAAAAATCAAACTTGATATTACCATGATGGAGAAGTCCGCAAAAGTAGGTATACCAATACCGTATGTTTGCCTGTGTACGGGGTAACACCCTAAGCGGGTTGACGGTTTAAAATCAAAGTTCATGCATATGTACATACATACATACATACTTAAGATCTACATGCATAAGTATATGTATAAGGATAATTCCTAGATTGAAATCGGAATCGGACAAATTTACTTTACTTATGTAGAACCAATTTGGCGAAAAGTCAATTTGCAAGAAAACGGCTTCAACGATTTTATTTAAATTTTCGCACAGGATTTAACATTTCAAATCCTATAAGAAAAATTAACACTTTTTGGATCAAAAGTTAGTATAACGGCACTTTTTGTTGTATCGAGTCCTTTGGCAATTTGGATTAAATTTTATACTAGGGTTAGTATTTTGGAACCCTTTAAAATGGCATCAACATTTTTGTTCAAAATTGCCTAATATAGTACTATGCTTACAGCCAACTATAGGTCAGATTGATAACAAAGGTACAATAGCCAAGGTTTCTCACCAGAAAGAAAAACAGACAGAAAAGCTACAATTAGTCTGGAACGGATCCTATAATACCTTATCATCCCTATTATGTAGGCCATAGGAAGTGGGCGTGGCCGTACGTCATTTTTTTCTCAAATAACATCGAAAAAATTCTTTAATTTTTTTGTACAAAGAACATTGTGTTCTTTTAAATTATATAACAGAACTAATTGTAGTTCACAAGAGAAAATATTAAATTTATCTTGAACAAGATGAGTTAACTTAAGATTTATATAAGACAAAACGATTGCAACTTTAAAAGAAATAAAATAAAAAAATGTTTAGTTAATATTTCGTTGCAAAACCATTACTTTCAATGACTGCTTTGCATCGACGTGGCATTGAATCAATTAAATTTGTTGAAATGTGTTATGGAATTTCCCTCCACGCCGTTTCTATGCGTTTGAAAACTTCTTCGCATTTTTAACTTTTTCCCTATTGATTTTTCGATTCACAATCTCCCAAAGATTTTGGGTGTTCGGTGATTGTGGTGGCCAAACCATAACTTACTTACTTAACGGGCTCCCGACCTGTGAAGAGTCCCTGCCTGAGACATGGTAGCCTTCCATTCTCTTCGATCCCGGGCACGCTGCTTCCAGTTGTCCAGACCAAGCGCTCTGGCATCCGCGATAGCTTGGTCTTTAAAACGGAGGTTCGGTCTTCCTTGTCGTCTCGAACCTGGGGGCTGTGAGTCGAAGATCCTCTTTGCTGGAGCATTATTGTCCATTCGCTCGATGTGGCCGAGCCAGTGTAGTCGACGTATTTTGGACTACATCCACATCTTGGTACAGCTCGTAGAGTTCCTCCATTCGCCCTCCTCGCATATGGGACCGAAAATTCGACGAAGAATTTTTCTCTCGAAAGTGCCCAACATGTGCTCTGCTTTCCTGCTTATCGTCCAGCACTCGGCTCCATATAGCAGAACTGGCAGGATCAGAGTATTGTAGAGCATACATTTCGTCTTCCGAGATAGGAGTTTTGAACGCATTTGTTTTGCCAAACCGAAGTAGCAGCGGCTTCCTAGGGTAAGTCTTCGTCGAATCTCCACTACACTAGGGTGTCGTTCGTGGAGTTGATATTTACTCCGAGGTAGGTAAACTCCCTAACTACCTCAAAGTTACTATTGCCAACAGTGACGTTTTGTCCTAGGCGGTGGACCGATGCTTCTTTGTTTGTTGACAACAGGTACTTGGTCTTGTCCTCATTTACTTCAAGGCCAACTCGTTTCGCCTCTTCTTCAATTGCCGTGAAAGCTTCTGAAACGGCACGCTGGGAGCGACCGATGATGTCGATGTCGTCTGCATATCCCAGCAGCTTGACAGATTTACTGAAGATAGTGCCTTCCGTGTTGACACCTGCCCTGCGCACTATCTGTTCCAGCACTAGATTGAAGAAGTCACACGACAGCGCATCTCCTTGCCGAAATCCGGTGCAAGTTTAGAATAGTTCAGAAGAGCTGTTCCCAAATTGCACATTGCACCGCGTGTTTTCCAGCGTCACGCGGCACAGCTGGATAAATTTTGCCGGGATCCCGAATTCGGCCATCGCGTTGTAGAGCTCAAGACGATGAATGCTGTCGTATGCGGCTTTAAAGTCGATGAAGAGGTGGTGGGTCTCGACTCGAAATTTGTTGGTCTTTTCCAAGATTTGCCTTAGTGTGAAAACTTGGTCGATCGTCGATCTGCCGGGCCGGAAGCCACACTGGTACGTGCCGATTAGTGTGTTGCAGAAAGGTTTCAGACGTTCACACAGTACATTGGATAGGATCTTATACGCGACATTTAGCCGGGATATGCCTCGGTAGTTTTTGCAAGACATAGGATCGCCTTTCTTGAAGATGGGGCATATACATAGAGCTGACAGTCCAGTCATCGGGCATGGCTTCATCCACCCATACTTGGTTGATGATTTGGTCCATGCACCCTACCAAAACATCACCACCATGTTTGAAGAGCTCTGCTGGTAGACCATCAGAGCCTGCGGCTTTGTTGTTCTTCAGCTTTTTGATTGCTGAGGCAACTTCTTCAAAACTGGGGAGGGGGATGGCTTCTTCATTGATTGGACGTGGGTTCTCTTCTTGCCCTATCACTCTCTCTATTTGATGCCCATTAAGTAGCAGCTGGAAATGCTCCTTAAAAACATCTACTATTCTCTGTGCTTCGGTGACTAGGTTTCCTTCACTATTTCGAAGAGCCTGCGTTCCGGGTTTAAAGCCACCTGCCAGCTGCTTGGCTTTCTTAAAAAACATCCGGGTGTTGTTCCTGTCGCGAGACTCTTCGATACCCTTGAGCTGGGAGACTGCGTGGGCCCTTTTCTTTTTACGCAGGATCTTTTTCTCCTCCCTTCTTCTGGCTCGATACTCTTCCCTTGCTGCTCTTGTTTTCCGCTGCAGCATTTGTAGGTGTGCATTTTCTGTCACCTTTTTCCGACGTACGCATTCATCCAAACCGATACCAATAGATTATTCTCGTGAAACCAGCTTTGGACAAGCTTCGATGTGTATTTTGGGGCGTTATCCTGCTGGATAACCAGCGAAACGGTATTTTCAATTCCGCATATCGCAACATTATGTCTTGCAGGATATTTTTGTCTTATGACATATGTAAGTATGGATGTATAGACTTCTTTCATAAAGTCCTATAAGACGTCATATCATACTTTTGGCCAAACGCTACTTTACTTATAGCCAACTTACACCTACATACATACATATCTATGTATATAACAGTGGCGTGCGGTGAAATTTGAAGAGAGGGAAGCCGGAAAAATGTTAAATAATTTTTTCTATTTAAGACTTACACTTTGTTATTGGAATTGAAGTAGACAATAAGTTTATTGCATAAAAAAAGTGGTTCGAAATAAGCCGCTCTGAGGAAAGTTAAGTAAAGTAATGGAATTACAGCAAATTAGCAATTACAATTTCTACCTATTTGTACTTCTACGATTCTTTTCAAAGAATTCAGCAAAAATTCTTTTAAAAATTTGAGTTATTTTAAATTTTTATAAGAAGGGGTCTTTCAATCGATAAAAGTGTCCGCCTGAGAGTTCTTCTTCTTATACCAATTTCATGCATATTGTAGAAGAGTATTCTTAAGCGTGTACAAGGACGAATAACCTAAACTATAGAAATTCATACTGTGTCTGGGATTCGTGTATTTTAAATTTTCATTCTTATTTTCACAAGAATTAAGTTCTCTTAAAGACAAACTTTTCATTCCATTTTCTACGAAATTTATTTTGAAAGTATTGGAAGCTTTGTATGTTCGTCTTAGTTGTACACCTCCAAAGCTGAAGGCCATATGTCCACATTGGCTTTAAAACTTCCTTATAGAGAAGCAGTTTTGAGAGACATGAATACCTCCCTATTAGCCAATACATTTTTTTTATACCTAATGTTTAGTTCGTCATGACATGAGTTTTCCAGCGCAACTTCGCGTCTAAAGTCATGCCTAAGTACTTAGCTAAGTTCGAATGCAGAACTACTTTGAGAGTTATATACACAGGTATGTGTTGTACGTTTTTATTAGTGAAGATAACATGGATTGGCTTCAGTTAATGAAATTATATTTACCAGTTTTTGGTTCATTCAAATATTTCATTTACTGTACAGGAGGAACAGCACAGGCCCTAACACACTACCTTGTGGTACTCCAGAGTTTATACATTTTAATGCGGAGTACTCTTTTTCTTGCTTAATTCGCTGCTTTCTACATATATGCCTCTAGTATTTCTAAGTATTTTTTTGGAAGATATTTTTTTAGTTTATATAGAACAAGTATTACTTTCGTGAAAAAAATCGAACTCGAGAATTTAATCAAACTTGACATAACTATGATGGGGAAGTCCAAAAAAGTGAGTCCGGCAATTCCGTCTGTCTGTCTGTATGAGCGACTGTAGCCTAAACGGCTGGACGGATTGGCTTCAAACTTCATATCTGTGGTCTGTGGGTTCACACTTCGAGGTGAAATCATTCTAACCTCAAAATTAAGGGTAGTTTACTTAAGGCCGATTTTAGTTAAAATGGATTTTCGCGAAAACGGCTCTAACGATTTCGATAAAATTTGATATGTGGGTTAGTTTGGGCATATGCTATGAGGTGGCATACCACGTTTTTCTCGAAAAATTCGAATAACAGTAATATTGAAAATCAGCTGTTTCTCGGGTATTTGTTCGGCGCTTGGGCTAATAATTATTATTTGTAGGTTATGAGACAAGTGCAAAATAATAGCGTACCAAATTTTGGAAATGCCACGCCCACTTTTACAAAACTTTTTTTTCAAAGTTTTTACTAGAAATTGAGATAAAATTATTTAAACAAAGTAATAGGCCTTAAAATTTTCTATAATGCACTCAAACACCTTATCTGACTACGCCCACTTTTTAAAGGTGTTTTTCTAAAAACAAAACATTGAGTAAACTCCTACAATGCTATGACTATTATTCCATCGAAACGCGGAATGGCACGCCTACTTTCCTGGGAAGAGCAAGACTTAAACTTCAATCCTGATCAAATTATACACTTATAGCATTACGGTGCAAGTACGTACGACCCAGTCGTGCACTTTATTTATTTTTTTTTTTTGTGTTCCTTTTTGTTCTACTAAAGAATGGTTCTGTCTCTCTGTGTAGTTCTTCTTCATCCGTAGGATACACGATAGTTTTTGTTATCTGTTAATTTTTGTTGTTATTGACCTGTTTTTTGAGCAGCTGTAACTCAAGCTTTAATTTATCAATCGGTTGTCAGTTTTGCACTGAGTGGCTTAAAATTGTCTCTTTCTGAACAGCCTTTTTTGTAGTTTGGTTCCAACATTGAGTCATCTTTTGTTGGTTGGGATGGTGGTGTTCTTACCATTCTACAACTCTTTATGAAAGTGTCATCTTTTAACAATAAATAGTACCCCCCAGAATCCATGGAACCGATCTCCGAAGAGAGTGTATCACCTGGGGTATTATATTGTTAGTTTTGTTCATTGCATATTTCGTTTTTGTTTAACTTTTTTTTCAAAGAGTTTAAGAATTTGAACTTTAATCGCTTCTTACGACATGCATGCTTACCTCGGGTATATTCTAGCCCCTAACCCGATGGGACATTATACGCAATAAGTTTGGAAAAAACTTCAAACGCCGTTCGATCCTCTACATCACCCAATAACCTGATTTTTTTCGCCTTATTTGGTTGCCTGCATACAATAAAATAACCATCTTCGAACGAAAACATGTCTCCTTCAACACCACCACCTCCACTTCCACTTCCAATCACCAAAAACCCCTTCTCCGGAAAATTGTTCGCAGTTCAATTTTCTCTACCCATCCAATGTTCCGAAAAAGCCAAGAAATCCCGGGCTATTTTCCTCATACGCGAAAGGATGTTAGACAAAGAAACTGCAAAGACAATTCTGTGAAGAACGCGTAAGCCGGAAAATTATCGGCTTTTCAAATGATTCATTGCATGCTTCTTTATCGTCGATGAATTAGTCGGATCTCGTTAGCAGAGGTCATACTTGTCTGTTTCTCGGTTATGCGTGGGTGTGCCAAAATGTTCGTAATAAATATTTTGGTATCGAGCATGTTTGAAATGAGAAGAATAAAAGAGGATTGATGAACAAATTTCACAGGTGAATATGGCGTAAGTAAAATATATTTGAAATTTGAAAGGGAAGCCGGAGGGAGTCGGTTGGTCCATACAAGCCAAAGACTGGAAACTCATCGAGGAGACATCGAGCTCGAAGATACCGGTTATCTCGCCGTAGGATCCGCTAACCTCATTCTCCGCCTCAATGAAAGAGGCTTTGACACCCGGCCACAAAAATTGCAAAGTGCAAAGTGAAAAGTGGTTGGTGAAATAGGGCACAGGCTTAAAGTACAAAGTTACAAGAGAAGAATTTTAAAACAGAAGTTCGAAAGGCCAAACCTTACTTCTGGCGCAATTCCTGTCAGAGCATTGACAATACATCAAAAGCATTTAAACTATGCAAAGTCCTTTCTAAATTACCCACCATACCAAGTGTCCTCATGGATCCCAACGGATCATTGGCAGAATCCGACGAGGCATCGCTTAATTTGCTCATGGACACCCAATTTCCCCGACTGCACACCTATCCCTAAGGACGACCCTGCTCGGGTACAGGCTTCACACCCACCACCACCCCCTGAACTCATCAGCGATGACAAACTGAAGTGGGTAGTGCCCAGCTTCGATCCTTTTAAATCCCCGGGGCCTGATGGCATTTTTCCGGCACAAATTCAGGCGGCGCTCACTATTATACGGCATCACCTGGCATGTATTCTAAAGGAGCTAGGAACGATGCCATCTGCATGGAACGAGTGATCTTCATCAAACGTCAAACGACATTCACACCGAGATACCCCCCAAGGGGGGCATTGTCTCCATTGCTATGGAACCTAGTGCTCAACGAAGCCCTTCTGAGTATTGAAAAAACAGGATGCAAAGTCATCGCCTACTCAGTCATGCGCTCAATAAACTAACCAGTTGGACTACGAACTATGTTCTCTCAGTCAATCCAACGAAGACAGAGCTGGTCATGTTCACACGAAAACACAAACTCCCTGACTTTAATCTCCCAAAATAAAGAGGCACCTCCTTGTTCTCTTAGACAGCGCCAACTATCTAGGTATAGGTAAAAAGCTTGACCGGAGGCTTCTTTGGAGAGAAAATATAGTCGAACGTGCCAGGCAATCTTTGACTGCCTATAAATATGCAAAAAAGCTGTAGGCTCCACGTGGGGCCTACGTTCCAGCATCAGGCATTGGCTATACACGTCGGTAGTAAAACTGATTCTCATATATGGAGCATTGGTTTGGTGGCCTGCTCTGGAGAAATATTCGTACACAGTTTCAATAATGACTACCTAACAGAACCGAATGGACTCAACGGATCGATGCAAAACTGAGGACGGAGTTGGAGCCGGAGTTTTCTCAGAGGACATCCACTTCTCCTTTAACCTCCCACATTATTGCAGCGTCTCCCAAGCCGAAACCTACGCCATCCGTTAAATAGCTAACTGGCTGACGGCTAATGCAATATCAGCATCGGATATTGTCATATAAATCGACAGTCAAGCAGGTATCAAATCTCTCGCATCCAGCACTACGAGACCAATCTAGGCTGTCGCCTATCTCTTAATGAGATAGCTGAACAGTATAACCTCACCCTTTGCTGGGTACAGGTCACTGGGACATATCGGGAAATTGCGAAGCCGACGCATTGCCTAGAAGAGGTTCCTCTGGTCTAGATAGTACAAACATCACCGACATCGAGGCGCATATGTGCGTCGAATGCTAAATACCTGATCAACGCCGATGCAGTAAGGCTGGCCAATCATCGTTGGCATCAGCTTGACCATCGCAACAGTGTTAGACTGCTCTCCATGATAGTTAATACGCTAACCGGCCACTGTGCTATAGAAAGGCATGATCAAAGACTGGGTATGCCCTACAATGACTTTTGCAGAAGCTGTAGGGATGAGGAGGATGCCCTGCACTTGCCAACATTAGAAAGGCCGCACTACGTAAATACCTTTTCAAAGATCTCAAGGATCTGAAAGATGGTTCCACAAGTAAGAGGGTGACCCACCCTTAACTTAACGGCAGAACAATGAAGCTTCTCTGATCTAAGTGCATCCTCATCGAGGGCTAGTATAAACCAACGAACCAAACAACCACCCCATACTGCGTTCGATATCAACATATGGTTTACGATGTTCTCGGGAGTTCGTATTTCTCCAATTATTTAATCTAGACCTCTGCGTTCTAAGCGAAATGTGGGCACTGAAAGAGTACATACTTGCATCTTCACTGGCCTATCCACAGTTTGAGCAATTTGGAGATTCATCAAGCCCAAACCTGTTTAGATAAGCTCTGAAGCAGCCGTGTCCGGTTAAGAACTGGGTTAGATAAAAATCCACTTCTCCGTGATGCCGGTTCATCCATTTATGTATATCCGGTATAAGTCGATGGGTCTATCTTCCCTTCGTTGACTGATTCCATCTTTCCTGCCATGTTCTCATGCTTCACTGTCTTTCTGCCAGCTTAATATCTTTGACTGGAGCAAGGGGTTCCTGGATTTTGGCGTCGTAGGTCCTCTGTAGCTCAATACCCAAGTTATCCGCTGGTAGCATTCCCGCAATAACACATATTGCATCATCGGATACCGTCCGAAAAGCGCAACACACTCTCAGCGCGCACAGTCTGTTGACGGAATTAACTCTTCTTGAGTGGGACTTAATTTTCACTGCCTTTGCCCATATTGGTGTCGCATACATTATTATTGACTGCGCCACTCTTGACAAAATTAGTCTCCTTGGTTGTCTGGGTCCTCCAATGTTTGTCATTATTCTGGATAAGGCAGTACACACCCGAACAGCTTTGTCGCACGTTATTTCAAGGTGTTCCTTGTAAGCTAGCTTAGCGTCAATCATCACACCTAGGTATCTGATCGCCGGGTTGGCTTTATATTATGGTTGCCTTTCTTGCGGCTGTTTACTAGTACTGCTTCCGTTTTATGTTCAGCGAGTTCTAAACCGACTGCTGCCATCCACCGTCTCACTTTTCGGATACATTCATTTCCAATGTCCTCTATTTGTTCCAGATGTTTTGCTGTCACTACGATTGCGATGTCATCGGCAAAGCCTATGATTTTTGCCTCGTTGGGGATTTTAACCCTCAGCACCCTATCATACATAAGGTTCCACAAGATAGGACCTAGTCCCGATCCTTGTGGTACTCCGCCAGATATGTGGTACTGTCTTACCCCATCGTCGGTATCGCAAAACAGGTTGATGAGGAACCCTGGCACCATCATTTCTCTAAGTGAGTACAAAATATGTCCCCAGTTTGCAGAATTAAAAGCATTTTTGACGTCTAGTGTTACTACAGCACCGTATTTCTTTGCGTCTCCTCTCCATCTTCTGCCCTGGATAGCATCTTCCAAAATTGTGGGTACCCTCCGTATAGCATCGAGAAGGGACCGATTAGCTCATTGGTTTGGGTAGCTTTAGACGCTCTGTTCTTTACCATGTTTCTCGGAATTTGCTATACAGTTGTAGTGTCTGCGTATAGCATTAGTCAGCTTTCTTATTTCGTGGTGCACGTTTGATTTGACAAATTCCATCAATGTATTGATGTTCTTTCCCAGGGAGCATGGCTTCACGTTTTTCTCTTTCTTTGCTGGTTTCTCCTCACCTTACTTCTTTGTTGACTTCAGGCGTCAGTTGGTGCATCTGCTTTCCCCTTAAGTTTTTAACTAGGAGGATGGCTTTCATATTTGAACTTTGTTAATTTAAGTATGTTCATGTGTACATGTTTACCTAACCAGTATCTTCAGCTTGGATGCGGAAAAAAATTTTTAATAGTCTTCCTGCCCAGAAATGATTCACCAAATTATAAAAACTTCAGCTCTGATCTTATAGCCTATCCGGGATTCAGCATTGTACTGCTGTAATCACTTCAAAAATTAATAATGGGATTTATGTAACGAGATATATTATTAAAACTCCTCAAAACATGTACCTTCCAGTAATTGATTACGTTGGGATTTTACCATTAAAAATCAAAAAAATTATAACAAATGGAAAAAAATAAAAATCACCTTCAGTAAAAGTGAAAAAGCAAAACGAATTCGGGCAAATTTGCTGGGTGGTGTTTTGTTGCCTCTTCCGCACTTCAGGCTGAGATCCTTTCAAGTTGCTGCTATATTTCTGCCATGAAGTCGTTGTTTCCATGTTAATAACTAAATTACAGCTGTGCTTCACAGGAAGTAAGGCAAAGCAGATAGGACTCACGCACTTATAGATATGTACATATACAGCAGCTCACAAGATCCTCTGTAAACTTCGATTGCTCCTTATAAATTCATGGAGTCTTTTTGTTCGTAATCCTAATTGAATTTTACCTCAAAAACAAACCTCCCTCTTCTGATCGGCATACGTTTGGAGAGAGGACGCAGGTGTATTAAAGTATATTTGATATTCATGTGACGTAAAATTGTGCAAACAGGTTATTTATTTAAATGAAGGGAAATGGACACATTTATTGTGTGCGAAGTAGCATTTTTAGCGACTTTGTCTGCAAGTTGCGATTCGAGGTAAGCTTCACGGGAGCGTTAATATAGGGTCTTTATTCGAGAGCAAAAGGAAAGAGGATTTCTCAAAGACGATACGACGCAGAAATAAGACTTGGAAAAAATATATAAACATATGCATATTGTATTTTTTGTGGGGCGCCGTGGCCCAGTGGACTATGGAGCAAGTAAAGTTTTTCACGGCCCCACCTCTTGGGAGCCTCTGACAAACATCTGAGAGTACAAATGTCTTGAGGAAGCTTCTCAAATAACAAAACTGCCCTTCGGACACGGCATTAAACAGTAGGCCCCTTCCATTCGTGTAAAGAATATAACACGCACAACATGAATGGTTGTGAGAAGGTAGGCCCTGGGTCCCATCGACCTGTTGCGCCAAGTATTTATTACTTGCACCTATACCTACATACATATGTATAGGGCAAGTATTGCATTCGTAAAAAAAATCGAATTCGAGATTTTAATCAAACTTGGCATTACTATGATGGCGAAGTCAAAAAAAGTAGGTCCGGCAATTCCGTCTGTCAGTCTGTATATGCGACTGCAGCCTACACGGCTGCACGGATTTGCTTCAAACTTCATATCTGTGGTCTGTGTGATAATCCCTAGAGGCGAAATTGAAATTTTCATTCTAACCTCAAAATTAAGGGTAGTTTACTTAAGGCCGATTTCAGTTAAAATGGATTTTCTCGAAAACGGCTCAAACGATTTCGATAAAATTTGATACGTGGGTTAGTTTGGGCATATGCTATGAGGTGGCATACCACGTTTTTCACGAAAAATTCGAATAACGGTTATATTGAAAATCAGCCGTTTCTCGGGTATTTGTTTGGCGATTGGGCCTAAAATTATTATTTCAGGTTATAAGACAAGTGCAAAATAATGGGGTACCCAATCTTGGAATTGCCGCGCCCACTTTTGTACAATTTGGTTTCTTTCAAAAACTTTACGAGAAATTGAGAAAAAATTATTTAAGCAAAGTAATAGGCCTTAAAATTTTCTATAATTCACTTATACACCCTATTTGTCTAAGTTCACTTTTTAAGGGAGTTTTTTTTTAAAACAAAACATTGTGTAAACTCCTACAACGTGGAATGCCACGCCTACTTTACTGGGAAGAGCAAAACTGGCACCTCAATCCTGATAGAATTTTACACTTATAGCATTACGGTGCAAATACATACAGTCGTGCACTTTATTCTCGTTTGTTCTTCTTTATCACCTTACGAGGCAGTTTCCTTCTTGTTTCAAATTGTGTTCGCAGGATTCGTAATCTCTTGCGTCTGACTCTCTGTTACTGTGTATGCATTCTGAGACAATATTCGCACAGATTGGAGATGTTTTCTTTCCACTAATATATATGTAGGTAGGTTTCCTGCCGTTTTCTTTCCCTTTACGTGGCATAGCAATATCACATCCTCGGGATAAGGACCTTGTCGCTTCTTTGGCTTGTCCATCTGCTGCACTTCTTGGTACATTCATAGTGTCTAGCATGTATTTAAGCATCTCGTTGCCTATGTTATTTGTTTTCTAGCCCAACTTTTGTACTTTCGCAGGATGATTGCGGTGGTGGGGTCGCTCTTTAACCCCTGTTTCAAAAATGTTGGCCTGGTGGTCGCTGTGTGTGTACAGGTCTAAAACATGCCATGACCTACTGGCCAAAGTCAGATCGATGATGGAGCCTGCTATACCATTGTCGAATGTGTTACTGTTTTCCTGGTTGGCAATGGTGACTTCCCTCGTGCCTCGGCTACAAGACTGTCCAGCATTTGGCAGTTTTCATTCATAGACGTGTTAGGTGGGGCATATCGCTGCCTTTTTGTTGTGGTTTTATACCCATCTTCCGCTGCAGTAAGGTGTTTTGTACTGTTCGCAGATAAGAGCTACATCCACATTTTCTTCTCTCGCGGTTTGTGTAAGTAGACTCTGGACGGCTTCGTAGTCGTTTAAGTTAAAACTTCCAGGTGGGTGTTTATTTCCATCTTTACGCCCTGGTTCGCATATGGCACATGTTGGCTTCGCCGTGCACTTCTTCGCAGTGTGTGTCCACATCGAAGACGTGCGGTAATTTTTATTCTTACAATGTCTTGCAACATGTCGATACTCAAGGCATCTGTAGCACTGTGTCGGTGCTAGGTGCTTCCGGATCCTGCAGCTTACCCAACCCACGCGCATATGTCCTGCGTCGATCATCATACTTGCTTCATTAGGTGTAAGATTAACGACGGCAGTTTGAATTCTTCCTCTTGCCATCCGTTAAGATTTGCTAGCATCAGTGGCTATTTCAGCTCATGCTGAAACCTGCTCTGTTACCTCATCCAGGTCGCGACACTCGACTGTTACTTACTTACTTACTTATGTGGCGCTACAGTTCGGGGTGAACCTGGGCCTCAACCAACAAACCTCTCCAAGTCGGTTGAGGTCCCCTTCTAATTCTGCGCGTCACCTAAGGCGAGGTCTTTCTTTACTGTACTCTACTTCCTCTCCGGCTTTAATTCGAAGACTCCACTGGCCGGAGCATTGGTGTCCATTCGCTCTACATGTCCTAGCCATCTTATACGACTGATGCGCATTTTTCTGACTAGGTCGATGTTGCTGTACAGTTCGTATACCTTACTTACTTATGTCCTGTATCCCCTTGTGGGTCCTAGGTCCTCGACAATGCCTACGCGCCATCGTGTGCAATTTCTGGGAATATGCCTCAGTTATCCCCAACTCTTTCCCAGTTGCCATGGTTCCTTCCCAAACGTTTTGCGCCACGTACTCCTAGGACCGCCGCGTATCCTGCCATCCTCAGTAATCGAGATCCATTGCATCGCGTGGTTAGCTATGGACCTGTCACCCTTTCGGAGAGTATGTCCAATCCACTGCCACTTTCGTCGTCGTATTGTTGTGCCAATAGGTTCATGGCCATTCACTGGGTGTCGCGTAGATCTTCGGCCACCTATAAGCTCTTTGGTGATTCTATAAACGGTTCTGCTGTCGCACCTTGTTGCTTCTGCTTCTGTCGCTTGTCACGTCGCACGCTACATTGCACGTCTAGAAAACTACTTCTGAAGCGGCGACTGATGGCAAAATGATCAATTTGGTTAGAGGTTGCTTACCTGTAAGTTGGCACCCAATTGATTTTATGGTAGGCTTTGTGTTAAAACTTAGTGCCACCTATGATAAAACGATTTGCGTTACAAAAGTTAACAAATCTATCGCCGTTGTCATTGCGGTTGCCTAGTCCGTTCCGCCCCATAACATGTTTGAGCCCTTCGTTGTCGTTGCCTACCTTTGCATTCAGGTCCCCCATCACAATGACAATGTCGCCGTTGGGTGTTGCATTATAAACAGTTCCCAACTGATTCCTTTACTTCCTCAGACGAACCCTCCGTGCGGGCGTAATACTGTATAATGGTGATGCGACGTAAGGACTGTTCGAGAAAAAATCCGGAAAGAGAAACTAGACCTGAGAATGTTTAATGTTAAAAGAAACAAGTTATGTTTTATATTTTTTTAAACTAGTATTTTTAAAGTTTATTTAAGATCAAATAGTTTATAATTTTTTTTTTTTTTTAAATAAAATTTTTTAACATTTTTCGTAATGCCTCCCATTAGCTTTTGTACCGTCATATCGTCGATGGTTTTAGATACTTCATTCCATTTTTTCTTAAAATATTTGATGTCCTTAGCCACTCCTCCTCTTTTTTTTAGCTCACGTTTCACAAGGGCCCAATATCGCTCAATAGGTCTTAGCATGGGAGTGTTTGGGGAATTGCAGTCCTTGGGAACAAATTGGACACCATTTTCCTCAAACCACTTTATAGTCTGTCCTGCGTAATGGGATGTGGCCAAGTCTGCCCAGAACAATACTGATCCTCTATGGCGTCTAATAAACGGCAAAGTTCGTTTCTGAAAGCATTCTTTGATGTAGACGATAGCGTTGATTGATCCTTTCGTTATAAAAGTATCCGTTTTCAATCCACATGAACATATTGCTTGCCATACCATATATTTTGCTGGAAATTTTTCGGACTTTACTTCTTTAAATTTTTCTTTAACATTTCCTTTCTTGAATGCGATGTAAATTTTTTTGCCGGGAAGTTGTTTGAAATCCACATTGCAGTATGTTTCGTCATCCATCAAAATGCAATCATAATATGGCAAACAATGCTGGTACAATTTCCCCGCTTTCGTTATTGCTACACTTTCTTGCTTATCAGACATCTTCGGAACTTTCTTGGCCACAAAAGTCTTCAGGACTGCATCGGTTTTGTATTTCTGGACAGTCGATGGTGAAACTCCAAACTTAACCGCTATGTCTCTCATTGAGGAGTTAGGGTGTTTCTTAAACACCCTTAGGATGCTCCTTCGAACTTCTAGGAATTGGGGGGCTCTTGGACGACCAGATCCTGCTGCCCGTTCGACGCTTAAACGTTGTTCACATTTATTTATGACATCATAAACAGTTGATTTTGGCATCTTCAATTTTTTTGCCACTTGATTCCGCGTTAAATGCTTATTTTTCTTGTAAAAAGACAAAATAACTTACCTATTACCCAATTCAGGTCCATTCATTTTCAATAATCACAACACTACCGATCATGCGCGACTTTAACATAAATGTGATGACTGTAAGAATATGTGGTCAAAAGATAACGGTACTGCGATGTAATATTTCGATATAGCCAGACCTCAAATGTTTCCGGATTTTTTCTCGAACAGTCCTTACTCTCGTCCGGAATCTGGCCTTTGAAATTCCTATCACCGTGCGGCTGCCAGGAAATTAGGCCTCTACGTGCTGTAGGTGTTAACAGCAGTCCAACGCCATATCCACGGGGGCTTCCGGATGGTCTTAAGGAGTAGAGTAATACAGTGTTACCCGTTGGAGATTGGTACTCGGCCGCATCTGACTCCCAATATGTCCAGCCTATATCGCATGAACTCATGTTCCAATTGAAGGAATCTGACGTTCTGAGTCCTTCACTCTGGGAGTCGTGAGTGTCTTCACGTTCCAGAAACCAATCTTAGTCCGGGTACAATAGCCAAAGGTCGTCAACGTGTTATGAATCCTTTTTCGAGGTATTGTGTCGGTTTCTGTTCGGCAACGCGGATTGCTGGCCCAGGCTAGGTATAAGACCCTAGACAGTCTCACACCTGCAATTTCAGCCTACATGTATAAGGCTTTATATATGTAGTTGGCTGGGGACCACCACGAGGAGGTAAAGCAAACACTACCTACATTACGAACTTGATTGCTGCGCTACTAGCCCAATCCATGTTTTGGGCAGTCAGTAGTTTCCCCATCAATCGCCATGCAGATCGCATGCAGCTCGTACAGTTCCTCCAAAGCCCGTCAACGCAATCGGGACCGAAAATAACACGAAGAGTCTTTCTCTCGAAGCGACTGAGGATCTCTTCATCCATAAAGCAGGACTGGGATGATTAGGGTCTTATAAAGAGTCTCCTTAGTATTTCTTGCCACTCAATCGCCTTCTTAGCCCAAAGAAACAGCGATCGGCAAGATTTATTGTTAGTCTTATTTCTGCTAAGATGTTGTTTTCCGAGGTTATAGTAGAGTCAAGGTAGATGAAGTCCCTTACTACCTAAAAGTTGTAGCTTTCGATTGAGACGTTCTGTCCAATTCGTCGATATGGTGTGTCCCTTCTCGTTGACAGCATATACTTGTTTTACTTGTTGACAGGGATGGCAAAACTAGACATGGCTCTGTATAGCTCGTCTCTATAAATGCTGTCTTATGCTGCCTTACAGTCAATAAAAAGATGGTGGTTATCGACCTGGACTTCTTCGGTTTTCTCCAAGATCTGCCTAAGTGTGAAGATTTGGATCTGGAACCACACTGATAGAGACCAATCAGGTTGTTGACGAAGGGTTTCAGACGTTCACACAGAATGGCAGATAAGATCTTATACGCGATGGTGAGGAGACTGATACCCTTGTAATTGGCGCAGTTGAGGGGGACTCCTTTCTTATGGAGGTGAGGGTGCTGAGGTTTCATTCATCAGGCAACTCGACTGTTACTAGGTGACAAAACGCCTTCACCTTTGCTACGCTTTGTGGGACTTTCGCCATCTCTTCTTTGAGCTACTCGTTTTTCCGTTATTTACCTTGTTAAGTTCAAAGGGCAGTTCTACCCTCGCAACTTAAATTTTTCGACCTATAAACTCAGAGTATGATTGTACTCTTCTTCAAGCTTATTTGAAGAAATTCCTTTTACATACTTGATCAATAACGCCTCGCTGTCCTCTTTCCATAGTAAATGTACTTTTCATAAGCATATTGAGTTGGTAGTGGCTAAAAGTAATTCAATGCTGGTATTTAGGTATATTTCGAATTAATATTCTAAAGACTTCCGTGATCCTCATACTCTTCAATGTCTATTTTTTGCATTTGTCATGTCTAATCTTGAATATTGTAATATATTCTGGAATACATTTCACGATATATGTATGTATGTATATTCCATTAGAAATGAGAAGACCCAAAAACGCTTAACTAGGGTAGCTATGCGTAGACTACGCTGGAGTATTGATATTGATACAAATTATTTGTAGTTTTAACCCTTTTCGTAACAAGCCAATATTTTTCTTTTATGTTTATTCGCGATTTGGTAAACTGTCATATTGATTGCCCTTTTCTCCTTTTATTAACTCCATTCGTAGACTCCAAGGGAATACTCAGGGTAGGAGGACGTCTACAAGATTCATCGCTACCATATCAGAGCATCCATCCAATTATTTTGCCAGCAAGGAGCAAGCTGAGTGAACTCCTACTGAGGGGAGCGCATCTGAAAACGCTGCATGGCGGAGTGCAGCTGTGTATGCAGTACATCAGGCAAAAATTTTGGATCCCTACGCTGAGACGTGCGTTAAAATTCAGCATAGGGCGGTGTGTTACCTGTTTCCACCAAAAACAGATGGTTGCAGAGCAGCTTATGGGCAATCTTTCAAAAGACCGTGTGCAACAAGCCAGAGCGTTCAGGCGTAGCGGAGTCGACTACACCGGGCCTTTGCAAATCAAGGCCAGGGCTGGTCGATGAAAGATCATGGAGAAGGGCTACATTGCAGTTTTCGTATGCATGGCAACACGAGCAGTTCACCTAGAGGCAGTCAGCAATCTGTCTACGGAAGCATTCCTGGCAGCATTACAACGCTTTACCGGGCGATGCGGTGCGTGCTCAGTGCTTTGGAGGGACAACGCCACAACCTTCGTTGGTGCTGACAGAGAGCTTCGAAGAGCGGCGGGAGAATACATGAACCGACTCCCAATTGAGCAGATCAACGCGATGGGCACAGAGTGGAAGTTCACTGTCCCAGGCGGTCCACACGGGGGCGGCATCTGGGAGGCTGGTGTCAAATCCATGAAAAATCACTTGCGCAGAATAATGGGCAAACAAATATTCACGTTCGAGACGCTCTGCACTGCTCTTGTGCTTATTGAGGCATGTCTCAATTCGCGACCGCTCAGCGCATTGCCCGATGATCCAGGCGATACATGTGCACTTACACCCGGACACTTCTTAATCGAAGAACAGATTGTGCAGCCGCTGATGGCAGATGTGAGCGAGGTACCGCAAAACCGGCTTAAGTTGTGGAACAATATCCAATAAGTGCATCAGCAACACAGGCAGCAAGAGCATCGACGGTGGGAATTTCCATCATCGTGCATAGCGCACACGCACTTACCAACGGTTGAGTGCTGGGCAACGGGAAAGTGCAAGCGCAGCTGGAAAAGATATACGTACACAGCTGCGCAACAGCCCAAAAGGGTCACTCTTAGTGCAGACTCGACAGCGTGCGGTTGTGCAGAAATATATAGTCCACAAAGCATAGAGCAAACAAATAATAAAATCAATTTATTATTCAAATAATTATTATTACGAGCTATTGAACATTTAGAACGAATCCGAACCACAAGTTAAGGCTTTTCTCAGGGAGCTAAGAATTGGATTTTATGCTGCTTCAAGAGGAATATCGATTGGTATTTTATATACTTATGTATCTTAACATAGAGTTAACTACAGTTATAATGAATCAATCTCTAGATGCTGTCGTGAATCTAATAATTTATGCAGTCATTTAATTTTAACATTAAATAGCCTTGGTGGTTTGTGTACTTAAGTTAGTTTAAATTTGTATTTATTTATTTTGTGTTTATGTATGTACATACTTATATGCTGATCTAAAGAGAACAGAGGATGTTTACTCATTTGATGAAATCAATGAAATATACTTATACAGTTTTCAAAAATTACAATTATGAATAATTTTGAACTGAAACTTCGGACCATATTTTTGGTTTGAAGTGAACGATATATGTATGTATACTATACTATGTACATACATACTTATTTACATATGTATGTATGTACATACATACATTGTGCTTTCGCACAATCTATTTTGAACGTAAATATGGCAATCTTTAAATGTATATGTACTCGTATGCTTCCACTGGGTACGACCATAAAACCCGGTTTCTTTGTTAAAAATTAACGCCATAAGAACAGATGACATGTGGAATAACTGGCGAAGTTAACTAGATCCCCACACATAAACAAATCCCTGACAAACACTCACCTCTTAAAGTATTCAGTGGCAAATATGCCAGAGATGTATGTACATGGGTATGGACGCCTTTTGTATCATGTTTGTGATAATGGTACGAAATCTGTATATGTTTTCAAATAAGGTATTTGGGACAATTACTGTAACTCTATATGATGGTACACACATAATTATCTACAGAGTAATATGAATAATATAAATAGTGTTGCATTCTACTCGAACTGTAGAAGCACAAGGCTGTGTTTACCCGCGTCAAGCGAATTCGCGTTGCGCTACGCGATGCGATTCGCTACTAGCGATCAATTATACAAGTACATTTAGAAAAAAATGTGGTGTGCCAACTTTTAGCATATATCCAAACTAACACAGATACTAGATTTTATCAAAACCGTTATAGCTGATTTCGAGAAAATCCATTTTAAATAAAATCGGCCCTAAGTAAAGTACCCTTTTGAGGTCAGAATGAAAATTCCGATTGTGGCCCCACAGACTCTAGATATAAAGTTTGATGCTGCAGTCGAGCGTCATAGTAATGTTAAGTCTCTATCGTAGCAATCTCAAGTTTGATTTAAATATTGAGTTCTAAAATTTTCAGGAAGCCAATATTTGTCCTATAGGGTGTGTCTGACCTTCCAAATATCAGAAAAACATTTCAAAACAACTCCTAGCTTAAAATTTAAGGCCCATACATATGGAGGTAAGGTGACATATGGATGGACGGACGGGCATGGCTCAATCGTTTTCTTTTTAGGGCCTATTTTGATTATTTCTCTATGTAAAAACCATGTATTAAAACTACTTACTTACTTAACGGGCTCCCGACCTGTGAAGAGTCCCTGCCTGAGACACGGTAGCCTTCCATTCTCTTCGATCCCGGGCACGCTGCTTCCAATTGTCCAGACCAAACGCTCTGGCATCCGCGATAGCTTGGTCTTTAAAACGGAGTTTCGGTCTTGCTTGTCGTTCGATGTTGTCTGCATATCCCAGCAGCTGGACAGATTTATTGAAAATAGTGCCTTCCGTGTTGACACCTGCCTTGCGCACTATCTGTTCCAGCACTAGATTGAAGAATTCACACGACAGCGCATCTCCTTGCCGAAATCCGGTGCTAGTTTGGAATAGTTCAGAGGAGCAGTTCCTAAATTTCACATTTCACCGCGTGTTTTCCAGGGTCACGCGGCACAGCTGGATCAATTTTGCCGGTATCCCGAATTCGGCCATCACCTTTTAGAGCTCAAGACGATGAATGCTGTCATATGCGGCTTTAAAGTCGATGAAGAGGTGGTGGGTCTCGGCTTGAAATTCGTTGGTCTTTTCCAAGATTTGCCTTAGTGTGAAAACTAACTACGATTAGTGTGTTGCAGAAAGGTTTCAGACGTTCACACAATACATTGGATAGGATCTTATACGCGACATTTAGCAGGGATATGCCTCGGTAGTTCTTGCAAGACATAGGATCGCCTTTCTTGAAGATGGGGCATAAAGAGCTGATAGTCCAGTCATCGGGCATGGGTTCATCCACCCATACTTGGTTGATGATTTCGTGCATGCACCCTACAAAAACATCACCACCATGTTTGAAAAGCTCTGCTGGTAGATTATCAGAGCCAGCGGCTTAGTATTAAAACTATAAATAAGGTATACAAAGGATTCGAATAGGGGTCATAAGAAAGATCATAAAACTCATTCAGCGAACCAAAATTTCAAATAAAATTGAAATCCATGAAACAGCTTGTCGAAAAGCATTAATTGTCATAAAAATGCTCACTCTAGGAAGGTCGATTTTTAGAAGCAGCGGTGCATTTCACCAACAACTAAGAAAAAACGATTAGAGTTTGCCAGGCAATATGTAAATCAACCTCTGAGCTTTTAGGAAGGTGGCTTGTTTTGAGATGAAACAAAAATTAACTTAATTGGATCAGATGGTAGACAAGTTGTTTGGAGAGAACCTAATACAGCTCTAAAAGCAAAGAACATCAAATCAATCATAAAGCATGGAGGAGGTTGTATGGCTTCAAGAGCTGCGGAAACTTCGAATTCATAGAATATACCATGGACAAAATTGGGTATATGAATATTTTGAAAAGAAATTTACGGAGTTCAGCAGAAAAATTAACTCTTCCTTCGGATTTTTATTTCTAAGAAGACAGCGATCCGAAGCACACCTCCTACTTAGTGCGCGAATGGTTGCTTTATAATGCCCCAAAACAGCTTAAAACACCCCCACAATCGCCCGATCTTTCTTGTTTTTACTTTTGAATGTATAATATTAAATATGTGCAATTGAAACAGCATTTTTGTTTTGTCGATAAATTATTTTTTTGAGACGAAAAATCCCAAATTATGATTTAGTTGCGGATGTATGCTCAATTTTGTGAGGTACTGTAGTTGAAAATGCATCATGCGGATTGATGGAAAAAGGGGTCTTGCGTTCACACACACCAAATTTTGGATTGTCATCCCGATTTTGATGAAAATATGTGATATGTATGTGTGAACCCCGCTAGTGATAACCGGCAAAATTACTTTCACAAGGATAGTTTTGTTTTCTTTGACTTCTGAAAGCAAATAAGAATGGATAGTTAAACTCTTAGGGTTGCGCAACAAGTTAATTGGCTTGGGTTTGTGCATTGTAGTAACACAATATTCGGGGATAGAAGCCACGCTTTTTCAGCCGTCCGAAAAACACTCCTCCAAAACTCCAGTGACATATCGATGAAGTCTCCATTGTCCGTCCGTCTGTCACCACCTTCAATTTTGAACGAGGAGGATTAAATTTCATATCTGTTCTTCTGAGAACTAGAAGCGTAAAAGTGTGAACATTGTTGAAATCCGTCCACTTTGTATAACTTCACTATTTAGTATCAAATAAAAAATATATTTAAGACACCAGTGATCTCTTAGGTTCTCTTCACCATCCACTTCCAGAAGTCGGAAACCATCTTGTTTAGAACGCCCTTTTCTAGGGCCTCGAGGGACACCACAAAAAATTGTTGAAAATTCTCTATCGTCGGATCACTGACTCGATCTCTGACTATATCAGTATCTATATCTTAACAAACCTTCTAAATGTTGCTCTGGCCATAGCCAAAGCTGCGTCTGTCCTTACAAAGAGACTATGTTAGAGCAGCCAACTCGATGGACAGGATGCGGGTGTTTAAGAGGGCTTGTCTCCGGGCTCGGTTTCATGCATACAGAATCCGAGTACAAAAACTTCCACGTGACGGAATGCCACGCCTACTTTACTGGGAAGAGCAAGACTTTGACAACAATCCTGATAAAATTTTAATTTTATAGCATTACGTTGCAAGTACGTACGACCAATGATATCAATTTGCATTAGACTGCCAATGAAGAGTAAGAACAAAAATTAAATGCACCATTAGAGTTATATGCATGTACAATAACAATAAATAACTGGAGAGAATTTGTGCTAAGGTTATTTTATTTCTTTATCGTGTTCAGCGCCAAATACAACCAACGACTATTTTGAAACTGCAGCCTAAACTGCTAGATGGACTTGCTTTAAACTTCATATCTGTGGTCTGTGTGGAAATTGGAATTTTCATTCTAACCTCAGAACTAAGGGTAATTTACTTAAGGCCGATTTCAGTTAAAATGGTTTTTGTCGAAAATGTTTCTAACGATTTAGATAAAATTTACTATTTGGCGATTGGGCTAAAAATTAATATTTCTAGGGTATAAGACAAATGCAAAATAAAAAATTTTGGAATTGCCACACCCACTTTTATAAAACTTTTTTTTCAAAATTTTTACTAGATATTGTGAAAAAATTATTAATACAAAGTAATAGGTCTTAAAATTTTTTTATAATTCACCCAAAGACCCTACCTGGCCTTGCCCACTTTTTAAAGGAGTTTTTTTAAAAACAAAACATTGTGTAAACGCCTACAATGTTATGACTATTATTCCATCGAAACGCGGAATGCCACGCCTACTTTGCTGGGAAGAGCAAGACTTGGACTTCAATCCAGATAAAATTTTCCACTTATAGCATTACGGTGCAAGTACGTACGACCAGTCGTGCACTTTATTTTCATAAAAAAAGGAATTTCAATGCCAATGAAAGTTTAATGCCAATGCTAAAGTCCCATTACAAATTCTAAGGTAGTTTAAGGTAGGCTTAAGTTTTATACATAAAACAAGAAGAAGAAGAAAATTAAAAAAAAAAAACATAATTTTCTTTGTTAAATTTGAAGTAAAAATAAAATAAGTAAAACTTTCATTAATAATTAATTGTTAGATTAGGTTAGGTCGAAAGACAGTTAATCAGAAAAGTAAGTAAGCACCCTTGTTGTCGCACAACAATAAATATAATATTGCTTTAAATAATATATATACTTATATGTATATATAATATTGCTTTAAAAAATCTCTAACCACTGTATATCCAGAATTGTGTATAGCATCTGCACAGTACCTGGTAAACAAAAATTAAGTTAAAAATTATTCCCTATTTGCATTCAATAATAATAGTGCATGTGTAACTATGTATTTGCACTTTCCACGTCACAAAAGTAAGTAAGCTCTAGCGGCATTAAAGGTTGATTACTTCTTGGTCCAGTCGTATGCTGTTAACTTCGGTATTTTACTTATTGTTAACCGTTTCACATTAATATTTTTTTAGTCTTCGATAAAGTATTTACTATTAAAGAAAATGGGACCACAAGGCAAGGAGCTAAGCAGGGATTTAAAGGAAGTTATGTATTATAAAAATTTACTGTACAGGGAAGTCGACTTATTGTGAGAAGAGTGAAGCAGAATCCCAAAGTTAATGCGCCAATGATTTTGACCGAAATAACAAACGAAACAGGTAAGGCATGCAAACTTCAAACTATTCATCGCGTACTTTATGATACCACGGTTGCCACACAATCGACAAAAGCGACTTCAATTTGCCAAAAATCTTCAACATTATCAAGCAAACTTGTGGAACACAGTGTTTTTTCTTACGAGAGCAAATTTAATGTTCGAGGTTCAGCAATTTAGTTTTTATTGAGCCTTTAATGAATAGATTTGATTATTTAAACTTCCTATTGTTATTAATTAGATCCAAATATTTTTTGTTTGCATTATTCTTAATGTTATTTGTTTGAAAGAAATATATGAATTTAATAAAAAAAAGTTATTTAATTTCCTGGATATTTAAGTACAAGTTTTTAAATTAATGCAATGTGATTTGGAGGGTGCTTACTTACTTTTGTGACTAACTGCACATATGTACATAGGTTAAGTATTAAGTTTTAGTTTCAATGGCGCCCGTAATGCCGATTTTGTCGAAAATTTGATGTGTTTATATATTGATAATTTTGTCACTTTGATTCTTAATTTTTTTTCAGTTGCTTGTTAGAATTTGGCTGTATTTTCAAAAAACTACAAATATTTGAAATAAAATAGCTCACTACTGATTTGTTGTTATTTTTAAAGTTCTGCAGCTTTAACGGTGGGATATAGTGTGAGCAATGCAGTGTCCAAATAATTTTACCACTTACTGTATATACTTTATAATGTTGTACCTACTTACTTACTTTTTGTTACAAGACTTGAAGAAGATATCGAGATTACATGATTGTGTCAAGGACCTATAAACCTTCGACGTTAATCCGGCCAATATATATGTTGGATCCATACATTCGGAAACGTACTATACAATAGGTCTAGTCATAAAATTCGAGGACATGGCGACACGGAATTCGTATTCTATAAAATCTTTAACGATGATTTTGGAGCAATAAACAAATAAGTTGAACAGTATGTCTCAAAAGAATTCGAGTCTAGACGAATTTTACGCTAGTGTAAACCATGAATTCTCACTAACTATAAACAAATTAAAGTCAGAGGACCCACTCTACAAAACGATAACAGTTTTAATCGAAAACTATAGAAACAGGCCACTCGATGTCTTTATTCGAGGGATAAGTGATGTATTTGATTTCATTCTAATGGGATTTTAACAATCCCAACACCTCAAAGACCTCTGAGGAATATGCAACATTTTGGAAGCACAAAATCCAAATCTCATTAACGTTTCTATACAAGACAAAATCAGCAATAAATTCCTCGCGCCTGTAAATCAAATTTATACACACAAACAAACACTTGCATAACAAATGAATACAAAATGGAACATAATCAACAAAAAAACACACGTTTTCCCTTCAAACCAACAAACGTATCACCCTCCAGAGACCAATACAATTCCAATGGAAACTGACCAGTCTGTACAAACGCGGCAAGTTAGCAAAATGAATCACACGAATTGTAACCAACAAAATTATCACCAACGGAACCTTACAGAAAGAACTATTCAACTATGAAACACAAGATGAGAGAGGGAGAACAAACAGAAATAAATTTTACAACAAGTGAAATTAATGAAATTCCTAATTGACACAGGAGCTTATAACATTTTCATAAAATCTAATTTAAGAACAGACATACATAGCTACATATGTGAGACCAACGGAAAAACCATTTAAAATCGATTCCTCTGGAGGCAAAATCCTCATCGACAAAACGATTACTGGAAAATTGTTCGAAAGCATAAGCATTCGTACCCCATTAGATTTCTTTATATTACCCGGATTAATAACAGTTATAAGTAGATATATCCTAATAGGCTATACAGAACATTCTTGAGCTAAAACTTAATATCAAGACAGGTGAACAATTAAGTGATGAGATGAACCAATTTACACAAAATCCTTACCATACCCTGTTAACATAATACAGTACGACTGGGTCGTACGTACTTGCACCGTAATGCTATAAGTGTACAATTTTATCAGGATTAATATCCAAATCTTGATCTTCCCAGTAAAGTAGGCGTGGCATTCCGCGTTTCGATGCAATAATAGCCCTAACATTGTAGGAGTTTTCATAAGATTTTGTTTTTATAAAAACGCTCTTAAAAGTGGGAGTGGCCATAAGACCTTTGGATGAATTATAGACAATTTTCAGGCCTATTACTTACTTAATGGGCTCCCGACCCGTGGAGAGTCCCTGCCTGAGACACGGTAGCCTTCCATTCTTTTCGATCCCGGGCACGCTGCTTCTAGTTGTCCAGACCAAGCGCTCTGGCATCCGCAATAGCTTGGTCTTTCAAACGGAGGTTCGGTCTTCCTTGTCGTCTCAAACCTGGGGGCTGTGAGTCGAAGAAGATCCAGCCAGTGTAGTCGACGTATTTTGGCTTTTTGGACTACATCCACATCTTGGTACAGCTCATAGAGTTCGCGGTTATATCTTCTCCTCCATTCGCCCTCCTCGCATATGGGACCGAAAATTCGACGAAGAATTTTTCTTTCGAAAGTGCCCAACATGTGTTTTGCTTTCCTGCTTATCGTCCAGCACTCGGCTCCATATAGCAGAACTGGGAGGATCAAAGTTTTGTAGAGCATTTCGTCTTCCGAGATAGGAGTTTTGAACTCATTTGATTTGCCAAACCGAAGTAGCAGCGGTTTCCTAAGATAAGTCTTCGTCGAATCTCCACTAGGGTGTCGTTCGTGGAGTTGATATTTACTCCGAGGTAGGTAAACTCCCTAACTACCCCAAAGTTAGTGTTGCCAGCAGTGACGTTTTGTCCTAGGCGGTGGACCGATCCTTCTTTGTTTGTTGACAACAGGAACTTGGTCTTGTCCTCATTTATTTCAAGGCCAACTCGTTTCGGCTCTTCTTCAATTGCCGTGAAAGCTTCTATAACGGCACACTGGGAGCGACCGATGATGTCGATGTCGTCTGCATATCCCAGCAACTGGACAGATTTATTGAAGATAGTGCCTTCCGTATTGACACCTGCCCTGCGCACTATCTGTTCCAGCAGAGAATTGTTCAGAGTTTAGGCCAAGCTATTACTTAAATGATAGCTATTACTTAAATGATAGCTATTACTTAAATGATTTTTGCTCAATTTGAAGTAATAATTTTGAAAAAAAATAAGTTTTATAAAAGTGGGCGTGGCAATTCCAAAATTTGGTACGCCATTATTTTGCATTTGTCTTATAACCTAGAAATATCAATGTTTAGCTCAATCGCCGAACAAATACCAGAGAAACAGCTGATTTTCTATATTACCGTTATTCGAATTTTTCGTGAAAAACGTGGTATGCCACCTCATAGCATATGCCCAAACTAACCCACATATCAAATTTAATCGAAATCGTTTGAGCCGTTTTCGAGAAAATCCATTTAACTGAAATCGGCCCTAAGTAAACTACCCTTAATTTTGAGGTTAGAATGAAAATTCCAATTTCACCTCTAGGGATTATCACACATACCACAGATATGAAGTTTGAAGCAAATCCGTGCAGCCGTTTAGGCTGCAGTCGCATATACAGACAGACAGATAGACAGACGGAATTGCCGGACTTACTTTTTTGGACTTCTCCATCATAGTGATGGTTTGACTTAAATCTCGAGCTCGATTTTTTTTCAAAGCGATACTTGCCCTATAGGTATAGGTAAGTGGAAGGGAAAACAAACATTGCATTTGATTTATAGCAATGAGTCAAATTGATTATGAATGATGAAAAAAGTGAAACATAAAGATAATATTATTTACTCAAAAGAAACACATTTAAATCTATCCATATATGTATGTACATACTTAAAAAAAAAAATACTTTGTGCAACAGGTCAATGGGATCAAGGCCTAGCTTCTCACAACCATTCGTGTTGTGCGTGTTATATTCTTTACACGAATGGAAGGGTCGTACTGTTTAATGCCGTGTCCGAAGGGCAAATTTGTTATTTGAGAAGCTTTCTCGAGACAGTTGTACTCTCGGATGTTTGTTAGACGCTCGCGATATTTGGGGCTGTGAAAATCTATAAGGTGTTCCCCGACTGGGAATAGTATCTCGAACCACTTGCTCCATAGTCCAACGCACTAACCACTGAGCCACGGCACCGACATCCATATACTTAGTTCACACCAAATATCAGTGCGTCCATATTGTTTACATTAGAAAGACCTGGAGTTTTGAATAACTTTCAACGACACACTCCGCACAAAACTCTTGACAATGACATAATTCTTTCGAATCAAATTCGACACCACCCATGAGGTAAGACCATGATTTTTTTTTTTTTAAGGTTGATTCCCTTTAAGCCTATTTCAATTTAAACCAAAACAAATTTCGTCCTTTGCCGGGAAATAATGTTAGTTATTCACAAACAATTCGATCGGCGCCGGGGCTGCAGTGGTTACTGCAAGAAGTTCCAAGCTCAATCTTCTTCAACGTCTAACATATTTTTCACGGACTCACTTAACGCGAGAGTCTACGAGTACAACTGCTATGAGAAAGCTTCTGAAATAACAAATTGTCCTTCGTGTATCACATTAAAGACACAGTAAATAATATAACACCCACAACACTCATGGTTGTGAGAAGCTAGAACCAGGGTCCCATAGACCTGTCGCGCTAAGTATTTATTTATTTATTGTTAAATCTATTTATACTGGGTGTTATTATTTCCTGATATGTTTCTGTTACGCTTATTTCCATTCCACGACACACGACCGAAACTTCGAACTTTGATAAAAGCCTTAAGTGACCTTCACTCCAAGCTTTTGTTGAAGTACTAACTACTAAGACGTTGAACTAAGTCCATACAAGTATACATATATGCAGTTCTGATATTTGTTTGCTGAAATTAGAATGCACAATTTATTAAACACTGCATTTGCCTACCAACTGCAAGCATATCAAATAGGAAAGGTGTAATAGTAAATGATGTAGTAAATTATGTACTTTCCTATTCGGATATTAGTTTTGTCTATTGTGCTGATAATGATTGATTCATTAAAGATAAGCTTTCCCTGGTTTTCCTATTAAATTTGCATATGTGCATAAATCTACATGTGTACACGCCAATATGCATATTAAATATCCCTGCTTCCTGATCTCCACATAATTTCGTCGATTATGAAGAGTTTAGTATTTATGTATGTAAGTACATTGTATACAGTTACAGAAAATGCAGCCACCAAAAGAAGAATTTATACACACATTTGTAAAAATATGCCTGGCCTGATAAATTTGTGATTAAATTATTAATAATAAATTCATTTGAAAGTAAGTATGTTTGTCATTAGTTTGTAGTAATATAAAATATCGAAAGATGTACCTAGAAATGGAGAGAGGACCACATTGCTCAGGAGAGAGGCGAGAAATCATCTGCAACATCAAAGCTAAGGGGTCTTACATCATGTACAGCTTTATGGTAGTGCTAAAAATGTTGCAAGAGCTCCAAGGCCAAAGAAAACCACGGAGAAGGAGGATAGTTTGATCTACAGAGCTAGTTCTGCCCACACTTTTTCGAGCTCTAAAGCAATAAAGATCAGTGTCTTTATGCATCATTGCATTTGTGTGTCAGATAGGACCAATAATCACTGTGGAGTGATGAATCCATGCTCTGCAGGTTCGGATTGGGTGGAAAAAGGTATGTTTGGCGTCCAACTAACCAGCAACACAATCCTAGGTACACACTTAAAACAGTCAAACACGGTGAAGGAAGTGTGATGGTGTGGGCTGCTTTTTCTTGGCTTGGTGTTGGACCAATTGTTAAAATCTACACAAAAATGGAGCAACACCTTTATGAACCAATAATTGAAGAACACATTCTTCTTTGCAGAAGAAAATATGCCACTAATATGGCATTTTATGCATGACAACGATCCTAAGCACACTTCTCGCCTTGTGAAAGGTTAACTTAGCGAGCAAAATGTCACCGTTTTGAAGTAGCCAGCCCAGTTCTCCGATCTTAATCCGATCGAGAACCTGTGGAACGATATCGCACATCACATTGAAACAGTGAAAGCGCGAAATGCAGCTGACTTGTGGGAGCAGATTCAAATAGCCTAGACATTTATTTCTAAGGAACGTTGTCAGGCCTCGGTGCATAGTTTTCCAAGACGATGTGCAGCTGTGCTGGAGAGCAAAGGGTTTCCGACAAAATACTACCGTTTCTCTACAAAGGTATTTCATAATTTTAATGCAATCTAATATATGTGCTATTTATGTGGCCAGGCATATTTTCAGGAAAATAATCTCTTCTTTCTGTGAATTTAATGAACGTCCTAAGGCTTATAAATTCTATAAGTAAAATGTCTTTTGTTACACCCTGAAAAATTTACTTTTTATTGATAAAAGTGGAAGTGTGCTATTCACGTGTCCACCACTGTATGTATGTCGAAACATACTACATACATACTTTTGCAACAAACAACAAAGTGTAGCAATCTTAAATACATTCACAATTTGCGTCGCGCGATCGCTACTAGCAATTACACAAGGTGTTCATGGCGTAGCGATTTGGCGAAACCATATGTACTTTTGCAATTAGTCGCTAGTAGCGAATTTACTTGATCGTGAACACGGCCCTATTCATACTGAATAATTTTTAAATCTTTAGCATAAAGGTGCAAATACGTACGACCCAGTCGTGCACTTTATTTGAATTTCTCATTGGTGTATCTATTGGCTAGGTCAGTGACTGATATTGAGTTTGATCTTTGATAATTTCTATGGCTTTCTAATGCCATAGCAAAGACTGTCCCTATAGTGTGGTCTGACCCAAATAATAATATTTCAATAACAAGTGATATATATATAGTACTAGTAATTGACATATGTACATAAGTAGAAAAATAAATACTTTGCTCTACAGGTCGATGGGACAATGGGCCTAGCTTCTCACAACCACTCGTGTTGTGCGTGTTATATTCTTTACAAGAATGGAAGGGGCCTACTGTTTAATGCCGTGTCCGAAGGGCAATTTGTTATTTGAGAAGCTTTCTCAGGGCAACTGTACTCTCGGATGTTTGTCAGACGCTCGCGAGAGGTGGGGCCGTGAACACGTTATTTTAAGTGTTCTCCGACTGGGATTCGATCTTGAACCCCTTGCTCCATAGTCCAACGCACTAACCACTGAGCCACGGCGCCCACATACATAAGTAGAAGTCTTATAAAATATTAAAAGAGAAAAACCATGTTGAAATCAATTAAAATTAATGCTGTACAATCATTAGTCATTCCCACCTGTACTCAAAATAGGCCCACAAATGAGACTAACCCAGTAAGTGTCAGTTTTTATATCTACGGAACGAAGAGTTAACGTATAGTTCCTGCTGATCAAGCACTGAAATTGTATCCATGATTAAGAAGAATATGCAATGTATTGTATTTTTCCCACACTTTTAGTACAAAATGTTTGTATATTTTATTTATGGTTTCCCACAATTCAAGTGTGAAGTATAAGTATAAATAATAGTTTCAGAATTTGTGTGGCTCAGAAATAAATTTGCTAATAAAATAATAAATTTATTAAAAATTAATAGGTATTATAGATATTACATGGCTGCACGGTAAGATAATTCTTACTCTTGTGTAAAATCTATTCCTGAGGCAAAGTAAAATTGATTATGCTGAGTAAAAATGTACATTAAGTCTGATATACATATAGTTTGTAACATAAAGAAATCATTGCGATAGAGCCTATAAAGTATGATCATATACATATGCATATATGCATTAGTATGTAATTAGTAGCAATAGGTACTTTGATTGACCTATGTCCGTCTGTTGGTCTACCTGTCGTTCTATCTGTGTATCACCGCTTTTTGGCCATCAAATTTGACGCTAGGACGATGAAATTTCATATCTAAGTTTAGACCATAAAACCTGGTCTCAAAAGAATACAAATAAAGAAAAACTAAGGACATCAGCAAAGACATTAGCCTTCGGAGTAAGGTCATTTGTTCAAATTGCGACATCGGAAAATATTCCTTTGAAGTCACTTAGGATAAAACGTTAAGGTTCCATCTCCACCAACAAGGCCCAATTTTCTAAAGTTATGTAGGTGAAAATGATGCAATGGATAGTGTGTTTGCTTGTGACCAGAACTGTGCAAATTTAAACCCGGGCGGGAAACAGCAAAACTCAAACTTTCACGAACTAGAAATATTTTTACTTTATTTTTGAAACTCACCCGACAATACTTTCGCATGTGCTTAAATTTCAAAACGGTATGGCATATAATGGTATTCCTATAATACATAAACATGCATATAAGCAATACTGGGTAACTAGTAATAGAAAAAAGTCGATGTAATTGATGTTTTTGTTGCTTAAAGGAATACATTCCAGCAGTCTGCCGCTCTAACTACTAAGTCACGGACGACGATATAAATATGTATATACAAATATGTACATACATACAAGTTAATGCATATTTGTTCTTTTTTTTCTATAAAGAGCTTATTTTATTTAACTTTACCGTTGACCCATTTAGTGCAGTAAATGTGTGACAACCTGTTTTTCAATACCTGCCTGGTTGGAAACACACTACAGCTTGTTTAAGGCTATATTAAGTTTGATACACAGTTTTTAATATAGAAAAATAATCGGTATAGTAAAGTATATATGTATGTACATTTATACTCACATACATTTACATATGTATATTTGTGACTAGTATCAGTAGCGAAAACGAATAAGGCATATTCGTCCGTTCAAATGGCTTCGGTATTTGAGCCTTAAAAGTAGGCTTCTGAGAAAACAAAAGCAGTAACAGTGCAAAAATGTTTCAATCCGCCCACTGACACGCCCACTTTTACATGAAATCGAAAATAAATATAAACACAAAACATTTTGATACTCAAATTGTTATCTGATTGTCCTTACATCAAATGTGGCTACGCCCACTTTTATCAAAAAACCAATTTTGACGAACCGACCGCTTGCTTCATGAGGAGGATAGGCTATCGCACGATCCATTCCGGACGGATTTCCGTATGTTTATACCCTATTCTTAGGGTTTATTAAGTTTGATACATAGTTTATAACATAGAGAAATATCGAAGAAATCGATTTTAATGACATTTTGCACAAAACATCAGAAATCATAGTGATTCAGTATATAAATGGAATAGTGCCACGCCCACTTTATAAGGGCTTTATGACTATGATTTATTATAACAGTTACATATATTTCGAAATAACGCACAACAAGTTCAATACAAAAAGTTTTGCGTAATCATATCAACTGTTTTCTTTGTGTCCATCAGTCGTTGCAATTTTGCAGTTCTCAGCATCGCTTTGAAACCTGCAATTCAATGCTATCCGGTTTTTTAAATTATTGGAAATTGTTAGAGCTAAGCCTAGCGTAACCAAAAATCAAACCTAGCGTTATCAAAATCGTATTGATCGAATGGTATAACAACAGAGGACAAAAAAAGGTTATTGTTAATCCAAAATGAGCAATACCACAAGCTTTTGCTTTTCAAAGAATTAAAGATACTGACAAACCTTTTGGTAAAAAACCTATATTTTACCTCTTTGATAAGTCTGGCCCGGCCTGCAACTTGCTTTCTTAGTACGCCCTATGACCGATCTAATCTAGTAGTTGGTTTTTTTTAAATCCATATCCGCCCCTATGAAAATTTTACATATGTACATTGTTATGTTCATCCAACACTGGATGTAAAAGATTATATTAAGCATCTATTTTTTTTTTTTTATTTTCTCTATAGAAGTTCTAACAGTGTTCAAAGAAGTTCTACTCAATAGATTGTTTGCTGAGGCTAGTAAACTTCGAGTGATAAATCATAATAAAAAAAACAATTTGTTGAGATAGTTCCAGTGGAAGAAAATCAATGAGAGGAATATGGCAAAAGTGTTCAGACGATTGATAGATACTTCGGTAGATAGTACTTTACATAGTTGGCCGGTATTTCGGACAAGCTTCAATGAGTTTTGAAGGAAATAAAGTAGGTTTTCCTAATTACGTTAGTAAAGCAATTAATCGGGATTCCCGTAATTGCGTTCCTGGGTTCGAATATCAAAGAAAACAGTGATCAACAGCTCGGCTTTGGGCAAATTAGACGTGGGTTGACTTGTTTGTCGTGTCACCTGTCATGACGCGTTGCATGAATACGGGTCCGAATTGACTCGTTCTAAAATATTTGCAGGAACTCATTTTCGATGATTCATTTAAAGAAAATTCATCTCTTTTGGAACAACCAGTGCTACGTCTCATGCACGAACCATTATCTAAAATGTGGTGAACTTATTAGTCAGAGAAGCATAGTTCATGTGAAAGGTCTCTCAAACTCTAAAATGTGGTAAACTTATTAGTCAAAGAAGCATAGTTCATGTGATGGTCTCTCAAACTATAGTGAAGATTTTTTAGCACTATTTTCTTCACTAAGCTGATTTTTGCTTTAGTAACTGCCATTGCATGCCGTTTCGGATGACGCAAGTTTTAACTACTTCACTGCTTTATAATAATAACAACAAGTGCTACTCTGATAATATTAGGCCACAGCGCTGGTGGTAGCGATGTAATAAGAGATACCGATCACTACGGAACTAAAACGTTTCAGAACTATAATCATAGGAAAAAATATAGCTTTTTAGAGTATCCTTTTAGAGCATCACTGTACGACCGAAAACCTTGAGGTTAAACTGATGAGGATTCAATATACATATTGTTGTTAGCATCCAAACTCCACCATTGAAAGTTTGGTATTGTGTTAAGGGTAAAGTAATGAATAACAATAATTGCTGACGTAACCTATATTCGCATTGTATCTTTTCATATTACGTACTAGGACAAACGAACTACTCGTAATGGTTTTCAAAAAAATACATAATCATTATTATATATGTAATACCATCATAATATACATTTTTACATAATCCATTAAAACTTACCGGTCGTAAATTATATAATTTTTATTCCAGAATGGATGACTTAGCATCATTGTTATCCTTTTTTCCATACAATTGTAAGAGTTTAAAATACTGGGAAATTGTTATTTGACCATGCTTTACCAATTACATATGTATATGTACATATGTGCAATTTTTCCCTCACTTCACTATTATGCACTCTTCAGCATTTAATTAATTCTTTTAAACAAGGAATGCCACTAAACTTTTTACAGAAAAGCACTTAGCACATGTAGAAAGTTAGATATTATGTATGTACATATATGCGTACATGTATGAATTTCCATATATGGGTAGTATACGAGTATGGACTAATACCACACAAAACGACTATTACCTGATTAACAGCATTAAATTATGAATCAAATTACCACGAAAGTCGCATTGAATACAAGAATGAAAAAACAACAAATCAATAAACCTGCAATATGCAAAGTGGGAGGAGGGGAGGTTGTAGGGGGAGGGGGGTGGGGGGTGGGGGGATGTGTAGGTGTGAATGGTCAGGAAATTATATACAAAATTACGGGAAGATATGAAAGGAAGGATGAAATTAGTAAAGGATATGAAATTTATAATGGGCTGTAAAATGGAAAGACGAAACGCCTTATTGTCCTTAATTGGTCTCATTGTTGGAATGTGTGCATTTCGCAAAGATAGTAATAAGAACGATTTGATTTCGTATTGAGTTTCACTGCACTCACCTGATTGTATGAAATAATTCAATGATTACGTTAAGAAAAAATTTATAGAAAAATTTTTTTCAATCATAAAATATGCATGTTTTCGTCTTTGATCAATAAGAATATGGTTACAACACTATTTGCATATCTTTAGTGCTCAATGCCCAGTTGACTCATACCATAAGAAAACTTCAGTTAATTTTTGGTTCAATTTTTTCCCCAAATCTTGCTAAGTATTTTTATTGAGAGTGACATTCTTCAAAGGCTAATATGCACATTGTACATAAGCATACGTATATTTTGATATTACAGGTTCATGTCAATCTTATTCTTCTGCGTCACATTGTGAGTCCTCTGCATTTCAAATAAGTTCTAAACTGTGTTGTACCAAATATGAAGAATTTTTTAGGAAACCAATACTAGCCCTAAAAGTGTAGATGCAGGAAAAATGTAACAAAAAAAATGGATTAATTTTTTTTTACGAATTTTTTTTGAAAAGATCATTCATTTTTGCCGAAAATAATATCTAGAGTAATCCTTCGGGCTTACTCCATTTCTTTATACATAATTTTTGCGATAAAACAGGTTGATCTGGATTAGTCCACTTCAACCAAACCAACTAAGTCAGACTGTAGGTAGAAATCGATACGTCTATGGTGTCATTTCCTTTTTTCAAAATTATTGAAATGTCTAGAAATCAGTTCTACGTCATTTTGAGTAGTATTGTCATTTCCAGGTCTGACCTGAATAGTAGAGTGGGCGAAAAAGGTCATTAGGAAAAAAGGGTCAAATTCATACATATTTAGAAAGTAGAACATCTTTACCCTATGTATTTAACTAATTTAACAGACTTTCCACAAACATTTTTGAGGTCATAGCGTTCAGATATCAAAAATAAATACCTAAAGTTCCTTTTCCTTTGTTTATTCTATCCTTTTCTATGATTAATTACTGTATAGAGAAAAATGGAACATGACTTCACGCAGTGCCATTGTTCTTCTTATAATGACGGCAAAAACTAGGACCAACTAAACAAAGGCAATCCAAAAACCTGAACAGAAAATTAGAGTTTGCACATCCTATTGAATACAATTGGGTAAAAAAGGGAACAATGAATTCGGAAAAGAGGGGATTTTTTTTTTATTAAATAAAATCAAATTCTTTAAGATTAACATGTTAGGTGCACTTATCCACTTTCACGGAATAACTAAATTAAAAAAAAAAAGTATGGACCCTTTTTTTTAATCCTATTTTATGGACTTTTCAACTCACATGCTTTTCACTGAAACACTGAAATGACTTCTAGCTTTTTAGGTAGGTATCTACCATATTTATTCATTTATTTATATATTTTGGATTAATGTTTCATCAATTTTTATTTAGTGATGATGAGTATATATATTAATACGCCACATTTTCTTGGTTAATTTGTTTTTGATGAATGAATGACACCCGCGACACAAAAAACCAAAACGTGTGTTATATGACGCGATGCGTCTTCACAGAACGATCGAAGGTAAAACACTGTCACTACTGGAGGGATGGCACAAAAAAAAAAAAGATCCTGGAATTGATGGTTATATGTCTTTGGTCCTTTTTTGTCAGTTGAAATTGTTTTTGGTATTGCTGTTGTTGCGGGAGTCCAATAAAGCGCCGCATTAGAATTTCTTGGATATCCACTGAACGTGAATCAATTGAGGGTATTTTTGAATTTCCATTCACTGTCAGAGAGTTTTCCAGTTCAGGTCGAATATCTGGTACCGAAGCTCTTGACGTTGGTTATAAGTGAGTACTACGCCGAAGCAAGTTTTATTTTCGAGTAAGCTTTCTTTGGAAAATTTCCTTACCAGGGAAACATGGTATATTTTGGTCATATTTCCCTGAGCTAACGCATTTCCAGTTGAAGGTTTTTGGAAAGAGTTATTCTCTATAGCTCCTCACTCTCTCTCTCTCTCTTAGATTCTCTCAAACTGACAGTGGAAAGTGTGGTGGAAATGTGTAGGGAAAAATTGTTTTCCCAATCTGTTTTTGGAAATATTTTCCTGGGATGCAGATTACATATAAGAGCCCTACTTTTTTCTACCTTTGCAGAATGAAAATTAATGATTTTGATTGAGGTCTTTTACCTTTTTTAACGCAGTGATTAATTTATATACATATGTATGTAGATAAAAGATATTTTAAACAAATTTCAAGACTTAAGAATTTTTCCTGGTCTCTTATTACTGAATGTGAATGAGTAAGTCTAACAAATATTTACAGGAAGAGCAAAAATAAGGTAGATGGATAAATCTATATTTCGTGTAAATTACATTCATACATACATGTAGGTATTGCTACAACATATTTTACATTGCAGAAATTTAGTCTTAAATTTTTCTTATTAGCTAAAAATATATTACATTTGTACTTGCACCTATGTGTACCTATAGGGCAAGTATTGGCTTCCCACTTTTTTTGGACTTCTCCATCATAGTAATGTCAAGTTTGATCAAAATCTTATTATGAAGCATGTGACTAACATGATCAAGGATCTAGCCTTTTCGCTGACAAGAACTAAATAAAAGAACTAAAATAAAAGCTTACAAATCCGAACTAACTTAATTTTAACACCTATACTAATTTAAGGAACCAACAATAAAACTAAAACAAGTTTTGCATAGCTTCTCCGTTATAAGCATGTAAGTAAATATTTATGAACATGTATGTATGTACATATGCACATAGGTACATATGCATATGCTTCATGTGCATATACTTCTATCTGTATGTATGTATGTACTAACAAAAAATAAGTAAGTCGGATTCATACCCAAAGAAGGTTAGTTCTAAGTCCTTTGTAAATCGGATTCATACCCAAAGCAGGTAAACCCTCACTTAGTGGCCTTAGGCCGATTAGTCGTACCTTACACCGACACAAGATATTTGAAAGATTAATAGGTCCACGTATTCGCTTTAAACTAACTCCTAGAGATACATACATATGTATGTGCATATGCCCTCAGCACAACTCACCTATCGATCTGTTGAAGCAGTCCTGCATGAGGGGAGGTGCTTCCCATCATCCATTGAATGTACACAGCTATCGCCAGTCCTATTCTCTCTTATGATTGCCTAGTCTGGTGGCTTGCAGCAGATAAAATCACATACTTCTAGCCAATAACTAGGATACAAAGATTAGCATATACAGGAACTACCAGTGCCACCAGATCCACGACGGCTGCAGCCCTTGAAACCATACTGACACTGATTCCATTGTACCTATAACAAAACGAAATATGTGAAAAGAGTGCCCTATGCTCAAAACAAATTATCCTTTGGAATGAAGTAGACACGAGGAACCGCACTATAGCGAGATGGGCGTACTTGAGTACCGAAACATTACCCCACGACGTTAGCTAAATAGTACAACAATCTTCCCCTCAAGAGAGGATTGGATAAATGGGACGACCATTAACCCGAATAATATCTCAAGTTTTACGGACGGGTCGACGGATCCACGAAACTACACTTAAGAGAAATGATCAGACAGGACTGGACAGTGGTCGTTACCGCTTCAACACTTGTTAACTCCAATATATGTAGAGCAAACCTCTTACTTGTCATGTCTCCAGAAAACTCTAGACAAAAAAGAATCGACAACGCTACGATCAAGCAAATGTTACCACTTAATATACACAACCCAGCGGGTGGATTATTACCGCTTATAACCTCCTGACGGCCCACCGAATATTCCTTCGGTCTACTAAACAATATAGCTTTTAGATATGTAGGTAAAATAGTTGCATACTATAGAAATAGGGTGTACACTGTTGTAACTGGTACTACACATCAATTGTGCTTTTTTTAGCTCCAAATAATATCCATCAGATACTGGTTGATGTCCATCCGGAAGCGACTTGCTGAACTTAAAAGCGCGAGTCTTGAACAAGAGAAAACTTGCAGCACTATAAGCGGGTGCCGTCACAGCTTCAAACAGAAACAGAAAGCACACTTTACTTGTGCTACTTCGACATATTCGTAATATACGCCTGAAAAGATTTCCACGAATACGTCAGGTTTTGGGAAAACAAACGGTGGCGGGTGAGCCCTTAATGAGTCAACAGCAGCACTCATACTTCGAAGCGGGCTACTGACATCGACTTCCCAACCATGCTGTCGTTCTAGGGGCTTGGAAAAAAAGAACCAAGAACTATGAGAAAACTATGAGAGAGACCCAAGCCTCTAATAATAACCGATCTAATCATTTAAGATCACGACCGGGAACGTTCGAATGCTATGTCCATTAAATAATTAAGTATATGTTGGACCTCAACCCACCAGAGAGTTTATCGCTAACTCCAAGGCGGTGCCATTATTACATTTAAAATTTCGAATATCCTCAATAATATTTTCCAGGAAAATATATGAAGGCATGTTTTTTCATGTGCTAATCGATGAGAGGCACGCATCCAGCATTCTAAATGTGCAAACGTTTAGAGGGGCAAATGTCGACTCTGACCATCATCTTGTTGCAGCCAAATTCAGAGCTCGACTTTCCAACGAGAAGAAGCTGCGAAATGCCCAGAAGAAGAAATTCAACGTTGGAAGCCTTAGCACGACTGGAGTAGCCAGAGTCTACAGAGAGCGTCTGAGTGAGAAACTCTCCGCTGTGCATTCACCTTCCACAAATGCCAACAACCAGTGGAACCAGTGCCGCGACATCATCAAAGAGGTAGCCGAAACCACCATAGGTTACCAACCAGCACCTAAGAGGAGCCCTTGGTATGATGATGAATGCGCACGTCGGAAAAAAGTGACAGAAAATGCACACCTACAAATGCTGCAGCGGAAAACAAGAGCAGCAAGGGAAGAGTATCGAGCCAGGAGAAGGGAGGAGAAAAAGATCCTGCATAAAAAGAAAAGGGCCCACGCAGTCTCCCAGCTCAAGGGCTGGCAGCTGGCTTTAAACCCGGAACGCAGGCTCTTCGAAATAGTGAAGGAAACCTAGTCACCGAAGCACAGGGAATAGTAGATGTTTTTAAGGAACATTTCCAGCTGCTACTTAATGGGCATCAAATAGAGAGAGTGATAGGGCAAGAAGAGAACCCACGTCCAATCAGTGAAGAAGCCACCCCCCTCCCCAGTTTTGAAGAAGTTGACTCAGCTATCAAAAAGCTGAAGAACAACAAAGCCGCTGGCTCTGATGGTCTACCAGCAGGACGATAAACAGGAAAGCTGAGCACATGTTGGGCACTTTCAAGAAAAAAATTCTTCGTCGAATTTTCGGTCCCATATGCGAGGATGGCGAATGGAGGAGAAGATATAACCGCGAACTCTATGAGCTGTACCAAGATGTGGATGTAGTCCAAAAAGCCAAAATACGTCGACTACACTAGCTCGGCCACATCGAGCGAATGGACAATAATGCTCCAGCAAAGAGGATCTTCGACTCACAGCCCCCAGGTTCGAGACGACAAGGAAGACCGAACCTCCGTTTTAAAGACCAAGCTATCGCGGATACCAGAGCGCTTGGTCTGGACAACTGGAAGCAGCGTGCCCGGGATCGAAGAGAATGGAAGGCTACCGTGTTTCAGGCAGGGACTCTTCACGGGTCGGGAACCCGTTAAGTAAGTATGTTTTTTTAATGTTCTCCGAGAGCCCGATGAGAAACAAATAGAGTCGGATACTTTTTATAAGTTTACAGTTAAATTCCCGTTTGCATGTTTTCGCATTCTCCCTATCACTTTGTTCAGAAACAAATTACCTATTTACATACATATGTAACTATACCGAACAGCAGAAAAGAAATTAGGGATGATTGGATTGCTCTTTGGTAAGTAAATGCATTTGTTATATTAAAACAATGGCTGCTGCATGTTACTTTATTGATATACGTACATACATACATACATATGTACATTATGTACTTTTTTTTTTGTTCCACAACAAATTTGTTTTAATGAAAAGTCGATACGCTGCCATTTCTACTTAACCAGAAACAGCCTAGGAAATATTACATGACTGTTTGGATGTCTGTATGTATATGTATGTACATACATGTATTTGAATATTTTTCTAAGATAGGACAAGGACAATGAAAAAAATCTGTAACCTATAATTAATCTCCGACAGAAAAACATTAAACTGGAAGCTGTTTAAAAAGGGAAATTTCGCCTAATCTCATAGCCGCAAATATCTACATATATAGCACATGCGAAAGAATGAAAAATTCTTCTAAGAATGAAGCCAGGGAGCTGCTAAAGAACACGCTAATAAAAGATGAATGAAGATGGAGAGACGGCACGGAGAGCACAAAGAGTGAACAAGAAAAAATAATTTATTCAAATTATTCCAAAAGGATACCTCTACCCACCTTATCGCCTCTTTTCAAAGTGAAAAATGGAAATATACCGCTATCAGTAACAACAGTACAATGGATATAATGTAATGTATGTATGTATTTATACATGTATGAATGTAGATATGCATTACGTACCTTTTCTTTTCATTTCCATGGAAATGCGCTTTAAATGTGGCAGATGATGCGTTTGTACCTAACCAGGCTCTTCCTATCTTATTTCTCAATGTTTCCTTAAGCTTACCTATTCAGCACATTTATTTTTTCGAGTAGAGACCTTTGAAACAATGTTCTTTTGGCTGATGATACTGTGGAGTGTCCTCAGCATGCATCAATGGGAACCACTTAACGTTGAAATGTTTTTTATTCACACAAGGATGAAAATAAATTGGAGGATGTTCACATGTGTAATAATACTAGCTTTTGTCGATTGAAATTAAGTAGATATAACAATGTCTATTGGGCAGACAAACAAATAAAAGTTGCGTCTGAATTAATAGGCGTTTATGCAAGAGTTGACCCTTGTACGTATGTACATACATACATACATAAGTACATACATATATGGAAATACGTTATAGCTATAATGTCTGTTTGAAAGCATGTAGAAAAGCGAAGCCATTTGAGCCATGTCTGGTGTGTTAATACATTACCATTATTGTATCTGCCTGTATCCCAACAATTCTCCACATACGTATATGTATGTATGTATGTAGCACATGGAGAAAACCTGTACTTGACCCGAAGTTTCGTAATTTCAAAGTTGACCTGCTGACCAGAAAACTGAACTATATTTCTCTTATAGCTGAGAGTTGATATTTTAATTTTGTTAAAGAATATAAAGCCCAGTACCAGTACTAGTACCTGTGTGGGTACATATGTATACATAAAAAGTTTTAATATCGGCCCACTACAACAGTGTGGGCCAAATAAAACTTTCTTTTTAAAAATGCATTAAAATGAACAGAATTAATTTCTTTTCATGTATTATGGCTTTATTAGTAAAAGCAAGCATTCCCGTTAAGGGTTGCTTGGATGATATTGGCCTTAAGTGGTTGAATCATTTCCGGCTGATAACATGATTTGGGAACTTGGTGCGCAGCAGATCGCTTGTGGCATGGCGCATCAGAGATCGTCCAAATTCATGTCTTCAATTTCAGTGAAAAAAATATATGACTTTAATATGACTCTGTAACGCCCAGTGTTGACCGAAACGTTGTTTCCATGTCGAGAACCGTCGAACGAATTTGGATGCGGTGAAAACACTGTCTACATTTTTCCGAGAAGGTTTATTAGATACAGGTGTATTAAATACAGCTCTATCACCTATAGGAGCTGAGCATTCGCGATCTAATTGGCAAAAACAACAATGTCTCATTAGACTTAAACGCAAATAAAAACGTGTTTAGCAAATTCATCCCTGATTATTTTGAGTTATAAATAATCCTTCTGCGTTGTCCGGAAGCTGCGCAATGTACAAAATAATTCATCATACCATCGCCAATAATTTTCCTTCAGTGGCACCACAGGCATCAAATGACGCAGTTGCGTGGGAGGATTAGAGGATTTAAATTATGACCAAAACATTGAGAAAGACATTAGTACTGGCATAATTCAATGCGCAAACCAAAGTCTATTACTCAGTAGATACAGTACTCGACAGTGAAGCAGATGTGCAGTATCCCACAGAATTTCTTAATTCATTGAATCCTTCTGGTCTGCCACCTCACAAAATTATTTTAAAAATACCAATGATTCCCACGGATTTATGTACCTTTCAATTTTAAAAAAAGGCCAATTTCCGATAAGAGTTTGTTTTGCTATGACTATAAATAAACAGGGTCAAACACTTAATGTGGCTGGAATATACATATAATACTTGGCGCAACAGGTCGATGGGACCCAGGGCCTAGCTTCTCACAACCATTCGTGTTGTGCGTGTTACATATATTCTTTACACGAATGGAAGGGGCCTACTGTTTAATGCCGTGTCCGAAGGGCAAATTTGTTATTTGAGAAGCTTTCTCGAGACAGTTGTACTCTCGGATGTTTGTCAGACGCTCGCGAAAGGTGGGGCCGTGAAAAACTTTTAGGTGTTCGAACCTCGAACCCCTTGCTCCATAGTCCAATGCGCTAACCACTGAGCCACGGCACCCCACGCCTGGAAAATATATTTGGTGTATATATTTACATATCTGTATTTGAGTGGAGTGGATGTTTTCCACACGGACAACTGTACGTAGCCCTTTCGCGTGTCACGTCAAAAATAAATCTTTTTCTGATGGCGGCAGGAGACAAGACGACTAATGTTGTACTACTGTCATATTATGTCTTTTTCTAATTCATTTATGAGTGGATCGCTGTAAAAATTAAGTTGTACCCGGGCGAAGTTGGGCCGGGTTGCTAGTTTTGTAAATAATCAAAAAGTGTTTTAAATTCTCTACAATTCATCCACAGAACAGTTCTAGTCACACTCACTATTAGTGGGTGTTTTTATTAATCAAAAAACTGGTTTTGATGAAATTTTGCATAAATTTTGCACTCCATAAGGGCTGTTAAAACTTATCTTCTTATCATTAGCATAGTTCTTCTATAATACTTTCTTTCCTGTCACATTGCCAAAAACCTACATACATACATACTCATATTTCCCATGACCGGAGCAGACAATGTCCGCGCTCCGAATTCTAGGCACAAGGTAGTCAAACGTTTCTGATTGGTGGAGAGATTCAAATTTGAATTAAAAGTAAGACAGTTTTTTTTTTTGAGACTTGATTCTAGGGGAAAGAAAATTCTCTCTACCTTTTGAGTCACTTTTTGAAATTTGAAAGATCAGCTAATCGGTTATATTTTATGTATTGTTCGCTCATGCTTTATGATTTGAATGGATTATGTGCAGTAAATAAAATAATTACATTCTAAATAAATTGCAGTGAAGTGATCTACGATTTGATACAATAAAAGGAAATAATTATTTGATCAATATGTGCTGTGTTTTCATTTGTTTTATATTAAAATATGTATGTATATGTAAGTCCAAGGTTATAAATAATGCAGACATTTTTAGAAAAAGTATCGGTTATTTTTTTTTCAATTAAACCTTTTTTACAAGGTTCCTATTTGAATCAAGCACAGTCCACACTTTATCCAAAGTTAAAACTGGAAGTGAGGATGCGAGTTGTGACACTTGAAATGTCACTTACCTTCACAGTCAGTTTGCCGTTCCATGTGTAATGCCTTTCCTCAAAAAGTAGACCTAGAATTCGGAACGCGCCCAATGTAATGCAAGCGAAAGCCAGGCAAGATTTTAGATTTAAATAATTGCATGATCATAACTTTATTTTCATTACTTTACTATTTTGTATGAAATCGAAAAATTTTATTCAGACAAAACATTTAAATATTCCAATTATTACAACTCGTCCATATATCACATGTAGTCTTGGGCACTTTAAGGAAGCGTTTTAATTGGAATTGACATTTTTCGCGAATCCAATTTCTGCTCTATATGTGTAGGTGCAAGTCAAATAGAAAGTACATTCTGTCATTGTAATGTTGAGGTCTCCTTAACACAGGTTTAATTTTTCCACCTTGCATTGTTTTCTTAGTGGGACAATTGCACTCTGAATGTGTATAAACTAAGTTTGTGAAACATTTCTTCTTGAGATTTTTAGTTGCCATTTTCTTCTTTAAAATTAAAATAGTTTTTTAATTGCCTAAGAGTGTTTATCTGACCGACTTAACACCGACCCCACATACATATGTATACGTATGTGGACTGGTGTATTCGCCTTCGTAGTATCATTTTTTATCTGTTTTGTTTTACAGTCCGTCGCCCCATTTAGTTCTCAATTTTTTTTTTTCGCTTCAATTTATTTATATCTACATGTCCATGCCCTTGTGGCTATGCTGAATGTGTGTACTTCAACCCACTTAGTTCTAGAAAGTTTTAAGTAGAATATAGGAATAGTGAGGGGAAAATGCAACACTAATTATGAAATATCTGTGTACCAACCCTATGCTTCAGAAGTTTGCTGTGCATCAGAGAAGGATGCTTTTCGTATCCTTTCCTGACCTCATTCCTCGCTCATGTGATCGTTGAAGTTAAGGAAAAAATAACTTATTCTAAGAACTTGCACACACGTTTAAATAATGAAAGTTTGTGCGAATCTTATGAACAATAGGACGTGTTTTCTTTTTTGCCCTGCCAAAGCAATAGTGTCGACTTCAAGGACGTTACACTTTAATCTGCTGGCGTATGAATATGTACTTCATCATGTAAAGTTGTTTTTCTCCTTTTTCAAGGAAAATAAATCAGCGCACAAGAGGTGCAGTAGTTGTGACATACTGTGTTATCAATGACTGATGATGAGTTACTCACTTAAAGGGGACTTTTCACTTGCGCATACATATTGTACACACTTTCTGGATTTGAAAGGGATTAAGAAAACACATAGTAGACGTATTGTGGCATTTTGTTGCCATTTATACATATTTTTCTTCCTTTCTTCAGAAATAGAGACAAGTAAAATATAAATGTCGCAAGTACAGCCATTATCCCTTTAAGAAGGAAACTGAACACTACACAATTCCAGATAGGGACATATCGTTCCTGCACTCGTGTAGCTCAAAGAAGTCAAATAGATTGGATTTCTTTCTTGTTTTCTTTTTATACTCACAACGAGCTTGTATGAGTCTCTCGAGTGTTTTCTGCGAAAGTGTTTACATATACGTATGTATGTATGCATAATCTGAATTATTTTTTTTTTGGGATACTCTGGGCTGATTGACTGCAAGAGTGTGACACATTAAATGATTTGGTATATCCCTTTGTAAAAGATATGCACCTAAGTACTTACGTATGTACATATGTACGTATTGCCGAGTATTATTTGACACTTTGCCACTTGGTATCACTTGTTATGTTTTTCTCTGTCCGTGGATTTAACTGAATAACATCAGGTTAATTTGAAGTGAATGTTATTCATACATATGTACATATTTAATGGAGTTCATGCATTTGTACACATGTGAAACTCAAAATGCATTTTATATTTTGGAGTAGTGTAGTCCATCTTTTCGGAATCTGTTTGGACATTTTTCAAAATGGGAACAGGGCCACTGGGAAATTGTTTTGAGACAAACAGCTGCACTAGCAGCTACTTGCCTACCAAAAATGTCAAGGGGTGTCAGGTGAAATAAAATGTACAGTGCTGTAGAGGGCGTCGTACCTTCGAGAACTTCAAGGCCTATAAACTTTGCCTCAACAATCGCATAAGAAATATCCGAGAAAGGGCTGATTTTTAATATTACCGTTATTCGACTTGTTCGCGCAAAACGTGGTATTCCATCTTATAGCAATTACCCAAATTCAACTAAGTATTTTCATCAAAATCATTAGAGCCGTCTTCGAGAAAATCTATTTTAACTAAAGTAAGGTACCTTACTTTGAGGTTAGAATGGAAAATCCGATTTCTCCTCGAATTGTGACCCCACAGATTCCAGATATGAAGTTTGAAGCAAATCCGTTCAGTCGTTTAGGCTGCAGTCGAGCGTACGGACAGACAGACAGAATCGGCAGATCCACTTTTTTGAACTTCTCCATCATAGTAATGTTAAATAAACATCCCGAGATCGAAAATTTGGTTTATATATGTATGTACGTATGTACATACTTAAGTACAATACTTGCCCTAATGGTAATAATGGATGCAATGTCAATGCCTGCAATGCATGCTGTCTAAAGTCCCTGATAATCCGAAAGTTTAGTAACCCCATGAGGACCCCATCTGAAGGTGGCATGTTCGTTAGGTATATTTAGAATATTGACGAATCAACATTAACCATTCATCATTTGAGAAACAAGAACTGCGTACACAATTTATATACATATATGTACGTATGCTCAAATAATCACCGAATTCAAGTCGTCAGTTTCGAGCTTAAACGATTGGAAGAGGAAAAATAACTGGAACAACAATACTTGGTAAAAAGTAAGAGTACCATAATTTAACATTTCATGTACAATAAATAAATCACACGATGTGTGAAAGAGGAAGAATCCTTAGGTAAGGCCTTTTAAACCGTGTTCTACCTAATCTATAATGTACCCACTGAACTAAGCATAAACACAAATGACAATTGCACTAAATGTCACACAATAGTAAGAAGATCCTATTAACTACACATCGTCATCATCTCCCTATAGAACAATGTACATAAGTATATATGTATATAGTGCCTAATATACATAAGTTGAAGTAAGATCCATAATAAATATAATAGTCACGTGTTTAAGGAATGCTATTATGAAAAATAAAGTTAAAGATTTCTCCCGCGGGAATCTTGAAAAAAAAACCCGAACGGGAAGGCTTTTGGCTCCCCCTAACTGTTCGACTTACGGTAATAAAATTCCTACTTTACTTTTATAACGATGTTTATTATTTCTACCGAAAGAGAACTAACTCAGTACAAGTCAAACTTAAGACTAACTAAATTCTAACAAGCTTCATTCCTCCTTGCCATCGGTTCAGGTATCCAAGCTCCAGACAGCTGCATTGGCGGAATGTCTCGCGGCGCGTGTAGGATATCCGGTGCGATACTTGATCCCACTTGCCCATGGGAACCTATTCGCACCTGAATAAACTGAGTCAACGGATCTGCAATGATTCGCTGTCACGCTTATATGGCGCCCCCCTTAAAAATCTACGTCCCGTAGATCACTGGTGACGTCAGAGCTTGAGGACCAAATTTGTGCCAAACGTGGTCGAGGAACCTGTGGTTAATATTCTCTAGCTACATGTTCTGGTCCATTACCTGGCCTGATTATTGGTGGAATTCTGTGGTCCAGATTGATCCTTCGCCATAGGACATAGGAGATGAGGACACCTAGTATAACGATTGAGACATACGTAAAGGAAGAGACCGTAACCGTTTGCGTTAGTTCCTTGAGTCGTTTTATGTTCTTAATGCTTAAACCATGTACGTGTTCTAGATCGATTTTTTGGACCCGGTCTGTGATATCCGTCAGCGCGGGTGGCAGAACCTGGAGATTTGTTGACGCGAAAGTCGAGAATATTTTATTTTTCAGGTGTATCGTCTCAAACGGATGACATATGTACCATTGAGTTGACTTGAATAATTCCCGGAAGTCAACTGTCCTTCGAAATTTGTTAGAAATATGGTATCTTCATTTATGAGTTCGACTACCTCCTCGTTGTTCGTGCGAAATGTACAGGCCGTATGTCCACCTTTCAGAAGCCTTGCAACACAGCTATCCTCGCTGAGTTTCTTTAATGATTCTTCATGACATACTGTCGAATTATTTATGGAAAGGCATTCTCCCGTGATGCCAAATGTTCCCAGAGAATTCACTAACATCTTGCTAAATTCTAAGTCGATTTGGGCTTAGTTGATAATTGATGGTCTCGTCAGGAGAAGATTGTAATCTTCGTTCCTTACCTTTGGTATGGACAGAGTGTAGAGTAGGAGCGAACCGTTCGTATAGATTGATGGAGATCCATATTCTATGGCTTGAATTTCGTTTACATACGGTAGGGTCTCGATTTCGCTTTCGATTTATTGAGGAGATTGGTATTCACGAGCCCACTCTTTGCCAACTGACATGCGCACTTCGTTTATTTCATCCTTGACGATCAGGACCCTATTTGTCAGATCTTGCACATACTCCCCAGTTTTAGGTCCTTTAACTTCGTTTTTGAACTGATCAATTAGCCAATTGGTTTTACTTGTTATATCTCCGATGACTCCAAAGAGTTCACTCTTGACCTTATACTGATGGTTGTTGTTATTTACTATACTTTGCTCGCTCTGAAGAATCTTATTCCAGTCGGTGGCATCAGTATTACCCGCGATCCATTTCCAGGTAGATCCCAACCAGTCTATTGATCTCGCTCTTCGTTTAGGTTTGCCTTTAAGTAACTTTAGCCTGTCGCTCATTTGATGGAGGTGGTATTCGATCGTGGTTTTCTCCTTCACGTTCTCGGTCAGTGGTTTATTCATGACCCCGATCAAGTGCACAAATTATTCCAGGTTGACGACATGCACGAACTTGAAATGACCGTCTACTATCCATCCTTTACCCTCTTTGATTGAGACGATATGGGCGTGATAGTTGAACACCTGATATCCCCGTACAGCGACTAGAAAGAGTATCTCTAGGTGCACTAAACTTGGTTTCATCAAATTCTGCTATTTTCTGTACATATACTGGTATTTTTCCAACGTTCTGTAAAAGAAAAACGATTCTTAATTCCCTCTTTTCTCATTGAACCGGCCTGGAAGGATCGTGTAATTCCCTTTTAGTCACCAACTTTTAAAGTCGAAGGCAACCTACTCGCGGCACGAATTTCTTCACAATTGATTCCCCTGATCTGGGCAATCTCTGTAGGATATCCGGTGCGATACTTGATCTCATTGCACTTGCCCATGGGAACCTATTCGCACCTGAATAAACTGAATCAGCGGATCTGCAATGATTCGCTGTCACGCTTATATGGCGTGACCTACATACATATGCCGCGTTAACTAATTTATATACATTATTGTAATAAAACAAAATAAATATTTATCGCAACAGGTCGATGGGCCCCAGGGCCCAGCTTCTCACAAACATTCGTGTTGTGCGTGTTATATTCCTTACACGAATGGAAGGGGCCAACTGTTTAATGCCGTGTCCAAAGGGCAATTTGGTATTTGAGAAGTATATTGTAATATAATGCTTTCCTCTTAGCCCTAACTCCCAACTAAACTTTAAGTTAACGCAGTTCTTATCTTTGCTTTGCACTTGTTTTTTCCGGTTGTCCAACAAGTGCATAAGCTTTCCCGCGTTTTCTTCTGATCTCCAACTTCGTCTTCCTAAAAGACGAAGCTGGAGAGTACCTTTGCATTTTTGTACAGTCGCCTGGTAGTCAGTTTAGTCACATACTTAAAAGAGGCAGCAACCATCTACTTATGTAAGCCTGTGTATATTAGTTTAAGTATAAAGTATAAAGTTTTCAATTAAATAAAAAAGTTAAATTTATCTTTGAAAGTTAACTTTAAAGATTGTTTTATTATTAACTTAATAATATTTATTATACGTAACAAAAATACGTACATACATATGTATATCTGGCGCAGTCGGGAAAAGTTAGTTAAAATAAACTCGCAGAAAAAAATACACGTGGTGTGTTTAAACTCGAGTAACTAACATAAAAGCTCCTAAATTAAATAAAACAACGATAAAAATATACATTTAGTATAAATAAATACAATTCATACATCCATAATAAATGACAAAAAAAATAAATAAAAGTACAACGTGCAAATGTATCGTCGCGTGAGTCTCTCCGCACGTGCTTTCCATCAGCCTACATTTCTGGCATCCTAGAAGAAAAGCAGCTTCAAGCATCTAAAAACACAAGAATCAAGAAATACTTGCCCGTAACAAGGAACAATTTAGCGAAAAAAGTATAACAGACACAGTGGCGTGGCGTACATCTTTTTCCACGTGTTCCTGATCATCCCATACATATATTTGGCACCTGAAGAGAATACCATCAAGCATCTATAAACATAAAAAAAAAAAAAGACGAAATACCTGCACCACACCAAGGAATAATCGACCGGTAAGCGAGGATATTTATAATTATGGAAGTTCTTCAGGCACCAGAAAAATTTAGACTTATTTTAGATATGATAAGTAAGATTAAAGAATATAACGGGAACGAATCATGTACTGTTGACTTTCTGGACAGAGTTGACTCGCTAGCAGCCACATTTGGCGATTTCGATGAGTCTTCTAAACTAGTTTTAACAGGTTACATCAAGGACAAAATTGTAGGCAAAGCCAAATACGAACTCCAAAAGCATGGCAGAGTTGGTACTTGGACAGAGATAAGAGAGATCTTGAGAAATAGTTTCGGAGAAAAGCTTTCAGTCAGTGCTCTTTTGGACCATATTAGAACAGCTAGGGTAGAAATAACAATAGAAAACTATTATAATGATATTAACATACTTTTAAGCAGAATTAACAATGCATATTTACTAAATAACAATATAATTAATAATGAAATGATTTTGTCTAATGGTAGGATAGCCTTAGAGGCATTCAAAAGTAACCTTCCAGAGCCAACAAAAACAATAGTATATAGCAGAAACCCCCAGACCTTAAATGAAGCCTACAAAATTATTGTAGAAATTAATCAACATTTATTAGGACCCAATGGTAATAGGTATAAACAATACAATTCGAATAACTATTTATTGAATAATACTAAATTCAGACAAATTCGTAATTATACTACAAATAACAATCATGTTCAAGCCAGTCAGATGCAACAGGACGACAATTATGTACAAGGACATCGTAATAACAACTACACAGAGACTAGACAAACACAACCAAACAACTATTACACACAAAGTGGGCAATCGCGACGGGACAATAACTATACACATAGTGGACAATCGCGACTCGGCAACAACTATACACGTAGTGGACAATCGCGACAATCGAATAGATTTAGGAGTAGCAAAATCGAACCCATGGACATAGGTCTCAATCAGCACAATGATCATATTGATCATAATGAACCTGCCCACAACGTGCGTCCAAATTTTCGAAACGGGTACCGAAACAACTACCCTATATAGTCGTAAGTAGTAATACTAGGCATCTTAGATTTATAATTGATTGCGGTGCAGAATATAGTATAATTAATAAAAATTTATGTAATCCTAAATGGAAAATACAATCTAAAAATTACAATCTTAATGTCCTCGGTCACAAAATACAAACAAATACACAATTCAGAATACCCCTATTTAAAGAATTTAATAAAGAACATTTTTACGTAGACTTTCTAGAATACCAATTTCATGACTATTTTGATGGCCTGATAGGAAACAATATTCTTCTTGAACTTAACTCAATTATTAATTACAAAACTAGGTCTCTCACAACAGACGACATAAGCATTCCAATATATTTTAGCAGAGACGAAGAAGTCTATGCTAAATATTGCTCTTTCGAAAAAACTCCCAACAAATTCTTTGGTGAAGTTTTCGAAACTGAGATTGCCGACAAGGTATTTGCGAATCATCTAAGTAACTCTGACGTGTCCAAATTGAAGTCATTACTTTATTCGTACAAATCAATTTTTTACAAAGGTGATAATTTGGGCTTTACGAATGAGATTAGACATCAGATTAACACGAAAACAGAAATTCCAATATATAGCAAGCTTTACAGATACCCGGAAATTCACGCGGAAGAAGTTGATAGGCAGATTAAGGAAATGTTGCAACAAAAAATAATTAAGCCAAGTAATAGTCCTTACAATTCGCCAATTTGGGTAGTCCCCAAAAAAGATGATAATAGTGGACGGAAACAATGGCGAATTGTAATGGACTATAGGAAGCTAAACGAACAGACAATAGAGGATAGATTCCCTATGCCTAATATTGACGAGCTATTCGATAAACTTGGCAAATGTAATTATTTTTCAACTATCGACTTGGCGAAAGGCTTTCACCAGATAGAAGTCGATCCGCGTGACAGACCTAAAACTGCTTTTTCAACCAGAAACGGACATTATGAGTTTCTTAGGATGCCGTTTGGCCTAAAGAATGCTCCTGCAACTTTTCAAAGGTTGATGAATTCGGTATTAAAGGACTTTATAAACAAAATCTGCGTCGTTTACTTAGACGATATTCTCGTTTTCTCCACTAGTTTCGAAGAGCATTTAGACTCATTAAAGAAAATTTTCCAAAAGCTCAAACAATGTAATTTGAAGGTTCAAGTAAATAAGTGTAGCTTTGCTCAGTTATCTACGAATTATTTAGGGCACATTATTGTAAATAATGGAATTAAACCGGATCCAAATAAGGTAAAAGCAATAACCTCAATGAAACTGCCAACCGACAAAAAAGGCATAAAAAAATTTTTAGGTATCACAGGTTATTACAGAAAATTTATCAAAGACTACGCGAAAGTTGCGTATCCTTTAATAAAATATTTGAAAAAATCTGAGAAGGTAAATAGAGCTGACCCTCAATATGTTAAGGCGTTTCAAAATTTAAAAACTTTGTTAACGTCTGACCCAGTCCTAAAAAGTCCAGATTTTTGCAAACCTTTTATCCTAACAACTGATGCATCCAACTATGCTTTAGGGGCCGTGCTAAGTCAAAATAATCATCCACTCTGTTATGCTTCTCGCACCCTAAACGGACACGAACTAAATTATTCAACAATAGAGAAAGAACTTCTCGCAGTTGTGTGGTCCATCAAATATTTTAGAACTTATTTGTATGGGAGGCGATTCACAGTTAGGACAGATCATAAACCCCTTGTTTGGCTCAATAGCATAAAAGAACCCAACATGAAGCTCCAACGTTGGAAAATTTGTCTCAATGAGTACGATTTCGACATTGAGTACATAAAGGGAAAGGAAAATTACGTAGCAGATGGCCTTAGTAGATACATCGAACAGGAAAACACCAGTAAAGACATGTCAACTACGGACGTTGAAGTTACCTTAGGGGACATATTCCATACCGAAACTCTTGGTCACAGTAATAACGATGAAGTTATTGCACCAACTGTAAGGATAAGAGATAATCATGTGACATCAACCAGTGCTACCATCCATAGCGCAAAGGAGGACGAAACCCAGCACATATATATATCCGAGAAGCCTATAAACCTATATAAAAATCAAATCTATTTGTCTTATGGCACCAGAGAAAAAGTGTTTATGAAGATAATTCATAAAAAGGTTCAGAACCATGTACAGGTTAAGGAAAATAGCGATCTACTCGATATAATGAAAAGGTTTCTTATTAAAAAAGGACTTGTCTGCGTGTACTGTAGCGATTTGCCGTTGTTTGTTAGATTCCAGGAATTATACGTTAAATACTTTTCATCGAATAAGCATTTGAGGGTATTAAGATCCACTACTAAACTAACAGACATCGTTGATAAAAATAAAATTATAGAAATTATTAAGAAAGAACACATTATGAAGAATCATAGGGGTATAAACGAAATTTTTTTCGAATTAAAAAATCTATACTTTTATCCCAATTTGCAAATTGAAATACAAAAATATATCAATAATTGCGATATCTGTACCCTAGCCAAACACGATAGGCAACCTCTACAAATTCCAATGCAAATTACCGAAACACCTGAGTATTTTAACGATATAATTCACATAGATATATGGTTTCCTGAACGAAACAAAATGTATCTAACAACGATAGACAAATTTTCCAAATATGCAACTATTCACAAATTAGAAGATAGGAATTGGATAGCACTTCTGGCTTCAATAAAGCAACGAATACAATTTTTAGGAAAACCCAATAAAATTGTATCCGACGGAGAAACCTGCATTTTACACTCTGCAGTTGAACAGTTTTTTAAAGAAAACAGTATTACTTTTCATAAGACAACAGCTTCACATAAAACTGGTAATGCCGATATAGAAAGATTACATGGTACATTAAACGAGCATTTGCGGATTATGAACGCAGCTAATGATAACTCTGACTTAGATGACAAACTATACAATATAATTAACATCTACAATAGCACAATTCACTCAACAACTAAATTAAGACCAATAGACTTTATTAACAAGAACATGAGTAAGGAAGACATTAGGTCATTAGCAGAAAAATTCAAACAGGAAAAAGAAACTAGGATTCAAAATTTGAACAAAAAAAACAACGCTGACCTTAACCTATGTTCAAACATAGTTCAAAATAGAACCGTTGGTAAAAGTAAACAAAAGTATAAGAAACTAACAAATTTTAGAACTGAGGGTAATTATGCTATAGACGAGTCGACAAAGAGAAATACGAAATATTATAAAAAACAATTTAGGCGACGATATAAATACCAAAAAGTATGAAATTTACAGATACATACATATATCCACGTCAACGTACAGAAGATAGAACATCGTATTTAAAAAAAAGACGGCGTTTTCTTGAAGAGTAATGTAGAATCTTGAATTGTTGTAACTCCTTAATGTACCTAGAATCCAAAATACATTTACCGTTTTGTACGAAATGATACACCTATTAATAAATTTCACTTTACATCTACCTGAATTCGCCAAGGAAGCACCTTCTTTTCTTCTTTTTTTTTCTCCTAATTATTCCATATTTCCATTTCCCCTTCATTACCTTACTATAGTTATTAGATCCTTTATCTTTTTATTATTTTGGAGCTCCAGTATTTATCATCTTACTCCATTTCTTTGTAAAAACAAAAAAAAAGTTATTAAGTTTGGGTCTGGCGCCTCGTTTCCCATTTTAAATCTGATCTGATATACGGTAATTCCGTGTGTGGTAGCTATTTAAGTCATAACTGACATGTCGATGGGTGCATCCACACAAATTTTGGTAGAATTACGTCTTGTAGCATTCAGCACTCACGTTGCTTAAAGTGGTTTGGAACAAATGGGAATGGGACAAATCATTTATGAACAATTTGAAGTAGAATTAGTAGCGTAGGTGAGAAAGTAAGGAAATAGCGATATGAAAATAAAATCTCTTTATTTCTGCCAGACAACGATGCTATGTAAGTAGGTATAATAAGATCTTAGTGGTTGTAGGTGAGACGCTTTGTCCAGAACGTACTGCAAAACACAGATGTAATGCAAAAAAAAAAAAAAAAAAATAAATCATTCGCCATGTGTATGAAATAAAAAAATAATTGATATTTAGAAAATGTTAGTACTAAGATATTTATTATTTAAATAACAGAAAATGTTTTGATTTATATAACTAAATATACAAAAAAAAAATGTAAATAATACATTATCAAACTTAAGTATAGAATAAAATAAGCAAAAAAAAATAAATAAATAAATAGTGAAAAAAAAAAGGTTAATTAATAAGAAATAAATGTTTGAGTAAAATAACAAAATAAAAAAAACAAATATTAAAATAAAGACAAAGTAAAGATCAAATAATACAAAATTTCATTATTGTGAAGTCTAATGAAAATCACTTTCACAAATGTTTAGTATATAACTTACTTACGCCTAAATAATTAACTTGTTTGATTACTATCAACTTATTATTACACATAAATTGTAAATTTCATATAATTTATAATAATTTAATCTACATATGTATTAAATTAGTTCTAATAATTAAAATTATATTTATGGCATTTTCTGAATTTATGTTGCTGACCCTATTGTAGTTTTAAGGATCTAGAGGTAAACTGATTAATACAGAAATAAATTTAATTATTTTTGGAGACCAAAAATACTTGGGGCGGGAGGTGTAATATAATGCTTTCCTCTTAGCCCTAACTCCCAACTAAACTTTAAGTTAACGCAGTTCTTATCTTTGCTTTGCACTTGTTTTTTCCGGTTGTCCAACAAGTGCATAAGCTTTCCCGCGTTTTCTTCTGATCTCCAACTTCGTCTTCCTAAAAGACGAAGCTGGAGAGTACCTTTGCATTTTTGTACAGTCGCCTGGTAGTCAGTTTAGTCACATACTTAAAAGAGGCAGCAACCATCTACTTATGTAAGCCTGTGTATATTAGTTTAAGTATAAAGTATAAAGTTTTCAATTAAATAAAAAAGTTAAATTTATCTTTGAAAGTTAACTTTAAAGATTGTTTTATTATTAACTTAATAATATTTATTATACGTAACAAAAATACGTACATACATATGTATATCTATATAGTATAGTTCATCAATGCCACTGAGCCACGGCGCCCACAAGTAATGCCACTACCCGAAATAATGACAGGACCAAATTAATTATATTGTATTTTTATTTTCAATGATATTTTAAGAGGAAAAAATGTACTCAATTTTATACGTTATTATTATTTGTGTATATAAACCAAAAAAAAATTTAATTGAAATTCTATTTAAATACGAAATAACAAGAAATAGGATGTAGTCAAACGAAATAATGATAAGACCAAATGACACGAAATAATAATATAAAATAATAAAAAAAAGAAACCATTGGATTCTGGGTATCAATAATCCGTTGATGAATCTCTGTTTACAATGACTTGTTGAAGACGTCTTGGCATTGAATCAATCAAAGTTTTGACCACGTTTTGATAAATTTTAGCCCACTTAACCTGGATTGCCTGCTTAGGTTGAAAAACACCATCGAATTGTCGGCCATTTTGGAAAACCCGCTGGGACAAAATTCTCCAGAGGTTTTCAATTGGATTTAGGTACAGCAACGGAATACCTTGAGACTGTAAAAACTCCTTTGTGAACGTAGATCAATGGATTGCCGCGTTGTCTTACTGAAATATGCACTCATCTCCAGCAGTCTCTTCACCAAAGTCAACAAGCACATCGCCCGATAGTTCTACATACTTGGCAGAGTTCATTTTTGTTGAAGTAAAGCACATGTGAATCTTTCCAAGGTATGATATAGCGGCCCAAATCATGACGGTTCCTCCACCAAAGTTTCAAGACATCCGCGTCTCTTTTTTTCTGCGCTTATCATGCCAGTATCTCCGACATCCATCAAAACCATCTAGATTAAACTTTTTTTCGTCTGAAAATATAACTTTGGTCTATTCTTCATTCCAAAATTGGTACTTTTCCGATAACTCCAATCTAGCAGCTTTGTGACGCATTGTCAGCTTAGGTTTCGGGATACGTTTAGCGTATTCCAAGCTCGTATCTGGCTTTAAAACTTGTTGAATACGTCTCACTGATGCTTTGAGATTAAGAGAACGTCGGATTTCTGAACAGCTGTTTAATGTGTTGGTACTTAATCTCTTAATCTCCCGAATAGCCTTGCAGCTTTTCTTCCTGCACTTTTTTTTTATAACACAATTTTCGCCTAATCTTAGCAGGTAACTACTACTGTTTTGCTTCTTTTCACTTGAGCAGCAATATCCCTAGTTGTCATTCTAGATTGGCGATATATAGCACTTTCTGCTTTCACTTTTTCCGATAATTGTTTATCGCGACCCCTTTTCAATCAATTTTCATAAGAGCTAAAAAACAGCTCAAATCAGAAAAAAATGTACCCAGTTTATTCGCACATTAACCTCTTTCAAAAAAACTCACGAATGTATTATTATTTTGAAAACTTTTCCGAAAAACACATGTGGTCTTATCAATATTTCGCACAACAATGATATTTCGTTTTTCGAATGAACACGAAAAAAGGGCTCAAAAAATTATAATTATCATTACAATGTAAATATGCAATCGAACAACGCAAGACAACATGACCCTTTTCCAAATGCATCGGTGAAAATGTAGCAACTGTGCAAACACCCTCCCAAATATCGTATTTAAAACGCAAAAGGGTAGATTAAATATCATGATCTTATCATTATTTCGTGTAGTAGTACGCCTTATTAAAATAGCGTAGTACGCTTAAATACCAAATCGTCCTATAACTCGGCATCTTTAATTTCATACGATACATGTATTAGGTAAATTAGTATTCTTTTAAGATAATTTAAAAACCAATTTTGGACGTAATCTATATACATATTTACATACATATGTATGTATGTATGTAGGTAAATATTTGATTTTCGAGATTCGGTAGATAAGCATTTCGTTTCAAAATCTTCCCATCACCCAGAATATGTTGGTAGCACAAAATATTTCACAGTAAGTTAATATCCATGAATGTAAGTTTTTATAGGTGCATACACACATACACACTTATATGAACATAAGAGGTAGAAATAGCCCCCTATATTAGCAAAACTCGGCAGTGGTGTCAGTATGTAAAGGTTGAAAGTTTATGAACTTGATAAGCTCTACTACTTCTTTGCACTACTGCGTATACCTTCCTAGGAATCATTTAATTTTTAAATACATACATATGTATGTACATGGAAGAGGTATGCACATGTTGTTTTGTACATTTTTTTTTTATTTTTAATTACCCTTACCACTTCAATGAAAGGAACCAAGGGGAATCACATCATTCAAGCAGCATTCATGCATGCATCCGTATGTATGTTGCTATACATAGGAGTACATGCATGGGTGTGTGTTTAAAAAGAACAAATACCCCGCACTCAGGTTGTAGTCATGACCTGAAACTCCAATAAAAGCCTTTCATCACACGGAAAGGTCCGTTTAAAAAATAAATTCATGTTAAAATAAAGCAATCATGCTAAAATAAAGAAATCGACTAGAATTAAGGGTTGATTGCCACTTGTACCTACTTACATATATATGTATGTATGTATGTACATGTTTTCCGGGTTTTTGTTTGCCACGCAATGTTTACTTTTAACTGAAAGTGTTGTTGATGTATGAGTTGTATAAAAAACCTTTAACGATTAAAGGTTTATGTTAAAAATACATACATATGTACATTAATTTAAGTTTTTGTTGTCTTTAACTTGGGTATGACAGCATTTATGGATACGAGGTACAAACATGTCCGTCTAGTTTTGAGATCCCTGCCGAACTTGTTCACCTGTGCAGAATGACGATGAAGAACGTTCGCTTCTCCATAAAGTTTAAAAACAGTCTTATCGAGACATTTTATGTCAGAAAAGGATTAACTTCGTACTTTAGAAAATCCTTTGGATAATCGGTCTCCTTTGCACTGACGAGCTTTGGATGAAAATATCGGTAATAATTTAGAAACATACAAAAAAAATACAATCCTTCTGGAACGGATCGTACGATACCCTATCCTTTTATTACGTAGCCCCTACGAAGAGGACGTGGCCGGAAGCAATTTTGTTCACAAATTACAACGATATCCTCGAATGTTTGTTTATGTTTCTTACACAATTTCATCTTTTGCTCTCTGCGCATGACGTCATGCACTTAGAATATACATTCATTTTGTGGTTTCAAGTTGATAGTACTGGCATTTGACACCTGCCAAATTCAGCTGTCATTTGAAGTGTCATAACATTAGTTTAATATTTACGATTTACACCTCACTATGGCGTAATTGCATTTGGATTTGCATCTCGATCCTTATAAAGTTCAACTTACGCAACAATTGAAGCCTGCTAACCATTTACATCGTAGTAAATACGCTTCTTGGGTGTTGGAACAAAAGACAATAAAAACCGATATGTGATGAGGCACATTTCTCACTCGATGGGTATGTAATCAAACAAAATTGCCCCATATGGGGCTCAGAAAACCCACAAGTGACCGAGGAGGTGCCGTTGCATCCAGACAAAGTGTCTGTTTGGTGTGCTCTACAATCGAAAGGTATCATTGGTCCGTATTTTTTCGAAGATGGCAATGGGCGATATGGTCGAATGATAACCAATTCTTTTTGGCCGACTATTGAAGAACATGACTTGGACAATTTGTGGTTCCAAAAAGACGAGGCAACAAGCCACACAACACGACCAATTATGCCTTTACTGCGTGAGAAGTTCCTGGTCGCGTAATTTCACGTTCTGGCGACCAATTGGCCACCAAGATCATGTGATTTGACACCGTTTGATTTTTTTCTGTGGGGCTACACAAAACGCGAATAATCCCCGAACTCTAGACGCATTAAAAACCAACATTATTCAAGTTATGGCCGAGATACCGCCCGAAAGGTGCGAAAAAGTGGTTAAGAATTACCTCAAAAATATCGCATGCTGCGAATCTTACCGAGGCGGCACACTTAATGGCAAAGTCCAACCTCTATAATGAATTAAAATTTTCATCAAAAATGTATCGGTGTGTGTGTTCTATTTAGCTTTACTTTCGAAACTGAAAAATTAATAACGGGAGTAAAACAAATTATAATATTAACAGTTTTTACTTGCACCTACATATACCTATAGGGCAAGTATTGTATTCGTGCAAAATTGGGATTTCGAGATTTTAGTCAAACTTAACATTACTATGATGGAGAAGTCCAAAAAAGTGGGTCTGCCAATGCCGTCTGTCTGTCTATCTGTCTGTGCACGAGGCTACAGCCTCAAGCCTCATAAATAGGGTCTGTGTGACAATCGCTACAGACGAAATCGGAATTTTCATTCTAACCTCAAAATCAAGGGTACTTTACATCAGAATATATTGTATAAGTTTTATCTTAACGTCAGCACATCGCACTCGCTAATAAATAAATAAATAAATAAATAAAATACGAGGCATAACTGGAAGGATTTGCCTAAATTAATTAATTAATTCCTTAATTCCTTAATTAATTAATCCTGCAGAAAGATACGAGGGAAACTATTATGTTCTGTTCGTTGGAACACGTACATTTAATAACTTTCCCAATTATTTCATATCAAACTGGTCCACACCGATATATACATAGATGCCTACATATGTATGTAAGTACATATCTATGCGAGCAAAGGCGCGCGGGTCAGCTAGTACATTATAAAACGAAACATAGTTTTTTCCGGATTGTATTTTTCCAGACGAACTGCAATTATTATAGAAACTCTGAGTTCGTTCCGGCTATTTCGAATAATTTTTCGAAATAATTTATTAATATTTATAATAAATTGTTCATATGCGTAACTTTGCATACCAAATTTTCTTGTACTGTTTTTATTAAACTTATTTGATCATTTTAATCATTAGCAAGGCCTTTTGCCATGCAAATTACTGCCACAAGTAATGTAAGTTAAGACACAAAATAAACAAATGCTAATTTCCTTCGCTGTGCCTTCATTCTTGGAGACATACACTAAAAACAATTGTCAAAGGAGAAATTCTTCATACTTTAGAACAAAGTAAACTTGACACTTTACTTTTCGCTACTTTGCAAAGAAGTTCTCTGCCTAGCTTCGCTTCCTGCTTTTTCTCACTAGGTTCAGCTCTTTGCTGAACACAAGACGTCCAAAAGTGTAATTACGTTGTGGTAGTACTTACTGCTCGGTTGCCGGTGTATAAAAACGAGTCCGGGTAAAAGTAACTTGAGGAAGTTTTTGCCACGAAAAGTTTCAACCCTCTTTTCAAAATTTAATTTCGTTTTCTGTTTTTCAACTTTTTGTTTGTTTTTATAAGGGTTAAGTATTGGTTTTATTCCAAAGCGGATTAAAGGCATTTATATAATTATAGTTATACTCTATTTCATGAAAGATAGAGTTTCAGGAAGTCCCCTAAAAGTGGGCGTGACCAAAAATTATATATCGACTAATTGTCGAGAATTTTAATATCTACATATTTTGCCTTAATAACATTTTCAATCTCATAAAAAAGAGTGAAAATATGAAAAATAAAAATAATAAAGGGACAGTGGTCAGAAATAATGTATCATACTTAATACAGCCTTAGGAAAAGCAACTTATTGTAAGCACGTACGTGCAACCTATTTACACACTTTATTTGACTGGGAATAATGGTATTATATAGAGGGCTACCGTAAAAATATTCTCACCTTTATCCATAGGGCACAGTTAGAAATATTTTTATGGTTTTATGTAACCCCTTTAACATTCTCTACCAAAACTCTCGCAGACACCATCTGAAATTTAAGGTACATGCAATGAACGTAAAGTATCTATACACATATGTATGTATGTATGCATATTTGACGAAGAAAGGACTAAGTTTTTGACGTGCGGCTTTACCCCATTTGGTACACTGCGCCAATGTTGGTTTCCAGTAGCTCAACAAAAGAAAAAGAGATCGCTACCGTAGAAAAACACAAAAATATCTATTCGGGGATTGAGGCAAAAATTCTAGTTATGTTATTTAGTTCCACTTCTTCCTTGTATTGGGACATACCCATGTCATTCTATAGAATCATTTACAGACTCTACCTATATTGTCTAATAATAACACTAAAACGGAATTGCTCTTGTTGTTCGTCATCCCGTTCTGTCTACTCATAGAGTAGTATATTTGTCAATTGGTTAGATCCTACCAAATTCCACCGCTTCATGTATTCCACCACATTGTTAGTGAAACTTGGTCCTTCCATATCTCCCACCTTCTTTACTTCGTATACTTTTGGATACTCCAGAACGCACAACTCCAAGCCAACCAATATGAGGAATGGTCTAAGCTTCATAATTCTGAAAATGGTATTATTTAGCACCTGTTAAGCTTTGCCCAGATACTTGCACTAACCTTATGCATTACCGGCAGTTCCCTTGGTTAGTATGGGAATGAAGGCTTTGTGGATCCGTTCTACTTCCTTGTTTTCTTCGAGAACCCCGCCTCAGACCACCAAATGCTGTCGAAGTAAAAGCTGTTCCCCGGTCTCGAGTTGTGAACTATTTCGTAAATTTATCAATCACCTGGTTGAATTCACTGCTCTTTACTCGGTATAACCAAATAAAAAGCCGTCTACAACTACAAGCAAGTGATTATATGGTTTATTTGCTTGTTCCATCGGTCCAACGCGGTCGAAATGCTACGTTTTCATTGACCTATCCTTCTTTTCATCATAAAAAATTGGGCGAGTTACTGTTTGCAATTGTCAGCCGGCAAGGTGACGGCAGTGATTCACGTGACAGTAGTACACTAGTTTCCATAAATTAAGGTAATAACAAAATGTTTTGTATTGTAATTTTTGGCTTTTTTTTAACAGCCAAGATTAGAAATTTTATTTACAACTTTAATAATTTCTTTTGCAAAGAAATGTCCTTGCTGGTGAGTCAGGCTGATTACCTTTAATTGTTTTGCCGGATGTGGGGAAGGCTAGTATCGGCGCTTCGCATAACTGTCGCTTAAGTTCTCTCAAACTTTTCTCGCTGACCAAGCTCTTAGTTATTTTCTCAAATACTTAATTTCTTTTGAAATGGTTTAAGGTGGAAACTTGATACACATCTCACAGCGAAAGACGTTTAAGCTTATATCTATTAGGTTTCCACTAGGGAATATTGTTAAACTAGTATATGTTTTACAATTAGACTTAATAGCATACATTTTATTTGGACATTGCAGTATTTGCTCGTACACAACTTTTCTAGTTACATTTATTTTTATATTTGGTCTCATTATTACTGTACAACATAGTTCTTTAGATGTGCTGGGTAAGAGTTATAATATACATACATAAGTTATTGTATTTATGCTTGTTACTATTGTCAGATCAGAAAAACCTAATGCTTTATACACATTATTATATGACATATTTTCTTTGCCGAGTATAATTTTTTGTTAATTAATTTTTATAAAAGACAGTATGTAGGAGTTTTTTACTCCATTCTTTACCGAATGTGTGGCAAAGTCTGTATTTATCAATTCTTCTTTTTATTATTTTATCTTTTAATGCGTTATAAGCTTCCAATCTTATTAATATTTCATTAGTAATGTTACTACTTCTATTTACTCTTTCTCTAGACGCTTTATTTACTAAGACTGAATCAGAATAACATTATAAAATAAAATAAAATAAAAATGAAATGGAGATTGTTGTCACCATGACATGCCGGGACCACCTATCAAGCCACACCGAAATTGATTGGTGTAAAACGCCTACTTAAGGGCACCAGGGCGTGTATGAAATTTTAAAAGAGGGATGCCGTAAAGAGATTTAAGTAATTTTCTTTATTCAAGACTTGCCACTATACTTGCCAATATTTGGTGCTTACGCGATGCAATAAACCGATAACATCGGATGCAGTTATGTATATTTTCGAACCAACCGTTTTAGATGAGGTATCCAACATGCTGCCTCAATGATGCTATGTAATTTTTTCATTTCATTTATGCTAGCGTGCTCTAAACGACTGCTAATAAGTAACATTTTGTTATCTTCCAGACATGGGTTTAAAGTCTGCTCCTTTTAGGAATGTCATGACCATCCTTTAAGCAATCCATTTCCTCCGAAAAACGCATCCAATTGCACCATGCTACTGCCAAACCATTCTGGTTCACCAAAAACAATGGTGGTTAAGTTGTATTGGAGCTAACCCTCTTGATGTGCAATCTGCGAGGTTTTCTGCAGATCTGACGTGTTGCCATGAATTTGGAAAAGTTGTTTCTAGAACATTTTAGAACATTTCTAAGGAGCGATTCATGATTTGCTACCCATTTTAGAAGATAAAAGAAACCATTCCTTAGCAACTTCACTAACTGATCTTGAGCTTTTTGACACTCCTTCATTCAAAATCATTCTTCACAATTCCTGCGGCTATTGGATATTTTTGTTGTTCATCGGTTGCTAGCTGCTGCAATGTTCTTACGGTTAAGTATGTTGCTGAAGTTGTCCCATATGTGACTGTTAATAGGTTGATTAGTGTCATCTCATTATAGAATACGTTAATAGTCTTGATAGTCGCTATTAAGTCTTATCTAGCGATACATTTTTTCAATATCAGCAGTAAAAACATATTGATGCATTCTATATCGCATTATGATCGTTTTGATATCCTCTTGGAGCCTGGACGCCATCATCATTAATTGGTTCAGGCTTACTCCGATGGTAGTTTTTGCCGATCCATCAAATACTACTCGCAATTTAGTCGTTGTACTGTGAAGCTAATGACTGTGTTATGGGGTAGGTAGTGGCAACAGCTTTTCTGTTTCTTTTTTTTTTTGGGCAGTTCAATCACATGTATGCTTCAACTCCGTGTTATTGTTAAATTTATTTTCGAGCTAGCATAGACTGGCAATGGCACTATTTATAAACTGTCCTCGCTTCATCTTAAAATCAGCTTCCTGTTTAAAAGATATTTTGACTTCGTATCTTCCATCCTTCCATCACGAAAATGGGAATCATGATAAGACTCATCATATTCTTGATCCGTCATCTTATATTCTGCCCCACAAGCTTCTTCAATATCCCCGAATTTCTCAAGTTTCCTTTCTAAAGTTGGCCCAGGGATTTTTAATTTCTCTTTTCTTTGTGTCAATTTCCGAACTTACGATTTGTAACTTTTTCGAAACGAATGCGAGGCTGAGTATAAGTATAGTAAATGAAGTAACTAATACTTCAACAAACAATGGGTTGTTTGACCTTTCATTGAAAAGTCTAAAGCTGTACTCTTTTGTTTGGCAGAGAAAAAATAATTACGATTCTCTTCTAGACTCCCACATTGACTCCAATCATTTACCATGCAACCCGACGGCATCAAATGTCCACAAGTATAAAGAATGACAAAGCAGAGGCAATTAAATAAGCATCAACCCAACGATTGAACTCAACGTCCTGTTGCTACGCACAGGGGCAGAGTGGATGAACCCTCAGACAGCAGTCCTCGTATAAGGAATTAACCAGCACTGTCAGTTTTGTCATTAAGCTGAGTAAACTCTTGCTGTTCTACATAGCAGGTCCGTTACGATGTATAGTATGTTTTCGCTTGAGGGACATTCAGGTGAACTGAACTTTGAGCACATGTGCGACACAAGTGAATTTCACCTAACCGAACACATGCAAAATAATTACCAGCGTTCAGAAACTTAATTACACTGCAAGTTTAAGTCGAAATGTATCTTTTCATGTTCTATGGATTTTTTTATTCTACTGATATCCGCTAGATAACTCTTACGTGCATTTTCGCTAACATGTGAAGTTGTGTCATGTTAGCCTTCAGTGTTTTCGACTTTGCCTCGCAGTACACGGAAATACATAGCACAGCCAAACTGAAGAGTAGAAGCGCAAAGGAATTCTGATAGGTGGTTGAATAAAAATTAGTTTCATTATGTTGGCTACATGTCCGGGCCAAGTTGTTTGAAGCCTTGTCATAGTATGAGGTACAGGCATAGATGACGAGTAACTCGCTGTTACTGAGGTGCAAACAATGTCCTTGGGGGTTGCGGAGTAATTTGTTCAACATATAAAAGTGCAGAGATGAAGGCAAAGAGCCCGCAGGTGCAATTAGACGTCAACACGTCATATTTGTTGTTTCATTCGTATTCTTCTTTTTTAATTTACACTCCTCGAAAAAGGACTATTGTGGAAAAAACGTAGCTTTTGTTGCTTGTTGTTACTAGTGTCAAGGTTATTCGTACATATGTATGTATATGTACGTAGTACATACGAACACATGCATACATTAGAATAGAATAACCATGTGCACATATTTATGTACATATATGAAAATGTAAAGTTATGATAAATGAATTAAATGGTAACAACTACAGAACTTCCGCTAATCCAATCTCGGTTAAATCCAGTACGATTTAAGGTAGGTGTGCAGTAAGTACTAACAGCAGGGGATGATCATTTTAAAAATGTTAACACTTGTACTGCTTCTATTTCTCAGAAGCCCAGATATCAATCAGATATTTCATCCCCCTAGCTCAAAATTTAAGGCCCAAAAACATGTGACATACGAATGGAGAGAATGACGGACTTTGCTCAATCGTTTACTGTATTGATGCTGACCACGAATATGTACATACAGTGGTGGTCAAAATAATAAGAGTGAAACCATTTCATTCGATTATTTCAGTATAGAATCTGAATTGCAATAGGTATCACCCTGAATCGTATTTCATTTTTTAAATAAAAGTATTTTCTTCAAAATAGACAAACAAAATATTTTTAAAAACTTAAAATTCATTAAACTTTTGTTCAACGATCTTTTTTTGCTGATCAAAAAAATAAGAGTGTGGTAAATAAATCCCTAAAAAGAGTAAAAAATGGGTAATTTCATCAAAAATGAAGTGAAGAGCTACCTCATAGCTTCAGTATTTTGTCACATGACCTTTGTTTTTTAGAACGGCTTCACATCTTTTTGGCATAGAGCTTTTGACAAGTTCCTACAGGTGTGGCATATCACGCTTCTTGAATTTCTTTCCACAATGCCTGCTTATTCGATGTCCTCTTAACAGAAACCCTATTCTTTTAATCTTTCCAAAGATGTTCGATAGGGTTTAAGTCTGGCGATTGTGAGGGCCATGGTAAAACCGATATATTATGCTGTTCAAACCACCTAGTGACCACCTTGGCAGTGTGTTTGGGGTCGTTATCTTGCTGGTAAGGCCATGACAAAGGCATATTGTCTTTTGCATAAGGAAGCATTACACTCTGTAGAATTTCGAGGTACAATTCTTTGTTCATATTATCTTTTATCCAGAATATAGGACCAACTCTAGCATAAGAAAAACAACCCCAAATGTTGATCTTACCACCGCCGTGCTTAACTGTCTTCGTGGTGTTCCTAGGATTCAGCTCTTGGTTTTTACTTCTTCTTACATAAATACTACCATCAGATCCAAACAAATTTGTGTTTGTTTCATCACTGTACAGAACATTTTTCCAATTTCGTGTATTGGCTGACGCTTGATTTGACGTGGAAAACTGAATCCGCTGCTTTATATTCTTAGCGCTTAGTAGTGGAACCTTTCTAGCGATTCTGCCATGCAAATTCCTTTCCTCCAAACGTCTACGAATTGTTCTAGAAATAATTTCCAGCGATAAATTCTTTTTAATCCAGGTATGTAGATGTAGTGAATGGATCTTTAAGTGCCTCTCGGACAATTCGTTTATCGAGCAAAGTTGTAGTTTTCTTCAGACGTCCTCTCGTTTCGGGTTGTTTTGGTGATAGATGTCGTTCTTTTAGTATCTTTGCTATAACACATGGTGAACGATGAAGAGTATCTGCGATAAATGCGTATGTTTTGCCATCATCTCTAAGCTGGAGAAGCAAAATGCTCCTTCCACCTCTTGAATTGGTCCTCATCCGATATAAGCAAGGAACCGTCTAAGCCTTTCACTGGGTGTTGAGTAGAGCCTCGGTCACCTATAAGCTCTTTGGTGATTCTATAAACGGTTCTGTCGCACCTCGCTGCTACTTCCTCTGCTTCTGTAGCCAGCGCATTGATGTAGTTGCGCTTGTCACGTCGCACGCTACGCTGCATTTCTCTCATCTTCATGCGATATAGGGACTCTAGCTCGTTCCTCCCTGCTGCTGGAGTTGCTGCAATTCGAGCTCGTAGCTGTTTGCGCTCGTTGATCCTCCTCCAGGTATCCTCGGACAGCCACGCCCTATGGCTTCCCTGCGATCGACCGACAATCCTATTACGACATACCGTTAAGGATTGATTTTTAGAATTATTATAGAAACTTCGAATTTTTAGTCTATCCCTTTTTGACATTGAGCAGAATTGTCATTCCAGTTTCTTTGTCTAACATTTATTCGCTTATGGGGAAAATAACCCGGGATTTCTTGGTTTTTTTGGATGAACATTTGATGAGTAGAGAAAGTTCAAAACTTATCTGGTGAAAGGGTTTTCGAAGTAGAAGTGGTCGAGTTGAAGGCTGCATGTTTTCGTTCGAGATTTTTTTTTTATGGTATGCAGGCAACAAAATCGAAGAAAATCGGGTTATTGGGTGATGTTTATTCGTACCAATTTGCCCTGAATTTTCGTGTAAGTTTCCCTTTTCTTTAGCATTAATATAAATAAATATTTGGAGCAACAGGTCGATGGGACCCAGGGTCTAGCTTCTTACAACAATTCGTGTTATATTCTTTACGCGAGTGGAAGTGGCATACTGTTTAATGCCGTCTCCGAAGCGCAATCTATTATTTGAGCAACTTTCTCATGACAAGTTATACTCTCAATTGTTTGTCAGACGCGATAAAACTTGGTTTCGAACCTCGGACCCCTTGCTCCATAGTCCAACGCACTAACCACTAAGCCACGGTGCCCAGCATTGAAATACCCCTTCTTAGAAATTTAAATTACTCAAAATTTTTGCTGAACTCTTTTAAAAAGGATTGTAGAATAGCTTTAAAGTACAAATAATGACAAAATGTAACAAAGGCGTCTTAAAATCCATATCCTATTCTAATTTCGAACAAACACCAGTGGTTTTGAAGAAAAAAATTTATTTAAATCGGCTCGTTACTGATAGGTAAGTAATTTCGGTTCTATCAATAACGCAATAAGTCGAGTGTATTTTCTGCCAAATGTCTGGAAGGAATAGTTCCATAGTAAGCATATGTTAGGACACGGTTCAGACATCAATCAATCCAACAAGAAATAGTTCCAATGGTTCAGAGTTACACATTTGTATGTACGTATGTATGTATGTATATATGTATGTACCTATAACAAATTGTCAAAGGAAACGTAGGTACTGTATTAATTTCGTATTGATTTGTTTAGAATTTTCATTTCGTCAGCGACGAACCCCTCTATCCGCGAAAGAAAATTATTTCTAGCTCCTCCTTCACGATAAACACATTATGTAAATTTTTCTGCTTTGACGCTTCTTTATCAATTAGGGCTGCATTTTATGTCCAATTACAATGACACCAAAGCATTTTGCGGTAAAATTAAAAAATCTGTGCTTTATTTTGTACAAGAAAAGTGTATTATGGGTATTTACCCTCGGTGAAAATCTACTTCCATTTCATAAGTTTCAAAACCCTCCAAAAAATCGATATCGACAAATTATTCCAAATCTAGGTAAGTAAATGTTTCGAAAATGGTTTGGGACAGGAAGAAAATGAATCGTGAAAAGTTTTGTATTTGAAGTACTTTCAACAACTAGCATCCACCTACGATTCCCAGTAGGGTTTGTCTCCTCCACCCTCTGCCTCAAATCGTTGAGAACTTCCTCACATTGGGGCAAAAATCAGCTTCCTTCGTCGAATCATACTTCCTGAAACCATAATAGGATCGAATCAATTGGGGGATTGCAGTCAATTTCCCTCCACTCTATTTTTAAAGCAACTTAGCAACGAAACGAGGCAAAAGAGGAAAATATTGATGGAAAACTTTTAATTTGAGTGACTGTTACGTTTTCAGTAGTACTGGGCACATGAGTTTCTATGGATGTATATATGTAGATACATACATACATATGAATAGAAGGGGTGAGAAGAATTCCATCACTGAATAAATAATGGCTAACCGCATTTCTTGGTTATCATTTAAATCAAATCATCGTACATACATAAGTACGTACATTTGTATGTATATATGTACATATGAATGATATGAGGATCCTTGGGAGCAAGGTGTAAAATTTAGTCAAAAGAACTTCTGAGATTTGTACATTTAAAGAATATATATGTACATATGTACATCAGTGGCGTGAGGTCCATACAAACCGAATCCTTCCAGCTTCCCTTTCCAAAAAACAAATGTATTTTGCTTGCGTCATATTCACCGGTAAAATTTGTTTATAAAACCTTTGTTATTCTCCTCATTTCATACATGCTCGATACCAAAAAATATTTACTACTCAAATTTTGGCATAGCCACGCATAGCCGAGAAACAGACAAGTATGACCTCTGCTAACGAGATCCGACTAATTCATCGACGGATAAAGGATGTTTTTTGTGTACATAGAAGCGGGGAACTTCAAATCAAAATAAAACTTATGCATGAAATTGACATAAGAAGAAGTGTTCTCAGGGCGGACATTGAAATACCCCTTAAATAACTAAATTTTTTAAAAAGAAGTTTTGCTAAATTCTTTAAAAAGGATCGTAGGTCGTATGTGTATATAGCGGAATGCAATAATAGTTATAACACCGGTACCACACTTGTACATATGGAAACTAAATCGTCGCCAGTGCATGTGTGACTTTTAAGTTTAATAATACACCTGCCAAATACAAGAGTTGGAAGATGAATATCATTGGATCCATTAACATAATCCAAATGAATGGATCTACGCCTTGGCACGAAGGAGTACTCTAAACTTTGTTTGCGACCAAAAATACGACGCATCTAACGATTCGGGGAACAGGCATTTCTAGTTTACAGCAAGACTGCGTACCATTCAAGGGCACAATATATACCCTTCTATCACAAGAGCATCATATAGCACACTTATGGCCTACACCATGCCCCCTGTATTAAAAATGCATGATATTCACCGTACTATAGTATAATAGGAGTTTCGGACTAATAGGTTCGACAAATCTTAGCTGAAGTGAAGAAAAAATAAAAACATACAGAAAAGATAAAATCTGTCTGGAACGAATCGTATTATACCCTATCCTCATTATGTGAACTTTACGAAGAGGGAGTAGCCGCACGCCATATTTTTCTTAAATTACAACGATATCCTCGAATATTTGTTGATGTTTCATGCAAAATGTCATCAAAATCGGTTTTTTGATAAAACTTATCCTAAAAGTGGACGTGGCAGAAACTAAGTATTTTGTTTTACAAAAAATTAGACATGGTAGTGGCTACTTAGTCTGGTACTTATATCAATTCAATTCAAATTCTTCGGTAATATTCATTTCAGGCTAAATTAAGTTTTATGTTTTTATACCTTATTCAAGGGTATACATCAGTTTTGTGCACGTTCACGTTTGCTTACTTACTTACCGAGCTACCGAACCGTGAAGACCTGCCTGACACACGGCAGCCTGTACCCAGATAAAGCAGTCTGGCATCCGCGGTAGCGTCTGAAGTTGAGGACTGAGATTCGAAGACCCTCATTGCCGGAGTATTGTTGTCTATTCACTCGATGTGGCCAAGCCAGGTAGTCGACGTATGTATAATGTTTTGACTTTTCGGAATACATTACAGGGGGTGCGGTGAAAGTTTAAAAGATTGAAACCGGAAAAAATTTTAAGTAAACTTTTTTATTCAATAATTACCAGTGGTATTTATTGAAAAAATTGAGATATGTTTTGCGTTTATTGGAATTTAGGTGGACAATACGCTTATTCCATAAAACAAGTGGTTTGAAAGAAACCGTTCTGAGCAAAGTAAAATAAAGTAATCTATGGAGTTACAGAGAAATCGGAACGCTGTTAAATATTCAAAGATTTACAATTTCGATCCTTTTTAGGGAGTTCAGCAAATATTGTTCTAAAAAATTTGAGTTTTTGTAAATGTCCATACATAGGGGTATTTCTTAAGTCAATTTTATGCATATTGCAACAAAACATCTTTCTCCGTTTTATTTTTATTTAAAAAAAAAATTTCTTACTAGTAACTTTTGTCACACAAAGTTTTACTAACTTTGGTAAGACAACCGAAATATACCCGAAATAAAACGACAAATTGGTGCATACGAATAATGTGCTGAAGAATATTCTTAACCGTGTATACGGGCAAATACCCCACGCTATCGGCATTCACATCTGGGATTCGTGTATCTTAAATGTTCATAGTGCATTTACCGGAATTCATAAGAATTAAGAGTAAAACTAATTTTTCATCCTTTCTTTACGCACCTTATTGATTGGCCAATGATTGGAAACGAACTGCAGTTATCATTTCATATTAAAAGAAATTATACGCAACAAGTTTATAAAAAAAAACATTCAATCGATCCTCTACATCACCCAATAACCCGATTTTATTCGGCTTATTTAGTTGCCTGCATACAGTAAAATAGCCATCTTCGAACGAAAACATATCTCCTTCAACACCACCACTTCCACTTACTCTTCCCCTTCTCTAGACAATTGTTCGCAGTTCAATTTTCTCTACCCATCGAATGTTCATCCAAAAAAGTCAAGAAATCCCGGGCTATTTTCCTCATAAGCGAGTGGATGTTAGACAAAGAAACTGCAAAGAAAATTCTGTCATGTCAGAAAGGGGTAAACTAAAAACTCGCACTGTGATGAAATGAATTTGTAAGCCGGAAAATTATAGGCTTTTCAAATAATTCATTGCTTGCTTGTTTGTGGTCGATGAATTGGTCGTATCTCGACAGCACCCCACTGCATCTTGGTACAGCTCATAGAGTTCGCGGTTATATCTTCTCCTCCAATCGCCCACCTCGCATACAGGACCGAAATTTGGACGAAGAGTTATTCTACCGAAAGAACTCAAACGCGGGTTTTCCAGCGTCACGCGCTACAGCTGTGTCCCGACGATTCCACTTTGAAGTCGATGAAGAGATGGTGAGTCTCGACTTGAATAAACCGGTTGGCAACTCGGGTTATAAACCAGTTATGGACTCAGCGGTGACTTGATTCCACACACGAGGAAACTCATCACCAATCAAAATCTGTAGTTTGTTTAGTGTTGTCATCGTTACCCTCTGTGCGGGCATGAGCGCAGGTTAGGCTTATATTGGCGAATTTACCAGTGATGCAGATTACCATAAGACGCTCACTTGCGTGTGGAAAACTCAAGACTTTTTACCTAAGGTTGCCGCTAATACCGTACCGTAATAAATGTCACAGTTTTTCCTCCTTTTGGCCCATCCCATCGAACTTCTTTAATGGCGGTGATATCTTCATTATAGCAGTCAAGGCCTCTGCCAGTTCTTCGGCTACCCGTGGTCTGTTAAGGGTCCCAAGATGCCACGTGCTTATAGATTCAAAGGTCGCTGTCCTTCTTTCGTTTGCTGGGGTCGTCAGTTAAATAGTTCCACCTGACTGGAACTGGTAGACATCACCGTTGATTCCTTTTAGGTCCGCTGCCGCCTGCATCACGATAAATTATTCTAGTGAGAAAGTAACCAATAACCTTCTCCAGCCAAGGTACTAGGTACCCAGCAGCCACCACGTGGAGGTGTAGGGTAGGAGTTGGTAGTGAGAGGCTTCGTGTGAATGCTTGTGCACCAATATATTTCCATCACTGCTCTTCGGCCACCAGAAACCTAGTGCTACTTATCACCGTATTATTAGCTGCTCCACAATAGATTAGTCGGAAGCCGTTGTCTTTTGTCGTATCGGAGAGGGTAATCCTTCCGACTAGTTCGCCGAAGATGTTTTCTTTACCGATTTTGGCAATGCCAAAAATTTCAGCTACTTTGGTAGGAACATGTGCATATGTTATGCTGATGTTCTTAAATGTTGCCTTGATGCGGATTACAGCCAGACGACTACTGATCGGCTTAAAGTTAATTATCATTGAATGTAGCCAACTTCCCATTAGGTACATATTCGTATCCCAACATTTATAATCTTTTGCGGCAGCTGTAATAAATGTCCCAATTTTTCTGTTTTTGCATACCTTATCCTGATCATCGTATCTCCTGGATCGTGATAAGTATAGATCTATAGCGCGGAAGTATAGAACCAAATCTTTGAACAGAACCAGACGTAGCGAAGTTAATACCAATCAGTGCCTGCCTTATTCTATTTAGAGGACGTTTTTATCTAATAACCGATTTTTTGCAAGTTTTGCATGAATTATCAACATACATTTAAATATACATAGCTTTGTAATTCAACAAACAAAATTCTGCGCGTTTACTACTTCTTCAAAAAGACTACATAGTAGGAAGGAAAGGGTGTCATACGATCCGTTCCCAGCGAATTGTAGCTTTTCTATATGTTTAAGTTATAAGCTTATCATATTTGTAACATTGAGTAACAAGAGAAATAAGTAAAGTGCACGATTAGGTCGTACGTACTTGCATACTTATGCTGAAGGTTTATAAATTATCCAGGACTAATAAAGTGGATACCTTTTAGTGGATGTTACTGAATTAAGTTTAGTGAAAAAATTTTGTTTTTCAAAATACGCCCCAAAAAGGGTTCGTGGCTGAAAAAATACCCGAGAAAGCCGATTTTCAAGATAACCGTTATTCGAGTTACTTAAATATTAGATTAGAAATCATTGTAGCCGTTTTCAAAAATATGCACTTTTATTGAAATCAGCTTTGAGCGTTTCAAGATGTAACCTGCAAAGTTACGCCAAAATCGGTTTGATCCCAGGTCTATTTATAACACACCGGATCACTTCCATTCGACTTCAATGTTTTCAATTAAGTGCTGGAACTACCTACGACGAATGATCCAAAATCGTCTGAAACCTACGAGAATTTTGACAGATTTCTTTCTTGAAGAAATCGACACTAACTTTGTTAACACAGTCCTTGGCAAATCGATTTCAGTTTAATTAGGAGATTGTCTTGATTGTGATATCCTTATATGTATGTATGTATGTCGGTGGGAAAATGTCAATAAGATCGAAGTAAACTACTTGGGTTTGTTGTTCCTACAGAATAAAATGCTGCAGGGTAGAACTGCTGTTTACTGAATCAAATTTAATTGCGTATGTTTCCCATGATTATCATCTAGTACAGATACAAACTCATATCCAAGAGAACGAGAATACGCACACATGTATTCGTAGTATTCATTATAATCGACAAGCTACTTCCATACATACATATGTACGTACATCCATACAATGTACAGTCCATTAAATCTGTTATTCTTGACGACAATAATAAATGTCTAAGGATTATTTAAACAGAGACAAATATATTCGTTTTTAAAAATAATTGTTCGCTTTAAGCTTCGAACCATAAAGCCAGTAGCCTCGAAATTTCCAAATGGATGTACATATGTAAATAGAAGAACCATACATAGAACACGTATTTTTATTTACAAAATAGTTTAAATATTCTACATTAACTAATCTTTCCAAGTTTCTTCTGGTAACTTTTCTACGGAGTGGTGCTAAAATATTTCCATTTTCTATTTACGAGTTAATTGCTGGCAGCTTTTACATGGCAGTTTACAATTTTAAACTTTATACAGCCATATAATACAAGAAGTGTAGTTGTAAGCACCTGCCCGTCAGTAATGACTACCCACGACCTACCACTAGACCATCATCAACAAGCCAAACCCATTATACATTTTCATGAAACTTAGAAACAACCATGAACCGTTGCTTCTGGTCGAGAAATGGTACATAATGTCCCGAATACTGGTAAACTCTATACGGCTTTTAGGAAAAGTCTCTTTACTGTTTTTTTTTTTTTTGTTATGTACATAAATATGTTTATGAATTTACATAAGTACATGCTTACGTATCGGGAGTATTTATCATAAAGTTTGAAATTTCACTTAGTTGCTTGCCGAATAAGGAGCGTCGTTTTGTTCATAAACTATGATTTTGTTGAGGGACTTTAAAAGAAAAACGAAAATAAATCACTATAAGAACATATAGAAATGCTACAATCCATTTGGAAAGGATCGTATGGTAAATTATTGTCCTTCTTATGAAACCATTGCAAAGTGTGCGCGGAAGTGTAGTAAATGCTTATATGTATACGAGTCATTTATTTCGTGTTTTTAAGTTGGTAGAGCTGACATTTGACACCTGACAAGCTCAGACGTCATTTGAAGTGTCATAATATTTGTTGAATGTTTGCCATTTACGATAATGGATCGGTTATCAATCAAACAACGCGTTAAAATCATTAAGACTTTCTACAAAAGTGGTAATTTAATTCAATTTTTTTTGGCCGGCTATTGAAGATCATGACTTTGACGATATGTGTCTCCAACAAGACGGGGCAACAAACCACACAACACAACCAATTATGGCTTTATTGTGGGAGAAGCTTCCTGGTCGCATAATTTCACGTTTTGGCGACGTCAATTAGCCATCAAAATCATGTGATTTGACACCTGTGAGGCTACGCAAACGATCGTGTTTACGCGAATAATCCCCGAACTCTAGACGCATTAAAAACCAACATTATTCAAGTTATGACCAAGTTACCGCCCGAAATGTGCGAAACAGTGGTTAAAAATTACCTCAAAAACGAATTAAAACTTTCATCAAAAATGTATTGTTGTGTGTGTTTTATTTAGCTTGATATGTTCTATATGTGTACACACATATGCCTGTATGTATGTAGATCAAACTTAGTTTTTTACTTGCACCTACATATGTACATACATATGTATGTACACATATAACTATGGGGCAAGTATTGTATTCGAGATTTTGATCAAACTTGACTTTACTATTACAGAGAAGTCGATAAAAGTTGATTTGGCAATGCCGTCTGTCTGTAGGCTACAGCCTAAACGGATTTAGATCAAACTTCATACATAGCGTCTGTGGGATAATCCTAAGAGGCAAAATCGGAATTTTCATTCTAACCTCAAAATTAGAGGTACTTTACTTATGGATTTTCTCGAAAACGGTTTTAAAGATTTCGATTAAATTGTACATAGTCTCTTGGAACCCTATAAGATGGCATACAACGTTTTTGGTTAAAATTGTTTTGGAAGATAATTTGCTTATAGCCAACTTCATAAAAATACAATTTTCTCGAAAACTTTCAACTCCGTATTGTCTTATTTTCATATCTAGACTACTTTTACAAAATCCTATATGATGGCATACCACGTTTCTGGTCAAAATTACCTAAAATGGTACTTTTCTTACAGCCATATGAACAAAACCACTTTTTTATATCATATTAATACGCAAAAATGAATTTCACTCCTACTTCTACCTCCTGAACCGAATTTTTAAAATTATATACTATTTCAAAACCTTTTCCCCACAGATATGGTCCTATGTTGCTATGTTATAGTTTAAGGCCAGATTGATACATATGTAGGTAAATTAGTCGTTTAAAAATAAGTCAATACATATAAATGTACGCAAGTACACGTACAATATAATGAACCGTAGAATATTTACATATGTATTGTACTTGACCCTTTCCACATTCACACATCAGTGTTGCCGCTAAGATTTGAGAAAAAATTTCCCACACAAAAAAGTATCAAAATAATTCAGGGAAAAAGTATTATTATTATTAACAATATACATATACCATATCCCAAACATCTAAACTAAGATACAAAAATATCGCCTTTGATACGTCTCCATTCCTTGGCAACACTATGCAATACAGCTGTTATGAAAACTCTTTTTTCCGAGCGATACAGGGTTTGATTGGTGCCCATATGCTACTGGATTTTTTTGAATTGAATATCATTTTCCATTGGTTAAAAGAGAGAGAGGGAGAGAATATGGTGACATTTTTGGGGACTTAAAAAAAAATAAAAATAGATATTTACTTGGCGCAATAGGTCGTTGGGACCCAAGACCTAGCTTCTCACAACTATTTGTGTTGTACGTGTTATATTCCTTACACAAATGGAAGGGGCCTACTGTTAAATGCCGTGTCCGAAGGGCAAGTTTTTATTTGAGAAGCTTTCTCAGGACAGTTTTACTCTTGGATGTTTGTCAAACGCTCGCTAGATGTGGGGCGGCGAAGAACTTTTTAGGAGTTCCGACTGGGATTCGAACCTCGAACCCTTGCTCTATAGTCCAACGCACTAACCTCTGAGCCACGGCGCTCACTTGCTGTGACTTGCTGTGGGATTTCGCATGTTCCTTCGACTCGAAGGGGAATAAATTTTTGGGTGAAACCAATGAAAAATGACATAATTCAAGGAGTTCTAGCAATGCTTTACCATTATTTTCTAAAAAGCAATGATCATATGAAAATAAAAAGGCATTGATATAATAAAATATTTAATTGACTAGGAAGCTGTCGAATTTTTGCAGCTGGATGCTCCCCTGCCTAACGATTACAGGCAGTTCTTGATGCCACCGGAGGACCGACTAAATACTAAATTCGATTCTGTGGATTTTAGAAATGTTTACTCTTGCTCTTCTTCTTTTTCTCCGAAGCCCAGATATGAAATTTCATATTCCTAGCTCAAAATTTAAGGCCCAAAAACTGCTGACATATGGACGGACAAACGGATGGACGGACATGTCTCATTCGTTTTCGCTATTGGTACTAGTCACATACATATGTAAAGGTTGGGCCATCTAGTGGTCTTTTTTTTAAATCATAGGTTATTTTGACACTGGCAGCTGTTTCCTGCTCGAAATCTTGACAGAAAGTCGGTATTATACCACCGCGGAACGAAATGAGTCGTTTCACACTTAAACAACGTTGGGAAATATTGAAAACTTGTATCCAAATAAGTGCTGTGTAGCCCAAACAGTGCACAGTGCATTTGAAATGAAGCACCCACCGCGCCTTCTGTACACAAGTTTGTGGTCCACACTCATGGTCCCTGTTGTCGTACGGTGCGCAAAGACGAGAATGTGGCTGCTGTAGCCATTTTTCTTCGAAAATGAGGCTTGGAACAATGTTTCGGTCAACGGTGGGCGTTACAGAGTCATATTAACCGCCTTTTTTTTCACTGAAATTGAAGACATGAATTTGGACGACCTCTTGTTCATGCAGGATGGCGCGCCATGCCACACAGAAGTTTGTATATCTTGTTCTATTCATGTATTTCTTTGGAGTAGGTACTCAGTGAATGTCTCCTCCAACCTTTCGATATTTCCCAGTATTCCCTCAATTTTATTGTGCAGTTTCTCAAATCGTTGTATCTGGGCAGTGTTCTTAATCCGGTATTTGTTGATTCTCCGCGATTTGTTTTGGGCTATTCAGATTTTCAAACAGAGTCTTAAACGCTGTGCACATTTCTTTCACCTTTCCATGCTCGTACGTATTTCTTTTCATGTATGAATTATCATGTTTCAATAGCGGCTTAATTTTCTCGTGGTTTACTTTAAATTCTGTCCAAATTACCTTGATCCGATATTTATGCAAGGGCCTGGGTGTGCTCATACCGAAAATTTTCAGTGGAACAAAAGCTATTTGCAAAAAAAGGCTTGCGGCGAAATTTTTGTTTTGGGGCAGCTTGAGAAATTGACGTTGAATTCTGTGCAGACCCAAACGCCCACATACCCATCCCGGCATACTGTTTACAGATCGGTTCCAGAAATAATATCTGTGAGCGATATTTCAAACACTGGGTCTATTTCTCATTCGACACCAATTCACTTTGATCAATCGACTTCTCCACAAGTCTTCCACGTAAAAGATGCTGATGGAGAATATGGAAGGCATAGACGGCTTCGCATAAATTGTTTCGTACTGTTTTCGCCACTGATGGTGAATTCCTAACCAAAGTTGGCTCCAAATGTAGCAGTGGATTTTCGGAAACATCGTCTGCTCCATTGTGAGCGGAACCGAATTTTTTCTTTATGAAATTGTGCAAGTAGCAACAACGCAATGGTAGTATTCATTACCAGGAACGTTGCTGCCAAAATTCCAAATGCATTTTCGACTAAGCCTTTTATTAATAAATGTTGTGAGGGCGATAAGGCTTGTGCATAAGGCTTCGTTATGTTTCGACGAAGAGCAAAGGCGTCATCCGACACAAAAACAAATGGAATTGGCGTTTCACCAATTACTAGACTTGGCCCTGGTAAGTTTAGTGGGTCTCTTTCCAATTTTTTGAAAAAATTTAGTGTTATTAAGGACACCACCACCGTCTGAAATTCTACCATTTGTGCCAATGTCCAATATTCAGCAAAAGTTTTCGGGAGCTAAAAAATCTTAATATTGGTTTCAAATACTTATGTAAAAAGAACAAGTTGACTAACCTTAATGAAGTCCTTTAAAACTTCATTAATGGTGTCGCATGTCTGTTACAAGATACCGCTAAGTTATTGCCAAATTGACTTCTGCTGATATTGCATCTCTCATTAAGGTATTTTGTTTCGTTATTTTGGCTTTTATTAAGTCCAACCATTTTCCAAATAGGGTTTCATCCATCCTCATGTAGTTTCTGTTGTTCGCGGTCTCATTGTCTTTCAGTTCTTTCAGCAGCCTTTCTATCAAAAATTCGTCTTTTTTTAAAAGCCAATTCTTTGACCAAATTTTCTTTTTCTTTTTTGGTTGCATCTCTTCTTTCCCATTTTCGTACAAATGTTCGTCAATTATAAAAATTCCAGTGATCTCACGTATTACGTCACTCAATCCAAAAATTTCTTTCTGTACCACAGATACACACAGTACTGAGGTTGCGGCGACGATCGCCTTCAACGGTTGCCTCGTGTATATCTAGCATTACGTTTCATAACTATTTCATCACATGAGGTTCTTTTGGCATTATACTATTTCCATAAGTCTGCAGCAACAAGGAAAAATAACCAAAAACGGGTTTTATGATGAAAACGCCCCGAAAAAGTGGGCGCGGTTAGAATTAACATGCAGACGAATTATAAAGAATTCGAACGTCTACATTTTTAGACTTAATATTTTTTTTCGATTTCACACAGCGTGGCAGTGTTCATTTGTGAAATTTCATCCTTCCAGCTCCAAATTTAAGGCCCAGAAACTGGTAACATACGGATGGACAGGTGACGGACGGACATGACTCAGTCGTTTTCTGCATTGATGCTGATCATGAATATATGTATGTATATACTTCACAGGGTCTATCTCGATTATTTCTCTATGTTACAAACTATATGTATCAAACATAATATACCCTTAGGATAGGGTATAATGAACTAATACCTCAAATAATTTATAGGCTTCCTCTATGGAATGGACATTAAACGAAGTCAAAATTGATAAAATTAATTGTAATGTCTTTGGTCTCTAGGACTATATTGGTTTACATATGTACTTCATTCACCTCTAATATGAGCAATAATGAGTTGCATTTATGTAATAGCGCATAAAACACACATTCATTTTTAAAACCGATTTTGAATTTAAGTTAATACATCACGTTCGGAATTTTCTGGAAATATATCCATTATTCTTCCTCTCTTTGGACTTGAAAATCCTCAACTACTTTCAATTTAGTTCCATAGTTAATAGTTCTCAATATTTGTTACTTTCAAGTTCAGAAGTGGCTTAAGCCCTTTGCTTATCCTTCTTAAGTGTCCAATTTAAAATAATTCAATTTAGTTCAGATGTATGTGCATGTGTATCTTCGTACCTTGAAAATTCATCCACACATTCCAGAATCTCCTACCTTATATGTACATAGTAAAGGTACTTCGTATTTTATAAATGGATACTTTATGCAAATGTCCAGAAGAAAAATGGTAATCATATTCGAATTGGATAACAGTAGCCGTATACTGTTTGTCTTGCATTTACTGCAGGAAAAACTGAAATGTATCGGTAGAACATAAACCAAAGTAAGGACATGGTTATGAACTTTTTCACAGGGCTTTTCCAGAATACGTGTATACACACAGTTTTTGACTATCATCGAGTGGTTTTCCATGTACATGTTTTGATATGTACAACAAGAAAATGTACAGGGTCATTTCGTGTTTTCAAGTTGGCATTTGACACCTGCCAAATACAGCTGTCATTTGAAGTGTTATATTAGTTGAATGTTTGCCATTTACGATAATGGATCGTTTAAGAATCAAACAATGGATTAAAATGATTAAAACCTACTATAAAAGTGGTGTTTTAAACTCAGCCACTTATCGCGCATTACGCAATGATTATGGTCGTCATAATTGACCAACTACGCAAGCAATCGGTCAAATTGTGAAGAAATTGGAAGAAAATGGAAGCGTTCTGATGTCGTAAGGACTATACATCATCGTAATGCACGCTTAGTCGAAAATATTGGTGCTGTAAGTGCAAGTGTTGCTGATGACCCGAATTTTAACCGAAGTTTAACCAATTTTTTTTTTGGTCCGCTGTTGAAGATCATGACTTGGACGGTATATGGTTCCAACAAGACGGGACAACAAGCCACGCAACACCATTATGCCTTTATTGCGTGAGAGATTTCCTGGTCGCGTAATTTCACGTTTTGGCGACGTTAATTTGCCACCAAGATCATGTTATTTGACACCGTTCGACTTTTTTCTGAGAAACTACGCAAAAGACCATATTTATGCGAATAATCCCCCAACTCCAGACGTATTAAAAACCAACATTACTCAAGTTTATAGCCGAAATACCGCCCGAAATGTGTGAAAAAGTGGTTAAAAATTACCTCACAAGAATCGCATGCTGCGAATCATCCCGCGGCGGCCATTTGAATAATTTCATGGCGAAGTCCAAACTTTATAATGAACTAAAATTTTCGTCAAAAATGTGTTGCTGTGCGTGTTTTATTTAGTTTTACTTTCGAAACCGAAAAATGAATGACCCTATACATTGCATGTAAATAAAAGTAAATCAACATGTACATTTACATTTACGCTAACCAAATGATTGTACTGAGAGATATGTTTGGTATAAACCTGATAAAAAGGGTTTCAAATACAAAGCTTTCCTTTCGGTATGTACATACATACATATGTATGTATTAGACCTTTCCTTTTGTGGGTCTGTAATGGATCTGTCTACTAAATAATTGTAATATTTTTTATGCATGGGATTATATCCTACAGGCATGTACCTATGCAGATACAGATGAATTCTCTTTAGCTTGCTATATTGTTTGATCATGGGCTTGTTAAAACAATGAATGTGACAGCATTGGGAAATCGTTTGCGAGGATAACTTCTTCATAAAGGTTATATTGCAAAAACTTGCAAAATATTTTTATACATATACATACATATGTATATATAAATCAATGTTCTTATGTTTCTATGTATGCTACAGACTCCGAAAGTATTCTTGGCCAATATCGCTCCACTAGTTTACCTACTTTATTTGATACGTATCAGTGTGGCATCCGGCCCGGCAAATCGACGATCGACCAAATCTTCATGCTAAAAGAAAAGACCAACGAGTTTCAGGTTGAGACTCACCACCTCTTTAAAACCGCATACGACAGCATTCATCGTCTTGAGCTCTACAAGGCGATGGTCAAATTCGGGATCCCGGCAAAACTTATCCAGCTGTGCCGCGTGACGCTGGAAAACACGTGGTGCAATGTGAGAACACCTATTCTGTTTCAAACTTAAACCGGATTTCAGCAAGGAGATGCGCTCTTCTGTGACTTCTTCAATCTAGTGCTGGAACAGATAGGAGCCCGTTAAAGAAGGAAAGGCATTTTCGCTTTGTGTACATTTTACTGCATTTTGCCAAATTTCTAACAAATCTTTAAATGGACTGCAAAGTTGTAGCTTATTGAAGAAATCGGAACAAAATTCATACATACAGTATCTTACACTCATATTCGTACAGCACCAAGTTATAAAAGAAATCGGCAAAAAATGAAAATAATGGTTAACAAACCATTTTTTACACAGTCGATTTGATGAAACATTAATGAATTTATTTAAAAGAAAAGATATCCATATAAAAAACATACTTATGTAATAAAAAAATGCAAAAAACAATAACTTTAGAATATTTCATCGGACACTCGTATTCGTACATCTACAAACTAGGCTTAAAACCGAGGATTAATCCTTTATGTCGTATAACTTCTCGTAATCGCCTGGTAACATCTGGAGATACATATATTTTCCCGTTCTTTTTACAAAACTTCTTTCAGGTCCTTAACATTGCTGATTTTGTGTTTAAGTACTTGTCTCTTAAGATTGGCCCATAAATTCTCTATTGGATTAATATCCGGTGATTGTGCAGGAGTTTCAATAAATATGGGGCAGTTGTAAAGCAACCAAAGACGAGAATCTAGCGCCTTGTGCTTTGGGTCACTGTCCTGGTAAAAAATAAAGTTTTGTAATGTATTTACATACCAGTGGCGTGCAGTCCATACAAGCCGATTCCTTCCGGCTTCCATTTTCAAATTTTAAATATATTTTACTTATGTCATGTTCACCTGTGAAATTTGTTTATCAAAGCTTTTAAGATGCAATGATGGCAGTTTGCGTGACAAAAGTTAAATTCGAGTAAAGGATGATTTTTCATAGAGGAGGGGAATTTTATATAATATATTTAATTATATAAATTTTAAATAATATAATCAAAACAAAACATGGAAAAATATGCATGAAATTGACATAAGAAGGAGAGCTCTCTTTTATATATTAAAATATCCCTTCTTACAGAAATTTAAAATAACTCAAAGGAATTTTTGGTGAATTCTTTCAAAAGGATCGTAGAATACCTTAGTACAAATAGGTAAAAATTATAAATCTTTGAATATTTAATAGCACTTCGAGTTCTCTCTAATTCCATAGGTAACTTTACTTTACTTGGCCCAGAACGACTTCTTTCGAAGCACTTCTTTTATGCAATAAGTTTATTGTATTGACTATCGATATGGATTTCTCTTAATTCTGGGTTTTTGAGTAAGCACTGTGGTAATTTTTTTTTAAATTTTGTTCGGCTTCCCTCTCTTAAAATTTTACCACTTTTGTTTGCTTGTTTTACGAAGTAACACTCCGTCGGCATACAAACAGTGAAAAAATTCGTATAGTTTAAATTCTTGATTTGACAAGCAACTTGTTGCAGATTTGTAATTTAAACGGTACATACATATGTACATACACATATCAACCTCAACGGGAGTGAAGTAGCGAAATACTGAATGATTTTCTTCACTGAGTGCCTGGCTATATTATTATTGGAATGAACCTCAAGGCGGCTGAGATGGGTAGATTTTACGCGACTTAAAAAGAGATCTGTTGAGCAGAAAGCAAATGCGCCGTGAATCCAGTTTAGGAGATAAATCTCGACGGAAGAATGAATGTTCTTTTTTCAAAACGTTTCAATTTTGACATATTTTTCCATATTTCCGACCGTCATCGTACGGACGACTCAAAAATGTACTTCTCTGTGAAGGTAGAAGTGTTCTGTTTTCATAAAGTTTCCCTCCATTCATTTTCGTCATGTTTCGCCGATCGTCGGAGAGCCAACATCATGCGGAAGACGAAAAGTAGAGTCCGAAGGAGTTTGAAGTAGTGCACATGCTGGTTATATTGCTGTTGTGGGACATCTGATGCTAATGAAATGTGTGATTTCTTTTAATACCCAAAGCGAATACCGTGTTGAGGATGTACATATGTATGCATTTTCCTGTATGTTTGTTGCGGAAATCACTTAATGGTTTTATGACTGAATGTAACAAATAACAACACATCATAATTTCCAAATGACGCCCACCGAAAGAAGTCATTAATATATTAAGAATTGAATTGGAAAAAAAATTCATCCGTGTTGACCTGCCACTTCAACGATCGTTTATGTTTTGAATTTCAGCGTTCCCCGTCTGTCAAAATGGCTTTCATGACCATGAAGCATATTTTCGTGTGTATCCACAGCGTTCATTTGAATGACGATCATTCCGATGATAATGTAGCCAGGCAGTTATTACTTCTACCGGCGTTGCATAAAAAAGTGAATCGTTGAATTTTTGCAACCCATACTTTAAAAAACCCATACTTTACATTTCGTTCCCGCATATAACCGATACCTGGTTCGGTTTCCTAGTTTTCATGTACGAGTTTATACATAGGTACATATATACATACATATTCGCATACAACCGTTCTCATCCCTGTTCGAGTTTGCAGAACAAAGATTTTATCTTGCTTGTGGATCCGCTTTTAGTTCACTGGATGCCTCTCGCGTTCCTTAAATGCTCGCTTTAGCTGCATGGTGTGCACAGGCCAGATTTGCATACAGTGAACAAGTTCCAGTTTGTATGTACAGTAGGCAGCCAACGTTGTGGTGCTTATACCTACAGAAAACATTCAAATAAAAAGTCATGTTGATGCCAAAAAAAATCAGATCCAAGAAAAGCATACATACATATGTATACATATGTACATGCATATGTACGTATATTTAATACAAAGTCGCTACCTCAGTGCTTATCCACAATATCTAGATTTTTCATATTGAGATCATTATGTAGGATGCACAATCATATAAGTAGGCATATATGTATGTATAATGTTTGCACATCTGTTCATGTGATTTCTCTCCATTTTGCAATTCCATATTATGTTATGTTCGAGAGGTATCAATACATGGATATACATACATACATCCATATGTACGTATGTACATGTAGCTACAAATATGAGTTAAATTGAATGGTTTACTTAGTGCTAAATGCCACTTAGAAATCTTAAACAGATTTCACCTTCAGTAATTGCATGTATAAACATACTGGTAGTGAATGATATATATGAATGCATGTACTCGTAGGTATGTATGTATGTACACATTATGTATGGAGATACTTCAGAGCAGAAAGCTTAATGCAATGGTCGTCTGTATGTGAAATGTGTTTGAGATGAATGTGTTGCATTGGAAATGTTATCAAAACCTTGGTTTTAGGTTTTTCTATCTGATGGATCTTGAAATATTTAAATGTAACTAAATGTTTTGATCACGGTCTAAACGAATTAACAAAGTAATGTCCTCATTACATTCTGTGCACCTGTACTAAAACATTAGTTGATGTGCCAACTTCACTAAGAATTAATAATAAAATAAATGGAGATTCTTTTATATCCTACCCCTTATTATTAATTATAATAACTAACTTCATATGTACAGTACCGAGCAAAAAAAATGCAAACGAAGTAGTATTGCCTTGTTTTAAATAAGAACTCTGCCATTTTATATGGTAGAACTTCGAAATTTTGCACAGACTTTTTAAACTGATTTTTCTTTTCTTATACAAAGCCCATTTTTATAAAATCTAAGTGTAAAAGAATTTTATATTAAAAATGTTCGTAAATTTCAATTTCAAGGCGAGCAAAAAAATGCAAACACTCAAAAAAACTAGAAAATTAACATATTTATTCACTTTTTTTTTTAAATTATGTTCAATACAACAAGTAGAATAGATCAATATTTTGTTACGTATCCTTCATTTGCAAAAACGGCGCGCAATCTATTAGGCATTGAGTCAATGGCCGAGATCAATAAGTCCAGAGATATTTGGTCCCATTCTGACCGTATTCTTGCCATCAGGTCAGTGCAATTCGATGGCCTTCGCTTCCTTATCTCCCGATCTACAAGATCCCATAAATTTTCAATGGGATTGAGGTCGGGATATTGCGCTGTCCACTCCAAAACACGAACATTCTCCTCTTCCAGGAAGCTTCTGACCAACCTGCTGGTGTGTTTTGGGTCATTGTCCTGTTGGAATAAGCTGTCTTCAGGCAAATATGGAAGCATATGATTTTCGAGTATTTCCTGATACATTTGGGCATTCATCCGACCGCTTACCTGGCACAATTGACCCACTTCTTGACGAGAGAATGAACCTTCAAAAAGGCCTTATTCGAAATTTGATTTGATAAACAATTTAGATTGCTTATCCCACACCATTACTGATCCTCCCCCTTGTTTTACTGTCGTAGCTTGATATCTGGGGCTTTACCTTTGTCCAGGAGGCCTTCGCACCTAGCAAATGCCATCTGGCGAGAACTAATTAAACTTGCTCTCATAGTTCCGTAACACTTTTGCCTATTGCTTGCTCGTCGAGTTCATGCGGCGCTTAGCAAAGTCAAGCCGTTTCTTCCTATTGATGGAACTTAGGAACGGTTTTTTTGCTGATCGTCTTGCATACTAGAGGTCTGCAATGAATGTCTTGAAACCAGTTGCAAGACATTCGTTTTATTTGAAGTACACTTCACTACTGTGCTCATAGCTTGAAAAGTAAAATGAATGAATCACCTGATATGTGATTACTATATGAGTTTGGTACCCATTTGAAACCAAACACTAAGTGCAGTGTACTCATAGAGAACGAGTATTCACAAATGGGTATTCATAAAAAACAGTGTACACTACACTGAGTACACTGAGTACACCAAATATTCGTTTACTTACTCTTGTTTCAAGTCAAACTCAAGTTCATTAATTGGCAGATTAATAAGAAATGGCTGTTAAGAAAAGCAACAGATTAAGACATGATTATATATTAATTCAAAATAAAACAAACAAATTAAATTAAATTTTTTTAATAGATTTCTTAAAAAACTTCCTCGAGGTCGTTACAAATTTCAAGTTTGTTTATATAGGAATATAGAAACATTATTTGATTAATTAAAATTGGGTCGGATCCAATTAAACAACGTTTTTCTGAAATTAACATTCTAGCTGAAGAGAATATCCGTTCAGAGGCAGCACTACTTGCCGGCGTAGCTAATATTTTGCAACTGACTTTAAACAGCAGCGGAGATTCAACTTGGTGCAAGTTCTACCACTGCAAAACATCAAAATTTTCGTGAAAAATTACGTTAACACTTTCATATGCCAGTAGTTCGCTGTTAACTTTGTCATTAGAATTTGTAGTCTCTACTGGTTGAATAAAGTCTGCAAACAAATCTTTACCATCTGACACAAGGCAATCCAACTCTTCATTTAACAATCGTTCAAAGATTTGGGCATCCGGTACAGGTATTTCATTTGCATAATATTGCATACAATTTTTGCATTCATCCTTATGGGAGGGAATAGGAATAGAGCAATTTTATGATTTATTGTCAAATTTTGTAGGACAAAAGTATCCAAAAAGGTGATTAATTTTGTTTTAAAATTCTAATTATTTCTAAATCTTCTGAATTGACATTACAGATTTTTTTTAAACGGTGGATGTGAACGATTGTTAGATGAAGAGTCGGATAGTTTTCACCGTCTAACACTTTTGAGGTTTCCTCAAAAGAACTTAAGATTTTAATTAAGCCACTTATGTAACTTAAATTAATGTTACTAATTTTTTGCAATTTATTTTTTTCCCGCAATATATTTGTAATTTCGACCCAATTTTTTTCTATAGAAAGTAATAAATAATAAATTGTATTGAACCTAGTGCAGACATAACTTTTTAAGGGTGTTTAAAGAGAGCAATTAACACCCGATTTTTTAAAATATTTCACTAATTTAGTGCACGTATTACATATGTCACTTATTTCGGGGATTCCCTTAATACTTTTTTCTACTATATTGTGTAATAAATGGTTAATACAAAAGTTGTGATCAAATGAGCGGAAGGCAGCAATCATATTTGACCCTTTGTCCGTCACCATAATTGCTTTGCGATTTAAATCGCATTCAAATTCACTTAAAAGTGTTGTGATTTTTGAATAAATGTTTTCACCTGAAATTTGAATGTAATGTTTCGTTGCACTTTAAACAATTTACATGATACGCTCTTCATAGATTTTAAGCCCAGGAGTCTGGAAATTAATTTCCCTTCCTTGACGTAATGAATTGTCAGCGATAGGTATGCAGTTCTTAAATAATTGTCTGTCCAAATGTCTGAAGTCAGTCCATATCCAATATTTCTAACACTAAGTATATCAGCTTTCACAACTTTTAAATATTTACTGTACACATTTTGAATGTTTCTAGAAACAGTTGTAGGGTGAGGTAATAATTTCTCGATGTCAACATTTGATCCATATTTTGCACCAATAGATATTAAAAATTCAGCGAAATTTTATAAACCACAATCTTTTACAATATTAAAGGGTCGGCAGTTTTCTATTGACCATTTTGTTATCAACAATACACTTTTTTTCTTATCTTCAACGTCTACTTGTATTTTTTCTATTTTTTTATCAGTTCTTATTTTCTTCAATATATGTATAACACTTGTGTTTTACCAAATTCGAAGTGCTTTTAGAGCTAAATTTATGTACCGAAAAACAATTTTTACAAGTCACCAAATTTTGAATTTCATCGCCATTTTTATTTTTAATAGCTCCAAATACATCCCATACCTTACTCCGGCCTCTTTTATTATTAATTTGAAATTCGCCGTTGAGAATTTTTCCCTTGATAATGGAATTGTTCAACAAACCACTAACGCTGGCCATTGAGACATCGGAGTCATTTGTTAAATCCTAGTTAAATTTTAAGATATATAACGTTAGTATTAACCTTTCTATAAGAGACAAAAATTAACTTACATCGGTATTTTCCATTTTATTATTTAGCTTTCACTTTTTTTATAAATATGCTTAGTAATTTATTTTATTTTCCTTTTTCGCACTAAAATATTATTGTACCTAGTACCTACGTAACCAAAGCTAGAAACCGAATGGAGCTTGTAATCGTTTTACTTAGTGCACTCAGTGTACTCAGTGTCTTTTGTACAGTTAACATTGCACCCGATTAGCTCACATCAAGTCAATTCAAGCACCCAAGCGTGGGAGAGAAAAAAAACAGTGCACTCATTTTGTTATCAGGTGACCGATTATTGTACAGTATTTGTCTCTTGAGATGTGGTACTCTTTTTTGGTGTACACTTGTTTGAATTATTGCAATGAATAGTGTACAGTAAAGTACTTTACTTGTTTAGAGAGAGCAAATGCATGCATTCATGCAGACCTCTATTGCATACTAACTCGCTTAACTGTACGTACGTAGTCCTACGTTGACCTCCAAATGCTCATTCACGTAGTCAGTAACTTGCACGGCAGTCTTTAGGGGATGGATTTTTACTTGTTTCGTGATCTCACGATCTTGTCGGGAAGTTGTTTTGCGAGGACGCCCACTACCAATTTTGCGATTGATGTTCCCTTTTTCCCGATATCGGGGCACAATGCGCGAAATTGTTGATGTTGCAACACCAAACTCCTGAGTGATATCCTTCATAAATCGTCCGTTGGTAACAGTCGCAGTAATTGCATTTTTGCATCCAGTCGATAGTTGTTTCATATTGAATATCTTATTTACGGACTTAATGTAAATTTGCAAACACTAGCAGAAGATCAACTACATACTGCTTGTAGACATCAATTGTGTATACAATGGGAACAAATATCCGAAAAGGACAATCAGATTGGTTACCGTTATAAGAGGTAAAACAACGGTAATTGCCGTTGATGAGATCGTTTGCATTTTTTTTTGCTCGCTACTGTATATTAGGTTTTCTACATTTATACATAGTTTGTAACATAGAGAAATAATCGAAATACACCCTATGAATTATACTTATGTACATACATACACGTGTTTACAAGACTTTATATAAGGAAAAAAACAGAATTAAACCACTATCTTTGATGAAAATTAAAAATATGATACTTCAAAAACAATTTTGACTTCATTACTAATAGATATAGAGAAAGTCAAAGCAAAATATTTAGTTTATAAAATGAAAAAGCTGACAAAAAAACGAACTTCAAGAAAATGTAATACAAAAGTATTTGCACAAAACCAAATGGAAAGAGGAAAAAAAATTCAAGAGATGGGCAACATACGGCTTGTAATCGTTTTCGCATACTGTCTACAAGTTTTTTTGTGGAATCTGGGCTTATAAGCTCCCATTCCTGCTTGAGGACTTCTTTAAGAGAAGTTTTGTGATCAGCAGCACCCGATTTCTAATATTTCTCTCAAGCTGGGCCCAAAAGTGTTTCATGGGATTGATGTCAGGTGATTGTGGGGGTGTTTTCAGTAGCTAGGGTGTATTGAAAAGCAGCCACATTTTAACGTTATGGGCTGTATATTTCGGGTCATTGTCTTGTTGGAAGATGTAATCTGACGCCAGACCCAATTTGGTGGCGGTTTGTTGGAGATTTTTTTTCAGGATATTGATCCATTTTATAGTCTTTGAACTCTAACGCCCCACCCCGCCTGCAGACATACACCCCCACATCATAACATTACCACCACCGTATTTCACGGTTGCTTACGGATTAGCTTCTTTAAGCGCTGTATTTGCTTGTCGCAAAACCATTTGTTCTCCATCATTGCCAAACATTTTAAACTTACTCTCGTCGCTGGAAATTACCGATTTCCAAAACTCTGAGCCTTTGCTGACATGTTCTTTGGCGAAAGTAAGTCGTTTTTTCTTTTATTGGTTTCAGAAATGAAAGGTTTGTGGCGTGCAATTCTTTCGCGAAAATCATGCGATCTTAAGACCCGTCTCTCTGTTTCGAGAGAGAGTGGTTTATTTATCATTTCAGACATCTCTCCGGTCAGTAATTTTACAGGTGGCTTTGGGTTTTGCTTGATTTTCTTGACGATATGCTTCTCATTTGCTGCTGATAATATTTCTTTTTCGTCTTCTACCTCCCTCATTCCCCAACTTGTGGACAATATCCCTAACCACGATGTAAGATCTTCCCACAAGTTCACCGGCCTCCCGGTATGTCTTTCCTTGGCAAACTAGCCTAAGGATAAGCTTTCGTTCTTCCAAAGAAGTTTCCGATTTTTTCCTGCCATATCGCTTTTCCTCAATTTTTTTTTCACTTTATATTTTCCGAAATATCCCACACTCAATGCATATTACCTTGATCACGTCGTAAAGCAGAATGAGCCATGTCCGTCCGTAAGTTACCACATTTTGGGCCCTAAGTTATGAGCTAAAAGAATGAAATTTGATGTATGGGCTTCTGAGAAAAACAAGTAGTACCCACTGCCACCCCCGATTTTGCTATTACCTATATATTTCAATATTTCACTATTTTAGTATAAAATCTAAAATTTTTAGTGATACAATATATGTACATACATACATAGATATTTACATATTCGAATTGTCTACAATGCGTCCATACATTATATCTAGCTACACCTCCTTTCCTGTCAACATCAACAAACATTCGAAGATATCGTTGTAATTCGAAACATATGCCATATGGTTACACCTCTTCGTTAGGACTATAAAATAGGGATTTTGTGCAAATTTCAAAAGTCGCCCTTATGGTATAAATATACATTAATTGAACATCATGTCAGTTTTTTTTTGCATTCCTTACCCTTTTTCCGATACCATTGAATATTTCCGATAGAATGTCAGATACGATCTAATAAGATTAAATTTTGCAAAAACGGTTAATAAGCTCGAGACCTCGGGCCCGAATCTGGCATACCAATATGCAATTGCCGCGCGGCGGTTCCAAAATCAGTTTCACTTGAAAAGGTCAATCACAAACTGCGTTTTGGCATTAGGTATGCCAAAGTCAAAGATGGAGCTGAACGACACCAAGGAGCTAAGTAAGATAGCTATAGATTACAAGTCTATAATTATTAGATTTAGCAATCATAGGTACGCTAGACAGTCCGAAAACATAGTAATTATCGTAAAATAAATAATTTATTGAAGAACTCGATGCCGGAGTTCTGACAGACCAAAAAGGGTAAATCGGAAGTTACCATTCTTCCTGGTTCAGCTGTCACCCAATAGGTGACAATAATATAACTTGTTCATTCATTGATTTCTGCCTGAAATAAATGTATTCGATTTAATAAATTATTGAGAATTACTATACACAGTGCTTAAATTTTTCAAAATTTTACAATGATGAGTAAATCTATTGATATATTGTTATTGTATGATATGTGGCTAACAATGCGTTAGTTCCAGACTGTTTTGTTGAGGTCCCGTTATGTTGCTGGGTACTTCTCACGCTAAAGCAATGTCGTCCGCATAAGCTATAACTTTGAATTCTTCCTTTTCTTAAGTGTGGAGTAGTTCGTTTACGGTGTGGAGCCACAATTGTAGTGACAGTATGCATCCATGTAGTGTACATTACCGAACTTATTCTCTGGATTTCGAACCACGACTGTCATTATTCAATTTTATTTTCAATTTTGAAAATATTTTATTAAGGTTTGAGTAAATGTGAGTACTACATATGTACATGTGCCATGATGTGTATGTATTTCAGATATATGAATTTGTATTTATTGACAAACTAATTGAACTCTCAAGAAAAGTTTTTTTTTTCTTATGAATTTTGGATTTCATATTACATTTCTCATGCATTTAATAATTACAATATGAAAAGCCTTGGAGTATCTAAACTCTATTTAGAGATTGGCTTTGTATTGGGTTTGTATATTTACCACAATTAATTGGATGTGGCCAACTTAATCGTATTATAAGATATTGACACGGTATTTTAGCGAGAAATGTGTTTTACCTCCAAAGCTAAATCTCAAATCTCAATGAATGAATGAATACTTGGCACAACAGGTCGATGGGACCCAGGTCCTAGCTTCTCACAACCATTCGTGTTGTGCGTGTTACATATATTCTTTACACGATTGGAAGGGGCCTACTATTAATGACGTGTCTGAAGGGCAATTTGTTATTTGAGAAGCTTTCTCAGGACAACTGTACTCTCGGATGTTTGTCAGACGCTCGCGACAGGTGGGGCCGTGAAAAATTTTTTAGGTGTTCCGGCTGGGACTCGAACCTCGAACCCCTTGCTCCATAGTCCAATGCACTAACCACTAAGCCACGGCGCCCACCTTTCTTTTTTTTAGTGAAGGATTAATTTACTTGGTCATTGCACTGTTATTCTAAGTAAATGTTTCTTATCTTCTTCCCAAGGAATGAACCAATTCGACATTAGTCTCGGCAGGTATGCAGTACAATGCCTTATCATAGTTCTTCCTTCTTCTTAGCTCTACATATTCTGATTATGTACTTTAAGATCGCCATATAATCGGAATGCTACCTTAAGCAAACGACAGCAAAACTGTGTTTAAGATGTGGACGAAGTGTACAGCATACATTTTTACAAAAAAAAATTGTTCAAACGTGAGGTAATTAAAAACACACCCAAATGCATGGACTGCCTCCATACTTAATTGTCTTCTACGTGTATTTGAGATCGCCTTTCGAGCTCTTTGATTTCCCACAACAAATGATTTCCCATGGAAACGAAACCATTTGACTATGGTTTCATGATCAGTAGAAGTGTGAAAGTGAGTCCTTGTTGCACATGTTTTTACAGTCGCTGTATAAAACTTCTTTAAACTGGATGTGTTCCGAATTTTTCTTTCCTTTTAACAGAATTTAAATTTAAATATTTGTAATATCTAATACACACCCCCATAATACTTACTTTCCAGCTCCTTCCGTAAATTCATGGATTGTTTGTGATCGCCCATCAAATTCACTCATTGTTGTTGTAAAATTGACTTATTGTTGTTACGCCAAACAAATGTGCGTGAAAATGTAACAATATTTCTCAAAATACTTAGCTTGGCAAAGCTGGGAAAGTCGTTAGCCAATGATTTCTGATTTCGTATTAGCAATCTGAAAACAATTAATTTAAGTAAACTTAAGTACAATTAGGTAAAAGATTTTAAGATGAATATTTATTACATTAACAGATTATTCAGTTAAATTTTTCCGACCAATCCTAATACTTGGGTGTTATGTTTAACAGAAAACTGGCATGAAAGCTGAACATTCTACCAAGAGAACCAGAGGGCGTAGGGGAGCCGCCCGCAAATAATGCACTAGTTCCACACTGCGGTAGTAAGACCAATACTATGTATGAATTCCTAGTCTGCTGGACAGAATTAAATAAAACCAGCAACTTTCACTCATAACCAGGATTTAAAGAACGACTTGCATATCCGTTATCAGCGCCCTCCGTACAACTCTCATGACCGCAGGGGAAACGATACTGCATATCTTTCGACTGAAGGAGTCATCTTTATGGTGCACCCACTTTTTACAAGTTCTTCATCATACTAATGTAAAGTTAGATTGAAATCTCGACAAATAAAAACAAAAACAACTATTCGCGTTAAAAGTGTTATATATGGCACTTTTCTTTTATCGAAAATACTGCCTTGAAAAAGAATATGAGGACGACTTGGGCTCCCAAATCATGGAATTTTTACTAGTCGTAAAAAAAGTGTGCACATGTTTTATCGATGGTGAAGAAAGTGTGGGTTTGCAGCTAAAGGACTTCGACCCTCCCATCGTTCACAGCGAGCACTTAGAGGGTGTATTATTGCCAAAACAACCTCGGCTTCTCACCATCAACGCCGAACTCAACGAACTCGATAGTAACACCAGTACGGACGATGACTTCATTGACGAGACTTACATATTACTTCTTTAAAACATTGATAATGACTTGACTATTTTTAACTAACTCCTGACTTACTCACAAACTGACTGACTGGGACGCGGAATGCAATGCAAGTCTACCTCCGCGTGGTGCATTATGGGTAACGCTAAATGCTTTACTGTACTTTACTTACAACGATGAACCTATCATCAACATTAATCCTCAAAGTGAGATCACCGTAAATACCAAAAAACAAAAATTTCATAAAAAAGTAGTTTTAGTTATTTTTAATTTTCTCAAAAACTAAAAGACATAAAACCATTCGGTTTTTTGTGTTCGATTCAGAATTGATATAGACATTGACCACCAATTCAGCACTTCATTTCACAATTTCGAAAAAATTGGTCTAAACTTTTTTTTAAAATTATTTTTATCAAAATTTTGAGTTTGCATGCAATTTTTTCAAAAACTATTAACATATACATATAATCTAATTTAAATTTATTGAAGAAAAGCTTTGTTGGCTTTTAAAACCGGTATAGTACTTTATTGTAAGTGTTGCCTTTTTTTTTAAATATTTTTTTTTCTCATTTTAAGTGATTTCTTTTAAAATTACCCCTATCTCCTAAATGGGGCGAGATAGACCTACCCCCCACCCTCCCATAGTAAAAAATGCTTGTTTTTAACCCTCCTACTCCACTTGGCCGAATATTTTGTATATATCATGTAAAATAAAAATCAGTTTTTTGATATAAACGCCGCCGAATTTCTTAAAAAAAATTTTCGGATTTCATATATGTACATAAATCAGTGAAGTTATGAAAAATTGGGAGTGGCAGTAAATGGTTTTCTAAAATATTCACATTTGTGGTCCTTCTTTTCCAGATATGAAATTTCATTTGCCTAGCTATGGACATTTAAGGACTAAAAGTGGTGGGAAAGATCTGCTCGGCTCATTCGTTTTCTATGTATATTGATACAAATGTGTATACTTAATAGGGTCTATCTTTGTCATTTCTCCATGATATATCCTTAGAATAGGTTATACATAATAAATTCAACATTTTGCTGAATGACCGTTTGGTTTGTGGATTACTTTGGGTCATATTTAAAATAAAAGGTCTACATTTTCGATGAGGTCAACTGTCAATCTTATAATTGTGGTAATCTTTTAAATTTTCATCTCAGTAGGAATTCATTGAAAAATAAGTTAATTATACAATTTAATACTCTTGATGGTTTTATATATGTACATATCTAAGTCTAAAAAAACGTTAGATGTGTATTCATTTGATGAGACCATAATAGGATTTTAATTAAAAATCAGTTCATTATGAAGTTTAATAGCACCAAGACAGTTTTTAACAAATTTTTGGTACATACAGATGGATTAGTAATCTAAAGAGAATAGTTGATGGGTACTCCCTTGATGAAACAATTACATAGTTTTTAAATATTTTGGACAGTTATATAATATCCAAAGCCGTGTATTCAACGCCGTGTGCTTGGGGTCGTTGTCTTGTTGAAAGACGAAGTCTCGTTCACAACCCAAATTTTTCGCACTTTCACTTAAATTAGTTTTGAGGATATGTATATACTGTCTGTGATCCATGATGCCGTCGATGAAGTGCAATTTTCCGACACCTGCTGCACTAAAACACCCCCACACCATGAGTGAACCACCGCCATGTTTGAACGTTGGCAGTAGGTTGTATCTCCGTAAGCTTGTATTAACCTCACGCCAGATCTTGACATCGGAAATTTTTATATTAAATTTGCATTCGTCGGAAAAAATGACCTTTCTCCAGAACTGCATATCCATTTTTAAGTACTTTTTTGCGAAAGTTATCCGTTTTTGCCTATTAACTGAGCTTACAAATGGTTTCCTCACGGCGACTCTGCTCCTAAAACCAAGTTTTCTTACATAATTCCGTACAGTTTGTGGAGTAACTTGAATCCCAAGATATTTGTGAAGACTTGTAGCAAGCTTAACACCACTTACTGACGGATTTTTGCGTATTTGACGAAGTAAAAATGACTGATGTCTTCTGTTTAATAACGATCTATTTTGATTTCGAAGTTTCTTTTCCACCCGGCCACTATTTTTATACGTTTTTACTACATATTGTATTGTAGAAGTACTTCTTTTAATAAGTTTTGCAATTTCTCGCAGAGATTTACCGTCTTTATGCAAATTTATTATTCATTTTCTTATATCGTTAGTAAGTTCACTTGACTTTCGACCCATTATCAAATTTTCGCGCTTACACTACCAAATGCTATAAGATTCCGAACGAAAATTATGGTTATTCACATTCCAATTGTGATTCCATTGAAAAAGTTGCAACATAACGGTTAAAATTCCTGATACATGTGTAAAAACGAAGTACTGCCATCTGTACGAATACGGATTTTGCTTATGCCAAAATGAAAAAAATAGCTTTTACGTTCATTTTTATAAACATATGAATTTTCTTTTTAATTTTTATTCTTTATTTTGAGCTTTGTAAATAAAATCATTTGTATCTCATTCATTATTTTGCTTTATTTTTGTTTTAGTACGTATTATTAGCTTAAAATAGGGGTGTACGAATATGAGTTTTGCATACTGTATAAGCAAATAATGTCGGATTAAAACTGAATATACTTGGTTATTAAAACAGCATGCAAGCGATGTTAAGTATGAACTTGTGAATGTGTACATATCCATTTATTAAAAAAATTTTTGAGTTACTTCCTTTAGTAAAATAATCTTGTTTGGCTGGTATTAGAAAACTTTATAACAATCGAAATTCGTGACGAAGAGAAAGTTGTATAAAGACATTTTTACACATGTGTGATGTAATCCAACACATTTGTATGAACAGCATCTGAAATCAATTTCATGGCTGGCTCCTAAGTATGTACATACGTACATATACTTGACTCTTTTTAAGTATTTGTATAACGATAAAAGTTACTTAGCAAAATTGCATTCAAAAGAAACTAAATACTAGAATTCTATTTCATTGTATAGAAGTTGAAAAAACATTGATTTAAGTCTACGAGAAGAGTAAAAAGAAAAGTTAGTTTTTCGAAAGAAAAGAAAATAAAATCTGTTCTGCAGCAGATTTTATCGCAATCCTTAGACTTTTTGCTTTGTTTCTGCTTATTACAGAGCGTAGATAATATAGCGAATGAAAGTGTAACTTTGACGATAAAAAGTTTAAAACTTTTGGGACATGAAGACTTGTGCTTTCAAATTGAAAGGCTTTAAAGAAAAGTTCCACTATAAATAATAGCTACCGGATGTTTTGATGAAGACATTATATGAAGTGTAAACTTTTTGTTACCAAATTTCGAAGTTAATCTTATTTTAGTATACATTTAGAGCCTAATGCATGCTAATGAAAATAGGTACACACACATGTAAGACGCAAGAAAGAGAATTATATGTCGATCCTTTGGGACAAATAAATGAGAGAAAAATATGATAAGGAATTGCGCAGATGTTCGAAGAAAAACACCCGAAACACACTGCAAAAGAGTTGTTTATCCTTTCTTTTTGACTTTAACATCAGTTTGTGTAAACAATTACAGGAGCAAATGCGATGAAGATCTGCGCACTCGCAAAAGGGTTGTTTACCAAGTTAACCTGAAGTTAGGCGAGGTGAGATTTTATTTGTGTCCATAAATTCTATTTTTTATTGGACTTGACCTGAATTTAAACACATACTTATAAACATTTGTTTTAATGTTTTAATATTGTTATACCATTAAATTACAATAAAATGTCACAAAAACAGTGAACTTTCTTTGTATTTCCTGAAGAATTTTTTTCTCTGTGCATTGTGTTTTCCAGGAGGCATTAATGTAACATTTTAAGTGCTGAAACAAGTACTGTGTTGCATTTTGATGCGATAACTGATATATTGATTAGTGTTTAGTTTCCCCAGTATTAAAATATTTGTAAATGTATAATGAAACTGTTGAAATATAATATAATACCTACATGTCAAATAAATAATGATGTGTGCAATGCATATCAATAAAAATTAATAATAAAGTATAGATGTGCAAATAATAATAATAATAATAAAGTATTCCCAATTCCTTTACAACACTTCCGTTGCTTATTTACCACGAAAACAAGTTGCACTTACGAACTTCGGAGGTGAATTTTTCTATGTGCATTCTGACATTTCAGTAATTTCCACATTTAGTTACTTAAGATTTATTTGCGATTCGATACGACTTCCTTAGTATATTTTGATGCAAAATAATTCACTTTATTGCACTGAATTCAAAAATGTAAAATTAATTCCTCGCTGGTTTTTTATATAAGAGTAATAGCTCTATGAAATAATCACTTAGGAACCAAAAAATAGTAAACAAAGGTGGTGAACCAGGGCGGATGTGTTTGTAAAGTATGAAGGTGAGTTTAGGTTGTTAAAAGAATATTATTTTATGTGTGTTAGCAAATAAAGAAATTGGAATTAAACATATCTAAAGTTGTAGCTATTTGAAATCATTGGTATTTGTATAAAAAGAAAAAATGTGTTCAAAAGTGTATAAATCAATATCCTGAAGGAAAATAATAAAGTTTTGCTTTAAAAAGTGGAAACATGAATCCTTTCATCTGAACATAATCTTTTGTTTTATGTATATTAATCCACTCTTCACACATTTTATTAGTTCTACTATAAGACGTAAAACTTTGATTAATAGGTGCAATTTACAAAGTGGATTTTCAATCAATTATTATTTCAAAAACAGTCCAATATTATATACATAAAACATATTTCAAAATGTTTACATATCTGAATTTTTCAATTTTTCGCCTCGACACAAAGATTATTTCAGGTAGCTACTTATTGGACATAACATCCCCTTCACAATTCGTCAGTTTTTTGACATAAGATAGCGAAAAAATGGCTGCGCCCATGAAAACAGCTGATTTTGTCCATCACTCAATGAATGTGTGCGTGCACCCATTTGATTTATATGGGAGCACCATACAACTTAGGAGCGATGGACGAAATTAGCTGTTATTTAGCTTGTGGGCAAAGAGAGTTAGTTCCTTCGGAGTTGCCTGTCTGTATAGTCTGTGTACCTAATTGCCTGGCTACATTATCATGGGAATGATCGTCATTCCCATGGTGTAGCCACAGACACACGAAAATATGCTTCATGAGCATGAAAACTATTTTGACAGACGGGGAACGCTCAAATTCAAAACATAAGCGATCGTTGAAGTGGTAGATCTACACGGATGATTTTTTTCCAAAATCCAATTCAGTTCTTAAGATATCGCTGAAGGAGTAGGTTTTGTATGGTTTTCTTAAAGTAAATTGCAGTCTGCCTAGCTCTTGAAGAAGTCCATTTCTTCCTCCTATTAATTATGTCCTTTATTTTAATGACTTCTTTCGGTGGGCGTCATTAGGAAGTTATGATGTATTGTACATTCAATCATAAACCATTAAGTGATTTTCGCAACAAACATAGAGAAAAATGAATACATATGTATGTTTGTAATAATAATGTGTGCAAAGAGGAAATGCAAAAACAAACTCTCTTCTAACAATGGTAGCAGCAGAAAAAGTAGTGGTACTGGAATCCACATCAATGATTCTCAAGATTCTTGATGTCTTGTGTGTTAAGCTTTTGAGTGCTGATGTTTTAAAGGTTTCTATTGAGACTGATCATAATGTGCATGTTTTTTTATGTGTCTATAGATTGCATATGTTTAATGTTTTATTGTTTACAAAAGAGTTTGCTGATCTCTTAACTAGAGAGAAATCAAAAAAATTTAATTCTTATAGGTGATTTTAACATCAGCAGCTTGGATGAGAATGAAACTGTTTCTAGTTATTTATCTATACTAGCCTCTCATGGTGTAGTAAGCATTATTGATGACCCCACTAGGTCTGCATCAGGTAGCTGTTGGCAAGGTCGTGTTGGAGTTGACTTTAATAGGATTAAAAATAAGCTCATCTATGAATCTTGGGATGAAGTGTATGCTTGTATATGCATCCACTGCTTATGATATCTTCATTGTTTCGCTTAAGAAGGATATTGTATCTTGTACGTTTTAAAACCGTTAAAAGTTATTAAAAGAATTAAACCGTGGATATCTAGATACTTACTAAACAAACTGATCAATAAAAATAAACGCAGAATAAAGTGCAATAAATATCCGCAAATTAAGGTCCTCAGAAGAATATATAAATAAAGTGCACGACCCATATAAGTGTACAATTTTATCAGAATTAATATCCAAGTCTTGCTCTTCCCAGTAAAGTAGGCGTGGCACTCCGTGTTTCCATGGAATAATAGTCATACGATTGTAGGAGTTTACACAATGTTTTGTTTTAAAAAAAACTCCTTTAAAAAGTGGCCGTACCCAAATAGGGTGTATAAGTGAATTACAGAAAATTTTAAGGCCTATTACTTTACTTAAATAATTTTTTCTCAATTTTAAGTAAAAATGTTTGCCATTATTTTGCATTTGTCTTATAACCTAGAAATAGTAATTTTTAGCTCAATCGCGGAACAAGTCCCCGAGAAACAGCTTATTTTCAATATTACCGTTATTCGAATTTTTGAAAAACGTGGTATGAGCCTAAGCTAACCCACATATCAAATTTTATCGAAATCGTCAGAGCCGTTTTCGAGAAAATCCATTTTAACTGAAATCGGCCTTAAGTGAACTACCCTTAATTTTGAGGTTAGAATGCAAATTCCAATTTCGCCTCTAGGGATTATCCTACAGCCACAGATATGAAGTTTTAAGCAAATCCGCCCAGCCGCTTAGGCTGCAGTCGCATATACGGACAGACAGACGGCATTGACGGACCCACTTTTTTGCACTTCTCCATAATAGTAATGTCAAGTTTGATTAAAATCTCGAGTTCCAAGTTTTGCGCGACTATACTACAGGTATATGTAGGTGCAAGTAAAAAATTAATGTAAACATAAAATTTCATTGAAAGAATTGTAGGTAGTAATTGCATTGGTTAAATCTTTGAATATTTAACAGGGTTCCGACTTCTCTATAATTCCATAGATTTACTTTGCCCAGAACCACATATTTTATGGAATAATCTTACTGTCTAATTAAATTCCAATGACAAAGTGTGACAAAGGCACTGTGTTTACTCGAAACCCAGAATTAAAATAAATCCATACCAATAGCCAATACAATAAGCTTATTGCATAAAAGAAGTGGTTCCAAAGAAGTCGTTCTGGGCCGAGTAAAGTTAAGTTATCTATGGAATTAGAGAGAACTCGAAGTGCTATTAAATATTCAAAGATATATAATTACTACCTACTTGTACTTTTAAGGTATTCTACGATCCTTTTAAAAGAATTCGCCAAAAATTCCTTTGAACAATTTGAGTTATTTTAAATTTCTGTAAGAAGGGTATTTTAATATATAAAAGTGTCAGGTCTGAGAGCTCTTCTTCCTATGCCAATTTCATGCATATTTTTCTATGTTTTATTTTGATTATATTATTTAAATTTTATATAATAAAATATATTATATAGGATGTCGTTCCTTTAAAAATTATCTTAGACCAAAACCAAATGAAACAAACGAAATCACAGAACAACACAAGTGCCTGCTTGGACTGTCTCGTAGAGTTTAAACTTTAGCTGAACACATAGAGCAAATATAACAGAGAGTCAATCTCCCATTCCCTGCCTGCTAAAACCCACAAATGGGAGTAGCTTTAATCCTCTCCCATGATTCATTGTTCGCGTATCCAGGTGAATAGTGATCTACATATTACAGTCATCAGCTAATTGAATCTGAAAATGAGTGAGTCTAAAATTTATGGTTGGCCTTCTCAAATAGATAACAAAAATAGTTTGCTATGGATTTGAAAACAACAATTCCCCGGCAAACAAGCTTCGTGCAGCAATAAACTTGTTTTTTAAAAAGTGTCGATGCATTTACCATATACTCCTAGCCTCCATGTATATAAAAACACAATCAAAAAGACTAAGGAACTCAAAGCATTTGATAAGCGGATAACCGTGCACCAAAAAGGAATAAATCATGACTTCTTTGCGAGCTCATCAAAAAGGCGAAACTTGCAGCGGTAAGTAGGTACTACTTACATACCTAACCTAAAGAACTAACAACTAGGAGTTAGCCATGGAATTAGAAACAGGAGCAGCAATTTCAACTCTTAAAATTATTCTTTAATTTTTCACGCTTACAGAAATTATGTTTAAAATTTACACATTGCATTTTCAACTTATGGTAAATCTTATGTGCAAGTTAAGTACATTGAAGGTGAGCAATCCTTCAAACAATTTATCAAATCATCGACAACATTTTCCATCAGTGAAGGAAGTTGTGCTATTTTGAAACCTATAAAACTATGTTACCAGTAGAAATCGAACAAGCATCGTCAAAACTGACCATTGTGTCAATAACGCTGACCTTGACAACACTTTGCGTATCTGTAACCTTTTCGCAGCACATTAATATTAATGAAAGAAACAGGATGTTCAATTACAAAACTTTTATTTGATCTTTTCAACCCATTCATTATTTGCATGTTATGCCCATTTAAAAACATCTGTCTCTTCTACAGAATAATTAATTTCAATTTGCATTTACTCAAAGTGTGACTGACTAAACCGGGAGAATAGTGTGCTCCTCAGTCGGTTTCGCTTAGCTAGAGCAACATCGAACAACTACATATACCTACCATTCCAGATAATTCGTAACATCTGGGCGGGTAATAGACGTTGCCTTATTTGTTCCCATAACACTTTCCCATATATACCACGGCTATCGCTATGGGGGTAAATCAGCTTTACTATCTAAAAGTAAACATGAAACATGTACATATTTTGAACCTTCATTCCTCTTCCACACAATCTACCCTAAAACCTTCAAACCGTCGCAGCGGCACGGAAGGTTGATGTTGTCTATTTTGAGAGAAAAATGAAAGAACACAGCATCGAGGAACCATGCATTTGTGAAGGGCAAAAATGTTGATGGTCTAGAGGGGGGAGTTGAGTAGAAAACCATTCTGGAAAATTACACATTTTAAACTCAGCAGGAGCAGTAGCAGCAATAGAAGAAGAACCACACAGATGTTCCAAAAGCAGCATCATGACGTAAAGTACTTAAAGTTTCATTTCACGCCTATTTTCCAAAACAGGCTCGCATAAATTTTAATAAATGCCCTCCATCACCTATCTCCTTCATTTATTATGGGGTAGATCCTCATTTCTCCACCCGCTATCAAATGCGATGAAAACTTAGTTGAGCTCATACCCAAGGGTAGTAGAAAATAATTTTCGCTCTCCCTCCGCTGCTACGTTGAGACTTTCGCAAAAATTAAAGCTGCCACACGGAGGATTCCACGCACATACATACATAGAACTTCAGAGAAGAGTGGTCGGTATCAACTTTCATGGCAGAATCATAGAATGGCAGGACCTTCTTACTTTCATGGTCTGCTTAAGCTTCGGCTATTCCGTATGATATGTGCGTATTTATATTTAGTTACATTACATTGCGTTAAATTGATTTAAAGTTTAGTGGAAGAAGAAATTTTCAAATGAAAATCATCTAAAAGGGGAAAATCTAGGTGTGTGTGTGCTAGTTTAGTTATGAACTGAATAATTCCTTTACTCAAAAATTAAGTCCTAACCAAGTAATTAAATGCATATTAAACTTCAGGGGATGTTTATTTTCGGTCTACGTTCAGTAAAGACGAATGGTTGGTGCTGAAGTTTATATACATACATATGTATGTACATTGAATATATAAATGTGTACATACATGCAATACTGGAGCAGGAAGTACGTAGGTAAGTAATTATTGTACATGATATAATGAAATTTCCTCCGGTCATTCAAAATTAGGCATCCGACATAAACCGCAAGGCTCTTGCAAATCAGCAATGGGATATTAAATTTTTTAGTTAGGTATATTTGGTGCAGATTTTTTCCGGCGTAAATACAATTTCGTTTTGGGTTCACATTAAATCAGAGAAGGTTCATGTATCTCTTACTAACACAGGACTATCGAAGGAACCAATCAGAGCTCTTCGAAAGAAGAAGTCTTGGATAGTGAGGGTTAGAAGAGTTTCAATGAGGCAATCTCCTTCTCCTAGTCCCTGCAGCTCCTTTAGAAGTCGATCGGAACAAGCTCTTACCTTGTGACCTTTAATGTACATATATACACAGCTGGCCAAAAAAATAGGCGTGAAAAATTTTTTTTTTAAAAACTCATTTTTTGTAATATTTTTTTCACACTGTAGTAAATTTTTATATCGATATTAATTAAATTAATATAATTTAACTTAAATTTAGCAAACTTAATAGTTTTAAAGTAAAAGAAGAAAAAAAAAGTGACAAAAACTGCCGATGTCAACTTTTGCGCTTGGCCAAAAAAATAGGTGTGTCCTCCTAAAATATTAGTAATTATGGTTATTATAAATATTTGTTTTTAAAATCAGGTTTATTGTTTTCCTTATTCTAATAACCTGAGTGTCCCCCATTATTATCCAAAACTTCCCACAAGTTCTCAATGGGATTGAGATCTGGGGTTTGACTTTGCCATGGGATGACAGGCACATTTTGATCACGAAACCAATCCTTAACAAGACCCGCCGTGTGTTTCGGATCGTTATCCTGTTGAAAGTGCCACCGGAGGGGCATGTTTTCCTCGACAAATGGAAGCATGACATTTTCTAAAATGTCCCTATATCCATATTTCGTCATGATGGTATTAAGACAAAATATAGGGCCGACACCATACCAGGAAAAATACCCCCATACCATGAAATTTCCACCTCCGTGTTTGACGGTTTTCTGTGTATGGCGAGGGTGGTATTCTTTCCCTTTTGGTCGTCTAACATTACGTCCACAATCCGAGGAGAACAAATTTATCTTTGTCTCATCACTGCAAAGAATATTCTGCCATTTGTTCACTCCTTCAGGTCCGTTCCAACTCCTATGACTTACGGCAAACTCTTTTCGGGTCCTTAAGTTATTAGATCTTAACAGTGGAACTTTCCTGGCAACTCTTTTTGGGAGGTGTGAATTCTGGAGTCTTCTTCGGATTGTGCGTGCACTTATTACGTTGTTAATTTGTGCACCTATCGTTCTTGACGAGGCAAAAGGATTTGATTACGCTAAGAGTAAAACGCAGTGGTCAGTAGTCAGTGATATTTTCTTCGGCCTTCCTCTATTTTTGCGCACTTTTTCTGGCTTAAGGGCATTTATAACAAAATTTTCAGGCTATAAAGTTGGATACGGATTATCATTTCATCTATTCCGTCAACTCAGCTGACTCTAACAAAAAATTGTCGAAACCCATAATGTAATATACATATTCATATTTTGAAATATAGACTTGCTAATATTTCATAATTGTGTCGATCAAATCAAATTTGTGAGAGGAACTACATACATATGCTTGTACATACGCACGTTTTTGACTGGGTAGACTACATACATAAGTAAATCAATTAGTTTCCTTTAAAATAAATATATTTTTTTGTGGATCTTCCTACATATCTAGGTATGCAGTGCTGAAGCGAAATAAAGTGTGTATTTGAGATAAAAAACGAGAGCATACAGCATTATGTCCTTTTTTTTAACTAATTTCAAATTTCTTAAGTTAATTATATAATTTTATACAATATTATTTTATTTTATATAATAATGGAAAGCTATTAAAGGTATTAAAAAACCCCAAATCCAATCGCTACCAATAAGAACAAACAATGGCGAATGGGCAAAAGGTGACAAAGAAAAAGCGGATTTATTCGCGCAGCACCTAGAAGAAACGTTTAAGCCATTTGACGGACAGCCTCTTATAGAAGACCTTGGTGGTACGAGTACGACACCTGATAACTTTAAAATAAAGAGTGTATCGCTGGTCGAACTTTGCCAGGCAATACAAAATCTTAAAAAAAACAAGGCCCCTGGATATGATTTAATAACCGGACAGATCCTCAAGGAATTGCCAAAAAATAAACTATGCTGAAGCTTCTGCATATTATAAATGCCGCGCTAAGATTATTATACGTTCCAAGACTATGGAAAGTTTCCAAGGTTATAATGATTCCAAAATCGGGAAAGTCTCCAAACGACAAGAATTCGTACAAACCGATATCACTTCTTCCGATAATATCCAAAGTATTTGAAAAGCTTTTGTTAAAACGCTTGCATCTGGTCATTGAGGAAAGACGACTGATTCCAGACCATTAATTCGACTTCAGAGCCAAGCATTCGACAATTGACCAGGTTTATAGAATAACCAACGAAATAGAGAAAACCCTCGAGGAGAGAAAGATATGTTCTAGCGCCTTTCTTGACGTGTCTAAAGCATTCGACAAGGTATGGCATGAGGGCTTGAATTTTAAGCTGAGACAGGTTCTTCCGGAAGAATTATACAAGATTTTAGAATCCTATCTTGCTAACAGACTTTTCCGTGCTGAATACTCTGAATTTAAGGACATCGCAAGGAATTAAGGAGGAGTACCGCAAGAAAGTGTTCTTGGTCCGGTTTTGTTCTTACTCTACACTCGAGATTTACCGCAAGAAGAAGGTACTGTCGTAGCCACGTTAACGGACGTTACGGCTATACTTGCAATAGATAAATCAATCGATTCACTTACTATAAAGCTCCAACGAGCTTTGGACAAAATTCGCGAGTGGACAAAGATTTGGCGCATTGCTCTGAACGAAACCAAATCAATACATGTTAATTTTACTAACAAAAAAATTAATAACCTACCCATCTTCATTAACTCGGTACAAATACCAAACTAAGTAATCTAAGGTATGATACTAGACGCGAAACTCAAGTGGAAAACGCACGTTAAAAAGAAACGCGACGAGCTGGAAAATAAATTTAGAGACATGTATTGGCTTCTTGGAAGATATTACAAAATATATTTTATATTAAAAATATTTTATTTTAATAACTAAGAAGTCATTTTCACGTAACCCATGAGGTAGACTTAAACGCGTTTTTTTTAAGAGATGTCCCCGCCGTATGCCTAAATCCTCAAGTAAGTGTGACTATTATCGTACTTTTCGTTAGCATCTCTTTACTCATAATTCTTTCTTTAAGCTTGTGAATTTCATTTCAATTGTATACTTAATATTCGGCTGTCTGATTTTTTTCATATTGTCATTTTCCCATAAGATTGTCTTCATCATACATTAGTCTGTAAGGGCTTTCGCTATCACTTACGTGCATTCATTTGTCCCCTTTTCAAGCTTTTACATGCTTCGTTATTAAATATTAATTATCCAGAGCAAGTCTTTTGTTTTGTTCCGGATTATCGATGGTATAGGCAAGTATGTATACAGTTTCGCTACTTATTTTTGATACTATGTTTATACATATGTAATTACATGTATGTATGTATGCTTTGTGTCTTTTTTCAGTCTTGTACATTTCGTACTTTCTTTTACAGGGTCATTCATTTCGTGGTTTCAAGTTGGTAGCGCTGGCCATAATATTAGTTCAATGTTTGCCATTTAATGGATCGCTCAATAATCAAACAACGCGTTAAAGTTATTTAAAGTGATAATTCAAACGTAGCCACGCATTACGCGATGATTATGGTCGTCATCGGTAAAATCGGTAAAATTGTTAAGAAATAAGAGAGTGGAAGCGTTACTGATGTCGTAGGGTCTGTGCATCATCGTAATGCATGCTCAATTGAAAATATTGCTGCTGTAAGTGCAAGTGTTGCTGATGATCCGAATTTATCGATTTCCCGGCATTCGCTGCAGTTGAACGTGTCGTACACCTCACTATGGCGTGATGAGTGATGAGGCACTTTTCTCACTCGGTGGGTATGTAAACAAACAAAATTGCCGTATATGGGGTTTAGAAAACTCACAAGTGATCGAAGAGGTGCCTTTGCATCCAGACTGTTTGGTGTGCTCTATAATCGAAAGGTATCATTGGTCCGTATTTCTCCGAAGAAGACAATGGGCGGTTTCTGCAACCGAAACCCCTAAAATGGGTGTGGCCTAAATCCTCTCCCAAGATCCCCTGTCGGTGAATACGTGTAAATCAACGAACTTGAAGTTGGCTTCAGAAGATTTGTGTTTTGCAACTGATGAACAAAAATCTGAAGTAAGGCGAGGTGAGATTTTGTTTGTGTCCATAAATTCTATTTTTTATTGGACTTGACCTGCATTTAAACACGTGCTTATAAACATATAAACATTTGTTTTTATGTTTTAATATTGTAATACCATTAAGTTTCAAGCACATGACATGCGGAAAAAGGCTTTTACATCGAAAGGTATTTACATACATATTTCGATTCTGGAGAAACTAACTTATGGAAGCACTATGGAAATACAATTGAATAAATAGAATATTTCTTTTGTGTTTCAACAGTGAAACCTTTATTATAAGTTTATCAATTGAAATGTTACAATAAAATGTCAACAAAATGTCACAAAAACAATGAACTTTCTTTGTACATATTTCCTGATGAGATTTTTTTCTCTGTGCATTTTGTTTTCCAGGAAGCATTAATGTAACATTTTAAGTGCTGAAACAAGCACTATGTTGCATTTTGATGCGATAACTGATATATTGATTAGTTTTTAGTTTCCCCAATATTAATATATTTGTAAATATAAAATTGTATTTACTATGTACATATAACGAACCAGGTAAAATATAATATAATACAAGTCAATTAAATAGTAATGTGTGCAATGCATATCAATAAAAATGCATAATAAAGTATAAATGTGTAAGTGTGCATATACATAATAATAATAATAAAAAGGTATTCCCAATTTCTTAAAACACTTACTTTGATTATTTACCACGAAAACAAGTTGCACTTACGAACTTCATAGGTGAATTTTTCTACATCCTGGTTACATTTGGTTACATTTTATGTAAAATATCTTTGGATTTATTTGCGATTCTATCCGACTTCCTTAGTATATTTTGATGCAAATTAATTTACTTTATTGTACTGAATTTAAAAATGTAAAACGATTTCCTCGTTGTTTTTTTATTTAAGAGTAATAACACTATGAAATTATCACTTTAGCGGCAAAAAAAAGTAAACAAAGGTGGTGAACCAGCACGGATGTGTTTGTAAGGTACGATGGTGAGTTTACGTTGTTAAAAGAATATTATTTTATGCGTGCTGACAAATGAACAAATTGGAAATAAATATATATATCTAAAGTTCTATTTGAAAACATTGGTATTTGTATAAAGGAGCTTAAATGTAAAGTGTGTAAATCAATATCCTGAAGGAAAGCATTAATGTTTTACTTTTAAAAGTGGAAACATGATTCCTTTCATTTCAACATAATCTCTTATAATCCACTGTTCACACATTTTATTAGTTTTACTATAAGGCGTAAATACTTTGATTAACACGTGCAATTTACAAAGTCGATTTTTAATCAATTATTATTTGAAAAACAATCCTATATTAATATTTAACTATGGAAACTGAGTAGGAAACATATATCAAAATGTTTGAATATCTGAATGTTTCACTTTTGCGTATAAAAACATGTAATACTAATTACAATTGCTATTACCTATTAGTCAAGTCTACCTACATTATAAGTTATGCCTATCATACACAGGGTTCCTACTATCAGGCATCTTTTGCTTTTTTACTCTGCCTAAAATTTTCAATCAATGTTCTTGTTGCTTCCGAATTGCAAGTACAATTATTTATGCTTATTCTGAGGTATATATATTTCTCTTTTATTTTGTTTTTCATTGAAAAAGTAGTATAACTGATATACAGCGTACGTTATATTTCAAATTTTATTTTTTAAAGAATTCACCTCGAAACAAGGATCATTTCAGGAAGGTACTCATTGGACATAACAACCCCTCCACATTTCGTCAGTTTTTTGACATAAGATAACAAAAAAATGGCGCCCATGAATACAGCTGATTTTATCCATCGCTCCTAAGGTGTATGCGTGCACCCATTTGATTTATATGGGATCACCCATACATCTTAGGAGCGATGGACAAAATCAGCTGTTATTTAGCTTGTGGGCAAAGAGCGCCAGTCTCTTGGGAGTTGCCTGTCTGTATAGTCTGTGGTCGAATGATAACCGAAATTTTTTTTGGCCGGCTATTGAAAAACATGACTTGGACGATATGTGGTTCCAAGAAGATGGGGCAACAAGCCACACAACACGACCAATTATGGCTTTATTGCATGAGAAGTTTCCTGGTTGCGTAATTTCACGTTTTGGCGACTTCAATTGGCCATCAAGATCATGTGATTTGACATCGTTAGATTTTTTTTCTGTAGGGCTACGTAAAAGACCGTGTTAGCTTAGACGCATTAAAAATAATTTTAAATATAAGAAAAAAAAATAACTTTTCCAACTTACATATGTATGTATGTACATAGATCGGTCTTTATTAAGGGTTTTTTTTTATATTTTTCACCTCCGCTACACTTTTGTAAGGGCATTGTACATGGACGGTGCCTCTCCTCTCTCCGATACCTTCCGGCTTCCCTTTTCAAATATCAAATATATATCATGTTTAGCCGTAAAATTCGTTCATTAAACCTTTTTTATTCTCCTCATTTCATGCTCGATACCAATTTCTGTGGTAATAAGTAAAACAGCTTATGTCTATTTTTGCCATTTTTCAATACGAGCGAAAGACGTTTTACACATTTATTTCTTAAAAACAAAGTGCAGAAGCCAGGTTGATGAAATCAATTTCCGTAATAGATGTTGGCAATACCCACATAACCTTTTCTTTTTCTTAGTTAAGAACTTATAACATTATAAGCTGGTAAAAAGCAATTTCAGTAACTTAAGTTTTTAAAAAAAAAAATGCTTTTCAAATGAATATAGTAGCGTAGCTTAAGTGATATAAGATGTTGAATCGAATTCCTTTGTGATATTTTTAGGACTTAAGTCAACACAAGTATTTTTTAAAAAAACACAAAAAACTTTAAGATCTTACATAAGCTTAAAGAATGAAAAGATTTTTTGGTTTAATTTTTTTTAGTTTATGAAGTTAAATATGAATAAGTACATGAAGTTTTTTAAGTCTCTTTTTCAAATTTGATTAACGTAAGCTACAAACTAAACATATGTATAATTAAAAATATTTCATTTTTAATTCATCACGACTTAAAACTTTTAATAAATTAATATAAGAAAATACTAATAAAGATATTGATTTATTCAGACAAGATTTTGACTTCAATTTTCGTCCTCATTTTCATTATCAGTCAAATTAGGATGAGTAAATTTAAATTTAAATAGAAATCGTGGTATGACTTCTCGATCACTGGCAGTAATTCTATCAAATCTTTTTTCTTCTCCTTGCTGATGGTATTGGGCACAGAGTAGCAGTTTGGAACTTCAGTTACATATGTACATCAACGGCATATTTCCCTCGTTTTTGTATGTCCAAGCGTTTAAACTCCTCATTTTCATATAGGCTTATTTTAAATTGAACACTTCCAAATTCTTTGGTGAATCGCCAATATTTAACATTTTGCCAGACGAATTTGCTTTATTCGACGGCAATTTTACGCCAAATAAACTTAACTTTTGACATCTTAGAAATCTTTGGGTTTTTTCCAACTGATCTTACCAACTGATACCAATCCCTTGGATGGTGATTCTTCACAGCAGATGCCTTTTTTTTTTCCTCTCAATAGCTGCATGGTCAACATCACACTCCAAATGAGTGTGACCAGGCACTAACAATTTGTGGTCAATAATATCAATATTGGAGTTATTGCTAAAAATTTTAAACATTGTGGCCACATATCCATTTTTGTTTTGACCCGCGCAGCAATCACTGTACAAGATTATAATTATGTTTTATGTCCTGTGGAATTGTTTTAAGGTGCTGGAAAACACAAGAAGCAATCTCATTACCCCCACGGTTTGCTGTTGATTCATCCCACATATAACAGTAAGCTTAATTAGTAATGCAGTCATAAAGTGTTAAATTTTATGTCTTGTAGAATGACACATTGGTTCTAAGAAATGGTGTGGGAAGACACTGTTGTAAATCAAATAAAATAAAGTGCACGACTGGGTCGTACGTACTTGCATGGTAATGCTATAAGTGTACAATTTTATCAGGATTAATATCTAAGTCTTGCTCTTCCCAGTAAAATAGGCATGGCATTCCGCGTTTCGATGCAAAATTCGGTGGCCACATGCCCGAAATCATATTCAATTTAAAGTCCTCCAACTCTATAAAAAAAAAACACCTTTTATGTCCAAAACAATTGAATATTTAAAAAAATAGATAACTAAAAGTCTAAAACTAACTTTTACGACTAGTACAGATACAATACATATCTACCAGTGGCGTGCGGTGAAATTTTAAGAGAGGGAAGCCGGACAAAATCTTAAGAAAATTTACCACTGTGTTTATTTGAAATACAGAATTAAGATAAATCCATATCCATAGCCAATACAATAAGCTTATTGCATAAAAGGAGTGGTTCCAAGGAAGTCGTTCTGGGCCAATTAAAGTAAAGTTATCTATGGAATTAGAAAGAACTCGAAGCGCTATTAAATATTCAAAGATTTATAATTACTACCTATGTAATTGTACTTTAAAGGTCGATCCTTTTGAAAGAATTCAGCAAAAATTCCTTTAAAAATTTCAGTTATTTTAAATATCTATACAAAGGGGTATTTCAATGGATAAAAGTTTCCGGTCTGAGAGTTCTCCTTTTTATTGCCAATTTCATTCTTATTGGTGCACACGAATAATGTGCCGAAGACTATTCTTAAGCGCGTACATGTGCGAATACCCCACACTATCGGCATTCACTTCATGGATTCTTGTATTTTTAATTTTCATGGTGCGCTTGCGAGAATTCACAAGAATTAAGGGAAAAACAAATATTTCATTCCTTTCTCTACGCACCTCAAAAATTGACAAGTGATTGGAAGCAAACTGTAACTGTCATTTCATAATAAAAGAAATTATTCGCAACAAGCTTAGAACAAACTTCAAACACCATAAACACTTCATCCCTTCCACTTCCAATCAGCAAATATTCCTTCTCCAGACAATTGTTTGCAGTTAAATTTTCTCTACCCATCAGACGTTCATCCAAAATCCCGGGTTATTTTTCTCTTAAGCCAATGGATGTTAGACAAAGAAACTGCAAGGACAATTCTGCTCAATGTCAGAAAGAGATGGACCAAAAATTGAATTGGAAAATGATCGGCTTTTCAAATGATTCATTGCATGCTTGTTGATCGATGAATTTGTCGGATCTCGTTAGAAGAGGTCATACGTGTCTGTTTCTCAGTTATACGTGGCTGTGCTAATATTTTCCTACTAAATATGTTCGTATCGAGCATGTATGAAATGAAGAGAATAAAAAAAGTTTGATTAACAAATTTCGCAGGTGAAAATGACATAAGTATATGTATATATATGAAATTTGAAAAGGAAACCCGGAAGGAATCGGCTTGTATGGACCGCACTCCACTGATATCTACATGTTCTAGTTCAAGCAGTGGTAACGAAAAGGGATTTACCATTCCACTTAGAAAAAACTCGTTAAGTAAATTGGTCATGGTTGAAATCTCATTAAATGGGTAACAGCCACGTTTTGGAAGGGGCTGTTTAGTAAAAATAACCTCAGCCGAAAAATTTAAGCAAAAGTAAGGACCACAAGTAAAAAAAATATCTAAGTGTATACGAAAATATTCAAACATACGTAGTACATACATATGTATGTATGTATGGACATCTTTGTCCAATTAAATAGTTGCCTGTAATTTGAAAGCAGAGTTTGCACCTACATATATACGTATATACGTACATATACGTATGTGGTAGAAAATATTGAGAATGCCTGTGATCCTTTTAATTCGAGAGTCATTACTACACGCTAATTCTTTGGGTTGTGTGGTAGTTGGCTAATGAACTTGTGGTAATACTTGGCAAGTTGAGATGTTAAGGGTTAAGCCGATTCAAAAGTCTTGTTGGTACGAACTTTTAAGCAAAATGGTTTAGCGGTTAGGTTTTCGCTACAAGTATTGTCAACAGGATAATTGTACTTTTATAGTTGAAGTATTTATACGATACCACACAGATAGAGCTTCTTAAAATTAATGACTGGCTTTGCTTAACTTAATGTTTATTAGTTTAAAATAGAGAGTAGGAAGGTAACAGAACTAAATAATAACTTATTGCTCCATAGGTCAATAAAATGTGATTTTGTTTTGCAGTTTTTCCACAAAAAAATTAAGCAATAGCATAATACTGTTATATTCATTCAAAAGCTGTCATACGATGTTGGAAAAGTAGCCAAAAGCAGCGAAGTTGATTATCGGCCGGATATAAAAGAACTCATTTGTGAAAAGAGAAGAGCACGCAAAGTACGGCAACAAACTCGTGCTCCCAACATAAAACATACTCAAACTACTAAAGTAATAAGCTTTTTAAAAGAGATTCAACATTAACAAAAAAACGACACCACTGTTTATCTTAAAGGAGTAAGATCCGATCATAGCACAAACTAGTCGCTTTGGAAAGCTATGAAAGACGTAAAATAGCACAAATGCAATCAACACCAATCAGAAAAAATAAAAGCGCGTGGGCAAAAGATGACAAAGAAAGGGCTGATCGTTTTGGCAAACACCTGGAAGCAACGCTTAAACCATTTGCAAGATAGTAAAACTTTGATAAATAACAAATGTCTTGGTTATTATTTAATAACCGGATAAATTCTTAAGAAATTCTCAGGAAAAGCAATAATCACACTCTTACATCTAATAAACGCTTCACTTAGACTGCTACAAGTTCCAGATGTGTGGTACATAGGTAGCAGAAGTCATAATCGTTTAGAAAAATAATGTTGCAGAGTAATACGCTCCTTGCAATATTATCAAATCTACCTGAAAGGATCCTTTTAAAACGCATGCAACCGGTCATTGAAGAAGACGCCTTATACCGGTCAAATTAAAAAACCCCTAAAGGAAAAAAAGATTTGATTCGAATCCTACTTTGAAAAAAATTGACTTACTTACTTAGGTGGTGCTACAGTTCAGGGTGAACCTGGGCCTCAACCAACAAACCTCTTTAGTTGGCTGGTCCTTAGGTAACTGCATCCAATTGAGCACTCCAAGTCGGCTCAGGACTCGTTTTGCGTTTGATTCTGCAGGCCGGAGCAATGTTTTCCATTCGCTTTGCATTTTTTTGACTAGGCCAATTTTGCTGTATAGTTCGTAATGACGAACTGTTGAATCTCCTCCTCCAAAACCCGTCGAAAGTCAAAAGAATCTTTTACTCCAAGCGACTAAGGATATCTTCATCCGCTTTAGACAGAGTGCACGCTTCAGCGTCATAAAGTAGGACTGGGATGATCAAGTTCTTATGTAGAGTCTCCTTAGTTCTTCAGGTAGTAGAGCCCTCAATTGCCTTGTCAGCCCAAAGAAACAACGATTGGCAAGTGTTATTCTTCATTTTATTTCTGCTAAGGTGTTGTTTTCAGAATTGAAAATTGAATTGCTGATATTCCATACATGCTGGTAGGAATACACTCATTTGACCAAATCTTAGAAATGAGTTGGTGGTTCGGCTGGTAAACCGTCAGGTCCAGCAGCCTTGTAATATCCTTAGTTTGTGGATATTGCTTTTCTCACTCCAATTTGATCAGGTGGACGGAAGTTTTGGCTGTCATCGTCTAGGTCGAATGGTTCATTTTGCCTGACGGCGAGATGTTGATCTTCGTCGCCGTTATATGCATCTTGTTGCACTGAAACGTTTTTTTATCTGTTGATCAAACTTCTGAATATTGTTTCTGCAGTGTAATTTCTCAGAAGTCTTGGCCGAAATTAAGCACCCACCGCTCCTGCTGTACGCAAGTTTTGAGCAAAAAGTTCGTGAAACTGGTATGCGACCATGGTTCCTGTCTTCGTCTGTAGCCGAGAGTATGACACTCAATATTTCACGCACTAGCCTGAGGAGATTTCAGCACAAAGATCTCGGATTATTCGCTTACAAGGTTCAATTGCAATTATCGCTTCGCAGCTTGGGCCTTAGAGCAGCTTGAATTGGACAACGATTTTGGGCGAAAAATCATCTTTTCTGACGCATTTCATCTCGACGGCTACGTTAACAAACAAAATTGCCGTATCTGGGGCTCGGAAAACCCGCAGGTTATTGTCGAGAAGCCGATGAATCCACAGAGAGGGACAGTTAGCTGCGGATTGTGGAGTAGTGGCATTGGACCATTTTTCTTTGAAAATGAGGCTGGGAACAACGTTTCGGCCAACGGCGGGCGTTACAGAGCCATGTTTACCAACTTTTTTTTTACTGAACTTGAAGACATGAATTTGGACGACGTCTGGTTCATGCAGGATGACGCGCCATGCTACACAGCCTGTGCCACAATTGATCTTTTGCGCCCCAAATTTCCAAATCGTGTTATCAGTCGTCTTAGCGATGTCAATTGGCCGCTTCGAAACTGTGATTTGGCCCCTTTGGACTTTTCTTTGTGTGGAACCGTGAAGGATCGATGTTATGTTAAACAATCTAGAAACGATTCAAGCACTTAAGGCCAATATCATCCAACCAATCCGTGAGCTACAGCCCGAAACCATCAACAAGGTCTTGAAAAATTGGAGTGACAGAATGCACTACTGCGAATCCCGCCGAGGCAGCCACTTGAACGACGTTGTGTTCCATAATAATCGGAATGTTTGCTCATACTAATAAAGCCATAGTACACGGAACAATTTAACTTTATTAATTCTAAAAAAGAAACTTGTATTTGGCCCACCCTGTACATATGCATACATTTATACAATTCTATAAATATCCTCCTAGCTCAATATTTAAGACCCCAAAGTGATGACATACGGACGAACGGAAGGACGGACATATCACTCCTCTTCTCTATTGGTACTGATCACAAATATTAGAATTTATGAAGTTATGTAGCCTATCTCGAATATTTCTCTATGTTGCAAACTTAATACATGTATCAAACTTTATATAGTCTTAGGATAAATAGATAATACTCAATAAACACCAATTAATCAAACCCTAATAAAATTTTTGGAAGACGCGAAGACAATTCTTGTCATTTTGAACTCGATGCGAGTATAAACCGAATTTTAAGTGTTGCATAATGTACTTACGTACTAGAGTTTTTCTCCTACATAAGTATGTATATCTGATACGTGACGTGGTACATGTAGTCCCTTATTAATATTTCAAAAATTTAGTTACAGAATATTGTAAATATTGAATCAGTGTTGTAGTTACCCTTTTAAAGAACCTTATACCGACAACCGGGAAAGTTTAATATCTTCTCATACAATGATTTTTAGTTTAAAGCGAGACATTGCCTGTTATTTATTGTTTTGGTATTTCGTTGCAATCTAGTGGTCATATTCATATGCATAGGAATGCATTTATTCTTCTAACTTTGGATATTGTATTGGTCTGCACTGCAAGAAAATTCTTAGTAATTAATTATACATCGATGTAGGAAAAATCTATGTTAACATTTACATATTCCTGCATAAAAACTTACATACCAGTGGCGTGCGGTGAAATTTTAAGAGAGGGAAGCCAAACAACATTTTAAGTTTTTTTTGTTTAAGTGGTAAGCTGTGTTAAATCGAAACCCAGAATTAATATATGGATACTAACCCGCCTTTGTTACACTTTGCCATTGGAATTAAAGTAGACAATAAGCTTATTGCATAAAATAAGTGGTTTAAAAGAAGCCCGTTTGTAAAATAATCTATGTCGGGCGCTGTTAAAATGATTATTAAATTGACCTATTTGTACCTTAAAGCTTTTCTACGATCCTTTTTAAGGAATTTAGCTAAACTTATGTTAAAAAATTTGAGTTATTTTAAATTTCTATAGGAAGGGGTATTTTAATGGATAAAAGTTTCATTCCTTTCTCTACGCACCTTAAAAATTGACAAATGATTGGAAACGAACTGTAACTGTCATTTTTTAGATCAAACTTCAAACTTCAAATCCTCTACATCACCCAATAACCCGATTTTCTTTGGCTTATTTTGTTGGCTGCATGGCATAAAAAAAAACTCCCTCGAACGAAAACATGTCTCCTTCAACTCCACCACTACCACTTCAAATCACCCAAAATCGCTTCTCCAGACAATTATTCGCTGTTAAATTCACTCTACCCATGAGATGTTCATCCAAAAAAGCCGAAAAATCCCGGGGTATTTTTCTCATAAACGAATGCTCAATGTTCGAAAGAGATGGACTAAAAATTGAATTGGAAAATGATCGGCTTTTCAAATGATTCATTGCATGCTTGTTTATCGTCGATGAATTTGTCGGATCTCGTTAGAAGAGGTCATACTTTTCTGTCTCTCGGTTATGCGTGACTGTGGTATCGAGAAAATAAATATTTAGGTATCGCGCCTGTATGAAATAAAGAGAATAAAAAAGATTTAATAAACAAATTTCGACGTATGTAAGTAAAATACATACATATGTATATTTGAAATCTGAAAAGGGAAGCCGGAAGGAATGGGCTTGTCGCACGCCACTGATATATATGTACATACATTCTTTTATCAGACTCGCAGCACGAAGATGATTCTATTCGTTCTTCATTTACAAAATCTCATAAAAATTTAATGGAAATTAAAATCCTGTGGACATAAACAACTCTATTTGGTGTTTTATATTCATGGCTCAATAACAATTGGTATTAAGTGTTATGGTGAATAAATTTAAAGACAGCAACTGGTATAAATTATTGCCATGAAAAGCATTTTATTTTCTGATTTAAGTAAATCTCATGATTTGCATCGTAATGATCGGCTGCGCGTAGATAATTAAGTGATAATTCTACCATCATTACATTTATGTATGTACATACATATGTACATATGTACCCTATCCAAGGTTGTAAGTATTAAGTTTGATACAAATTTGTAATATAGAAAAAGAATTGCGATATATGTACATATAGTAGTGAGCGTCAAAAGAAAGTGTACACCTCCATATTCTATTTTTAATATTTTATTTCACCGAATGGTTTATATTCTCGTATGAAATATTTATGTACGTACATTTATAAAGGAGTTAATAAGCAAACAATTGACAAAAAAAACTTAGCAAAAAGAGTAATAACAAAATAACAATACAAAAATAACAAAAATAATGTACAGCAAGCAAAAGAGGGACAAAAAAAAAATTAGTGTTTTGTCTGCCTTCCTTTGGACTTCAAAACAGCCGTCGTCGTTTTCGGTCCTTTTCAGAAATGAGAGGAGAGGCTCTTCCATGTAACCCATTGCTATTGAACGCCCGATGGACAGTACTCGCACTAACGGGAATTTCAGATGAAAGGCCTACATACATATGTATGTCTTCTGCGATCTTCACAGCACTTGCCACTTAATTTTTGCGCACTTCTCTGACAATAGATCGTACATCAGCCTCAGACAATCTTTTTGGTCTGCCGGTACGAGCTCGATCCTTGACATCCTTGAACCTTGCAAATTTATCAATAATTTTTTGTACGGTATTATGGTGTCTGCCAACTATTTCTCCTACTTCCCGTTTTCAGGGTAAAGGAAACACGCCACCTTGTCTTTGTGGGGAAAAGGAAGACTAGGAAAACTTGGAAAGGTGGATATTCCTGGAAGAGTGAGAAATAAAACATCAGATTATCGTTCTCAAGTGTAAGCGACGGTAGATTTTTCATTGGAAAGTAATATTTATGTATGCAGGTTCCTTCTGAAGTTTACACTGGTTTTTTTTGGATGAGTTTGGGCAATTTTGTGGGCGCCGTTGCTCAGTGGTTAGTGCGTTGGACTATGGAGTAAATGGTTCGAGATCGAATCCCAGTAGGAGAACACCTAAAAGTTTTTCACGGCCCCACCTCTCGCGAGCAAACATCCAAGAGTACAACTGTCTTGAGAAAGCTTCTCAAATAAGAAATTGCCCTTTGGACACGGCATTAAACAATTGGCCCCTTCTATTCGTGTAAAGAATATAACACGCACAACACGAATGGTTCTGAGAAGCTAGGTCCTGGGTCCCATCGACCTGTAGCGCGAAGTATTAATTTATTTTTTTTTTTTTTGCAATTTTGTAATTATAAAATAAAACAAAAGGGTGATGAATATAAAAAAAAAACGAAATCAAAAATAAATAAAAAAAAAAACGAACGCGTGTCCGGCTTTGACGGGGGTAGAAACGGGGCGGAATCTTACGGAGCTTCTCCTTAACAAATCCTGGCGAGCACAATAAAAAACTCAAACTACTTATCTTTTTGTTCTCGGAATCCTTGTTCCGTTGTCTTCAACTATCTGTTCTCTGCGTGGGTAGTCCTTCGTTCTTTCTCCTGAGCTTCTTTTTCTTCCACTACACTTCCTTTTTAAAATTTAAACCTCTTTTTTGTTTTATTTTCCTGAAAAAGAAAATTTCTCGAAATAACTCAAACCAAACACCTCGACAATACTACTGTGCGACCGTCGCTTTTTCTGGCTAACCAAGAAGCACTGATAACCTATAGTCTGTGCCAAGAAGTGGTTATTCGCCGCAACCGTAGCAGTGCCAATCACGGCTTTGTGCGCTCCGCTCCGCTAATTCGTTGGAGTAAGCTATCGGTCAAAAACCTCCGCTAATCCGGGTTTCTTCCACTGACTCTCTTGGAAAGTTCGCCCCAACTTGGCAATTCAGCGGGTTGAGTTAGGCATTTCCCTATCATTCCTCTGGTAGTTGAGGGTCGTCGAAATGGGAGCGCTAGGTAGCTAAAAAGAAATGAAAGGAAGAAGTAGTTTACTATTTTACCCGAATGTCAAACAAATTTATTTGGACCCCGTGTGAGAAGAAGAAAACCTTGGCGATTCCGAATTTCGAACTTTTCGCGATAATCTAATCTACCCCGCACACAAGTCTTGAGACGGGCTCTCGGCCATTGATGCACTGCTTAGAAGTTTGGTCGGTGCGTCACAACTCCGGTTCTGGTTCAGTGTCTCTTCGCGACGCTTTGTTTTCGGTGTAAGATGCGATTATGGACCGTCCGTCCTTCTTCGCTATATTGCGTAGGGGCGTTTTACGGAGTGTGACGTTTCAGGTGGTAGGTTTGAGTTATATTGTGTTACGCTAGTTGTCTTGATGTCGTAATTGGTGTCGTGTTAATGGGATTTTGTCTTGGGACCACCTATTACCTCTCCTCGATCACTCGATGTCCGTATGTGTTGTGTGCGTGTATGTGTTTTTCATTTGTTTTGGGACCGCCCGTTCCCTCTCCTCAATCGTTTGTCGCCCGTATGTGTTGCATGTGTGTGTGTGTTTATATGTGTATGTGCTCCTCGCTTAGGACGCTCCGTCCCCTCCTGTCGGGTGTTTTTATGTGTTTCGTGTAGATGTAATTACGTATTTTAATGGGTTTGTCTTCTGTGTCGTCGCTGTAGCTTCCGTAGGCATCTCGGCGCCGGATCACCGTCTGCGCAGGGTTAAGAGACCGCCCTAACGTCACCTTGGGTCACCTAAATTAGTTGCCAGTGCAGAATGCTGAGGAAGTGGGCCTAAAGTTGTTGGAACCATGGCGGCCCTCCTTTCCCAGAATTTTGCAGAGGCAACAGAAGAAAAGAGGGAGCAAAGGGATTTGCTTAGAGTGGTCCTTGTTGTGGTAAAATTTACCGCAATAACTTTAAATTTTGAGCTAGGAGGATGAAATATCTCGCCAATTGCACTTATGTATGTACTTATGTATGCCACAGCAAATGCATAGACACAAAATTCTATGTTTTTGGTCACTTTCCATCTCCATTTTTCGCTAAATATTTGAGGCAACAGATCGACAAGACGCAGGGTCTAGCTTCTCACAACCGTTCGTGTTGTGCATGTTATATTATTTAGACGAATGGAAAGGACCTACTGTCGTGTCCGAAGGAAATTTGTTATTTGAGAAGCATTCTCATGACCAGTTATACTGTCGGATATCGGAGAGGTGGGCCGTGAAAAACAATTTAGGTTTTTTGGTCGGGGTTTGAAGCCTCGAATCCCTTGCTCGAAAGTCCAACGCGCTAACCACTGAGCCACGGCGCCCATTCTATCTACTATGTACATGCCGGATCATCACTTGAGAACGGCTGGACCGATTTGACTGATTTTCTTGTTGTGTTCCTTATAATCAAGACAAGGTTTGTACGACAGAAAATTTTGGAAAAATCACCGGAAAAGTCGGTAATTTGGTGCAAACATTTAATTATCCAAGGTGTGTCACTAGATTTTGCGCATTAAATATTGAACTAGGAGGCTGCAATCTCATATTTTTTGAAAACAAACCACGCCCACTTTTCATAACTTCACTTTTTCTGAGATATTAAAAATTTTTAAACGCAAAATATTTAGATATTAGAATTTTCTTCAAATCGTTTATACGTCAGTTTTGGCAACGCCCATTTTTAATGAACATTTTTATTAAAAAAATAATTTTTATGAAATTTTGCATGTAACATCAACGAACATTTGAAGATATCGTTTTAGTTCGGCAAAGAAAAAACGTAGTGTGGCTACGCCCACTGCATGAGGGTATGTAGCCCTTAACATATGTAAATACATATATTTAAAGAAAGTGTAATTGAGTTTGTAAAATTAAGATATAGTCTTCAAGAAAATTTAATATCAATGTAAAATTATACTAAATAGCTTTTCAAAAACTAAATAAAGAAATTATTACTACTACTAGAGAGAATAGGGGATTGTAGCTTTTCTATGTTTGATTTAGGTCCGTTGTCTATTTCTTTAAAAAAAAAAAATGCCACCAGTAAGACATTGAAATATCGGTCAGCGTACGCGCAACGCAAACCAACCACATGGTCGTTCAGTCAGAGCGGCTGACAAGGAGCTCAGGCAGCGTTTTGAGGCAAATCGAATAAGATTTTCGAAGAACGAAAACCACCACACCAGTTAGTTCAAAACATTATTATTTGGGGCGAATATTATCGAAGAACGAAGTTTTAACCCAAATTTTAAGGCAAATTCTTTTTCGTCTGCTATACAGAAGTAAACAAACATCACCGATTCACAATGTTTCACCGAGGATCCTAAATCAAAATAAAGTCTTGAATTTCACAGATTCAAGGATAAATCTTCCTCGTGCAGGAGTATTGTTGCAGCCAGTAAATACTAATCACAAATTTCTTCAAATTTATTTACTTTGAAATTTTGTTGATGAATTATTAGGTTATTTCTTCACTGATTCGCTTATTAATATTTGGAGGTTATCAGACAATTGCATAGTAATAGCGAACCAAGTTTTTAAATTGCCGTACCATACCCACTTTTGAAAAACTTACAATTTTCAAAGTTTTTACTAGAAGTTAAAGCAAAATTAAAAGGCCTTAAAATTCTTAATAATTCACTAAAACAGCTGCGCCCGCTTTCTGAAGACGTTTTTATCACAACAAAATGTTGTAAAATCTTCTAGGGTCATTCATTTTTCGGTTTCGAAAGTAAAGCTAAATAAAACACACAAAGCGATACATTTTTATGAACATTTAAATTCATTATAAAGTTTGGACTGCCATTAAGCGTGAAAAACAATATCATTCAAATGGCCGCGTCGGAAAGATTCGCATTTTTAACCACTTTTTCGCACATTTCGGGCGGTATCTCGGCCATAAACTTGAGTAATATTGGTTTTTAATACATCTAGAGTTGGGGGATTATTCTCAGAAAAAAATCAAACGGTGTCAAATCACATGATCTTGGTGGCCAATTGACGGAATAAAGCCATAATTGGTCGTGTTGTGGCTTGTTACCCCATCTTGTTGAAACCACATATCGTGCAAGTCATGATCTTCAATGATCTTCAAAATAAAAAGAATTGGTTATCATTCGACCATATCGCCCATTGGCATCTTCGAAGCAATACGGACCAATGATACCTTTCGATTATAGAGGACAACAAGCAGACACTTTGTCTAGATGCAACGGCGCCTCTTCGATCACTTGTGGGTTTTCTGAGCCACATATGCGGCAATTTTGTTTGTTTACATACTTACCAAGTGGGAAATGTGCCTCATCACTGAAGAAAATGTTGTTCGAAAAATCGATGCTTATTGTCTGTTGTTCCAACACCCAAGAAGCGTATCTACGGCGTTGTGAATGGTCAATTGTTCCGTAAGTTGAACTTTATAAGCAGATGCAAATCCAAATGCAAAATAAACCATTGTGAGGTGTACGATACGTTCAACAACTGGCAAACGCCGGGAAATCGATAAGTTCGGATTATCAGCAACACTTGCACTTACAGCAGCAATATTTTCGACTGAGCGTGCAATACGATGACGCCTCCACTCTCTTCAAATTTCTTCACAATTTTACCTATTGCTTGCGTAGTCGGTCGATTGCGACGACCATAATCATCGCGTAATGCGCGAAAACTCCAATTCAATAGGTCGGTATCGGGGCGAAATATTAAAAATGTAGAACGGCAGCACCAAAAGTTTAAGTTTAGCTTAGAGTTAAATTTCAAATGTAACGTGTTTCTTAAATTATTTATACTAAATAACAAACATACGTATGCATTCGTATATCAACAAAACAATTAAAATTCTTTCGCTTTGTGCTTTGAAAAAGTAACTACATAGTTCTCTTAAAATATATTTTAAATAAAATAAAAAAGGATGATCTTGGGAAATTGGTGTATCCATATTTTTTAGAAATGGGATCGTTTTTATTTAAACAGATAATGTTTTTAAAATATTGTGTTCAATTTGCTTGAACATTTTAAAGATAAAAGCCGAAGGGTTATTATTTTCCAAACATCGTATGTAAGTAGACAAACCTTAGCTAAACCCTAAAACATTTGTTAACAATAAACTAGAACAAAACAAAATATTCCGACTCATGTTGCTTTTATATATGTATTTGATAACTATCACTCCTTCTTACTGTGGAAAATTGATATACATATGTATGCATTTTTTGAATAACACAAAGATCAAAAATGAAACTAAACAAATTAAAGAAACAATACGTCAATCCAGTACGAAACAATAAAACATCATATATGTATAAGTGCACCACGAAATAATAATTACATTAATAAAATAACAACAAAAAATTCAATCTCAAAAATTTCATAGTTACATAATACCAGTTAATTTATTTGTTTAAAACACATCACTTTTTTTTTTTAAATAAATATCTTGTTTTAATATTTTAACTCCCCAAACTCCCCACTGCACTTCCAAACGCACCCGCGCTGGCCAATTTGCTTTGTTTACATTGTGGCGTGAGAATTTCAGACTGCTATATCTCTTAATAGAAATAAGTGCGACAATATCTAAGTACAGTTTCGAATTCAGTGCAATAAATCGAGTTGAATTGCATAAACAAAAAATCAATAGGTGTCTAGAATCAAAAATATTTTTATCCATTTTCAACCAAAAAAGTAAACAAGCGGGGAAAATCCACAACAAATGCCATCAAAAGGAAATTCAACTCCATTTGCAACAGGTACGTGCTAAGCTGATACAAAGCCAACATCGATTTATGTCATTCTTTGTTAAAACCATAAGCATAGACTTCCCCCACCCTAAAAAATAATACATGAGCTATTTTTTTTGAGACTGCAGATGAGCTAATTAAACTTCAAATTCTCAATTTCACGTATTCACCGATAGGAACAAAAGAGAGGATTAGGCCCCGCCCCTTTGAGGGTGTTTTCGGGCAGGGGATCGGGAAGCTGACTATCTATGTAATAGGTTATCAGTGGCATAGGGTTAGTAAGTCAGTCATAACCACAGACTATACAGACAGACCACTCCAAGGGGGTCTCTCTATCGCACCCACAAGCTATGGCCGTTGGTGAGCAAGAATGTATGCGAAATTTGCATGTAAACTCACTAATACATCTTTGTTCACCAACGGCCACAGAACTGTCACATGGGCGCAGCCATTTTGCAGAAAATAGTGTCAAAAATCGACGAATTGTGAAGGGGACGCTGTGTCCAATAAACCACTACTAACAATTTTCTTCGTTTCGTGGTGAGCCCTATAAAAGTACGTTACATTCAAAATAGTTAAATTTCAAATGTAACGTATTTCTTAAATTATTTGTACTAAATAACAAACATACGTATGTATTCGTATATCAACAAAACAATTAAAATTCTTTCGCCTTGTGCTTTGAAAAAGTAACTAGTTCGCTTAAAATATATTTTAGATAAAATAAAAAAGGATGATCTTGTAAAATTGGTGTATCCATATTTTTTAGAAATGGGATCGCTTTTATTCAAACAGATAATGATTTTAAAATATTGTGTTCAATTTGCTTGAACATTTTAAAGATAAAAGCCGAATGGTTATTATTTTCCAAACATCGTATGTAAGTAGAAAAACCTTAGCTAAACCCTAAAACATTTGTTAACAATAAACTAGAACAAAACAAAATATTCCGACTCATGTTGCTTTTATATATGTATTTGATAACTATCACTCCTTCTTACTGTGGAAAACTGATATACATATGTATGCATTTTTTGAATAACACAAAGATCAAAAATCAAACTCAACAAATTAAAGAAACAATACGTCAATCCAGTACGAAACAATAAAACATCATATATGTATAAGTGCACCACGAAATAATAATTACATTAATAAAATAACAACAAAAAATTCAATCTCAAAAATTTCATAGTTACATAATACCAGTTAATTTATTTGTTTAAAACACATTACATTTTTTTTAAAAGAAATATCTTGTTTTAATCTTTTAACTCCCCAAACTCCCCACTGCACTTCCAAACGCACCCGCGCTGGCCAATTTGCTTTGTTTACATTGTGGCGTGAGAATTTCAGACTGCTATATCTCTTAAAAGAAAAAAGTGCGACAATATCTAAGTACAGTTTCGAATTCAGTGCAATAAATCGAGTTGAATGGCTTAAACAAAAAATTAAATAGGTGTCTAGTATCAAAAATATTTTTATCCATTTTCGACCGAAAAAGTAAACAAGCGGGGAAAATCCACAACAAATGCCATCAAAAGGAAATTCAACTCCATTTGCGACAGGTACGTGCTAAGCTTATACAAAGCCAACATCGATTTATGTCATTCTTTGTTAAAACCATAAGCATAGACTTCCTCCACCCTAAAAAATAATACATGAGCTATTTTTTTTGAGACTGCAGATGAGCTAATTAAACTTCAAATTCTCAATTTCACGTATTCACCGATAGGAACAAAAGAGAGGATTAGGCCCCGCCCATTTGAGGGTGTTTTCGGGCAGGGGATCGGGAAGCTGACTATCTATGTAATAGGTTATCAGTGGTCATAACATAGTTAAGTTAGCTAAGCTAGTTTTAAGCATTTTTGTCTAGCATGTAAGATTTTCTGAATTAATAAATAAAAATGCATAAAAAAAATGCGCGAAAAGTGGCTACGTAATTTAATAATTTTAATTCGATGGAACGAATTGTACAATACACTATATTCCCTATTATGTAGCCCCTATCAAATTACAACGATATCCTCGAATGTTTATTAATGTTTCATCCAAAATTTCAATTTGCCTGCCTGAAAATGATGTATGGACGAATTGTAGAGAACTCAAATATATACATAAGTATGTACATAAATATTTCGTCTTAATACAATTTTTCGATTTCATGCAAAATAGTGAAGTTATGAAAAAGTATACGAAGCTGTATACGGAGAAGGATATGGTTTCGTAAGATCCGTTCCTGGCAGATCGTAGCTTTTCCGTATGTCCGCAGTTCGTAGGTGGTACATAATAGGGAGGGTAGGGTATAATATCATTCGTTCCAGGCAGAGTTTTTTTCGAAGAATAACGAAATCAATCATCAAACTTAATAAACTTAATAAGCACTTGAGTAGGATATGGAGAAGCTGCAATTTGTCTGGAACGAATAGTTCCTTCCTATTATGTTGTACTTATAAAGAGGGAAAAATTAAGGTTTCACCTACTCCCAAAGTTTCAACAAAGTCATATGTAATGGTAGGAACCAAGATCTACAAAATGCCAAAACTGAATCATTCAATTTTAGCGTTCTTATGTTCTGTTAAAAGTGCATCAATTAATAAAAAAGTTTCATCAAAGTGCATAATAAGCGAAAATATAAATTAAATGGAAAACACAACGACACATCACGAATATTAAACTTTATTGGGTCTATCTCGATTATTACTCTATGTAACAAAGTATGTATCAAACTTAATGTATGTATGTACCCTTGGATAAGATATAAGCAAATGCACAACTGGATCATATGTACTTGCACCAAAATCTTATAAGCATTGAAATTCAACTCTTAAGCAAACGTTTCACTTTTTGTTTTTACCGTTTTTATTTCGCTAAAAAATTTAATTACACAAACTTTAGACTTTAATAACAATTTAGTTAAACTTCCCTTAAATTAGTATTTTAAAGGAGGTAAACATTAATGTTCATGTACTGAGCTGTTCAAAACAATAGGGAGTTTCACTGCTAATCGCTATTTTTCTTCTTTTGCTCTCTTTTGAACTTCTTTCCGAACAGTTATTAGTACCGTTATTTACACAGTTGCATTATTTTTCCTTTGACAGTATTTTAGTCAATTAATCATTTGCGTAGTTGATGCTGCGGTGCAAAATATACAACAAGTGTTTTCTAGTGTTTTGTTAATTTTTTAAAAGATGGGACGTAATAGGCATTGGTCAGATAAAGAAGGTAGCGTTATAAAAAAAAGCTCCGAGACAAATGAAAGACTTAAAAATTTATTGCAAATGCATTAGCAAGGTTGATCAACTTCGTTTTCAACGCACTTTCAAAAATCCCAGCACAAGAAACAAGAGGTACGTCGAAAAAAACGACTCCCACTGAGGCTTCTTATATTGTGCTACTAGCAAAAAAACTCCTTTTTGTCATCAAGAGCAATAGCCGCTGACCTTGGTAGCATAGTGAGTGCCCCAACTGTCCGAACAAGGCTCCTGCAAAATGACCTACCTGGAAGAATCGCTCGCAAAGTTCCACTACTAAGCAGAAGAAACATACGAGCCAGAAGGGATTTTGCATCGACTTTTAGAAAGCACTCCAAAGTGATGTTTCGTAACATTCTCTGGAGTGATGAAACCAAAATAAATTCATTTGGTTCTGACAGTGGGAGAAATGTTCGGCGGTCTTAGGGAAAAGATTTCCACTTCCGGTTTACAAACAAAAAACAGTGTGGGGCTGTTTTCTTGGTTTGGTGTTGGGCCCATTATCCAAATAAAAGACATCACGAACAAGGAGATTTATCGTGATATCTTAAAATATGTGATGTTACCGTATGCTGAGGAGAATATGCCCTTAAGATGGCACTTCCAACATGAAGTCATCGAAGTTGGTGAGTGCTTAGTTGAGCTATCATCAAGCTTCGGTGTTACCATGGCCTTCTCAGTCCCCCGATCTCAATCCCATTGAGAATTTATGGGCGGAACTGAAGAATTTGGCAACACAGACATTGCTGTCAGCTATGGGCTGCAATTGAAAGTCATTGGAAGTCCATTCCTGTGAGTAAGTGCCAAAAACTCACAGGTTCCATGCCTGGTCAAATAAATGCTGTCCTTAAGAACAAAGGTGGTCATTCCGGACATTAATCTTTTAACATTTGCGTTTTATGTGTAAGATACCAACAACCTTATAGAAATATTTAATTTTATTTTATTAATTATGAGAAAAACGAATATTTACTTTGAATTATTTTGAACAGCATAATTTGCAGTAATTTCAGTAACATAATGAAAAAATTAAAAAAAGAAAAATAAAAAAGAACTAAGGGATATACATTCAAAACTGTGTGTTTTAATGAACGTATACTCATATTTTGCAATTAGGTTTCAAATATTTACTACAATCCTCAAAAATGCTTCGGTTTTTCGTTTTCCCTATTATTTTGAACAGCTCTGGATAGATAAGTATATATTAAATTAATCATTCGTTAAATGTTATCTTTACCAAACTATTAATTTAGTTTGTGACAGGTATACATATGTATATATGTATGTATACATGTTTACATATGTCAAACAGTGAAGAATTTGAAATAAATATTTCCTTTTATATGTACACTTTAATTTAGTGTGGAGAGCATCCTATATATGTACATATGTACATAGATATGTATAGCCATCCATTCTACAGCCGTGTCAAATAATAATTAATCTACAACACTGCTCCACCGGATATTAAATTTTTAATAATCTCATTAAAAGTATGCGTGGACAGACTAAATGACTTCTTTTACTCTGCTAAATTTTGCCTTCCTCCCTAAGTCCTACGTAGGCTAGGGCCCCACAATGCTTACATTTTATATTATCATGTTTCTGCGGACATTAGTTCAGTTTTTTAGATCCTTCGTTATTAAATATTAAATCGACTTAATGGAAACCGGTTCCAACTAAATAAAACTCTTTCATGATGATGAAAACAAAAAAGACGACTACATATAATAATAATTAGCGGAGTATAATGCTTTTGGAAAATTTCTTACGTGATGGCAGAATGAATGAGCTCGGGTTTACTGCCGCACACCACCGACATAGCTCTTTGCCAATGTAAGTCTTTTTCTAACCTCTGGCCGTGAGGTTGGAGTTATTACATTTATTCATTGCTTGGATAATATTTTACAGCCACATAGGAGTAGAGGGTAACCACACACTATAGGTGGGTAGGATATAAAAATAATAATTTTTCACCATCATGTACATATTAATTTTCCCAACGTCACTCGTAATCATCTTAACGAAACAAAGAGCAAGTGCATTTGCAGTCAGATTTTTTTTTATACCTTATCCTTAGAGAATAATAATTTTTGTACATATTTTGTGGGCTCTGTAGTTAGTGCGTTGGACTATGGAGCAATGGGTTCGATGTTCGAGTCCCAGCCAAAAATCCTAAACGTTTTTTACGGCCCCACCTCTCGCGAAAGTTTGCCATACATCCGAAAGCACATATAACTGTCATGAAAAATCTTCTCAAATAAAAAATCGCCCTTCGGACACGGCATTAAACAAGAAGAGGCCTATTCCATTCGTGTAAAGAATATATCGCTCACAGCACGAATGGTTGCGTGAAGCTAGGTTCTGGGGCCCATCGAACTGCTCCACCAAATATTTGTTTGCAACATAGAGAAATAATCCAGTAAGACAAAGTGATCTACATATATCAACAGCGAAGGCGATTTTGCCATTTTGCGACGACACCGCAAAAGGGATCCGGGATGGACGACCTGCGTGTCGTTGAGCGAGACACCAGGTCTTGGCCGGACTGAGGCATTAAATCCAACCCGGAACTTAGCTGTCCCTGCATGCTGTGTATATAATAACCTCTATTATGACCGACAGGTGAACAAATGTATTCTATATGACTAAGAGTCGCTTATTCGCATATAAATTCAACGCACATAAATATGTATATCTCTCGCAAATCGGGGTTCCTAGCCAGTCGTCGTTTAAGGCAGTTTAATTGCTGCAATGCAACATGAAACGAGTCTCCAAGCCATTACTGCGAAATGGTATGCGGACGATATATTGGCCATCCCTGCTACGCGAGTGTGTCGTTGAGAAGAACCGTTCACATTTGTCATCTGTACTGTTATCTCTGGGCACCTTCTCGATCTTTCAAAAGTCGCAAACGAGTTTCTCCAAATTTTAACTAAAATCGGCCTTAAGTAAACTACCCTTAATTTTAAGGCAATTTGACTCGAATTGTAACCCCACACACTCCAGAGTCTGTTCGGAGCAAATCCGGTCAGCCGCTAGGCTGCAATCGAGTCTACATACAGGCAGACAGACAGACAGACAGAATTGGTGTGGCTAAAATTGATGTACATATGGGCGAATTGGAGAGAATTTGAATATCTAAATATTTTGGCTTAATACAATTTTTCGATTTCATACCAAATAGTGAAGTTATGAAAAAGCATACGAAGAAGATTATGGTATCATACCATTCGTTCCAGGCGGATTATAGCTTTTCTGTATGTTTTTTTGTTGAATTTAAGGAAATAAAAGGAGGTTTCCTCTAACGCCGCATTTGGTGTTTTCAAACTAAAACTCTGCGGGATTGTTTTTGTACTTGTGCTATTCTTTTTTCTGTTCATTGTATAAGTACATATGATTTTTTTTACTTGGAAGAGTGTAAGTAAAAATATCAATGGGAGGCAATTGAGTTTGACATGGCACTGTAAAGTGGTAGGATGAAATCAAAACATACCAGAGAAAGTTAATTAAGCAAAAGAATCCTTTCCTCTGTGACTTGGTTCAATCATAATGAAAATTCATAATTATATTTATGTATAATTCATTATGCTTAGTAATTCTCCTAGGCATATTGGTTTTAATAGCTATGTTGCAAAACAAAAATTTGTTTCTTAATTTTTTGGATCAGGATAGGTAAAGAATATGTTTTTGTCTTAATTCATTGATACTTTATAATATTTAAAACTTTGTAATTTAAAATACGCGTAAAAAATCCCATGTTTTTTTTTTTTTTTTTTTTTTTTTTTATAAATTGCGCGCGCCAAAGGGGATATGAATACCCTTATACTGATTCAGGGCGCGGGCGTTGGGAAAAGGGGAGAGAGGAACAGAGGAGGTACCGGTGCACGTTGGCTTTGAATGTTTCAAGGTTGTAGTGATGAGGAAATACAGAGCATGGGAGATCATTCCACAAACGTGTCGTTCGGCTTATAAACGAATCTCTGTATTTGACAGTACGTCCGAAATTGGGCTTGAGGGTGAACTGATGTGCATTCTTAGCGTGACGCGTATTGCGGGTGAAATTTTGAAGGGGAGGAATGCAACTGGCTATTTCACTGGAGCATTTTTTATGGAAAAAGCGATAAAACAGGGAGAGACATGCTACATTTCTCCGATGTTCTAGAGGCGCTATGGAGCCTACAATGTCTCTATCACCTATAAGTTTTAACGCGCTATTTTGGACCCTGTCTAGAATGTGCAGGACGGTCTTGGGTGCACCAGACCAGATATGGGCGTTATATTCCATTTTTGGGCGGATAAATGCCTTATAAATTGAGGCCAGATCAGATGGGGTGAAGTATTTCTTGCACCGCTTAAGGAATCCTAGACACTTTGCAGCATTTTTGGCGACCTCGAATATGTGATCGTTCCATCGAAGATGGTTATTAATACACATACCGAGAGTGGCAAGTCTTTCGGTTTCCGCGATGTAAGTACCATTCATGGATAATGGTTGGGGGTTTTGGTTTCGCTTGAGAGATAGAAGACAGCATTGCGTTTTGGAAGCATTAAATTCCACTCTGTTGGTTGAACCCCATTTGATAATGCTGTCGAGATCGGAATTTAATGAGTTTAACATACGCTGTCGTTCCTCTTCTACGGCCGAAGAGCAGGGACGTGAGTTAGGGAACGAATATGAAAAACTGAGGGTACTATCATCAGCGAAGGAATGGATTGGATTAGAGGTTGCAGACAAGAGATCATTTATAAAAATGAGAAAAAGAGTCGGAGACAAAACTGAGCCCTGGGGAACACCAGCATTTGTGTGGTGAATATCAGACTTGAAGCCATCCAACACAACTTGTATTGAACGCCCCGAAAGGTAATTTCTAATCCATTGAAGAAGAGTTTCATCGATGCCAAATGCACGCATTTTAGACAAAAGAGCTTGGTGCCAAACTCTGTCAAATGCCTTTGAAATATCGAGTGCAACCATCTTTTGTTGTTTGTTTGTGTTCAAATATTAGTAGTATGTATTTGCTTAAAACTGGAAAAAATTAAAATGTGTTAGATATTTCTTATCAAAACTGCTCTTAGACATAAGATCACCTGAATACTTTGTTGTAGATACCTAATTGTTTAGTACTGATTTGCCTCGACGTGGCATAGAGTCCACTAAGTCTTGGCACCTTTTGACGGAAATATTTTGGGATGTGCTTCCTACTACTTGCCAAAGGTCGCGATTATTTGCTGGCTTTGCTTGTCTTACTGCAGTCTTTAAGTCGCACTATAAGTTTTCTATAGGGTTAAGGTCAGGTGAATGTGCAGGCCACATCATTACCCTAAACCCCATTGACCTGAAACCATTCCTTAGCATTTTAACTGGTGTGTTTCGGGTTATTATACTGCTAGAAGACCCAAATAACCCTCATTTCATCATCTGCATGAGGCAACATCATTCATGCCAGAATGTCAACACATATGTTTTGGTGCATGATTCCGGAAGTAAGATTGATTGGTCCTACAGCTTGGTAGAAAAAAACTGCTCCAAACCATTATATTCGAACCTCCGTGCTTTATGATCTTTGTTGTATATTCTGGGTGATATTTTGTATTTGGGGGGAGCCGAACATATTGACGGGACCCAGCTGCAACAAAAAGAACAATTTTGCTCTCATCGGTCCGTAATATATTGCGCCATTTCTCTACAGGCCAGGTAACATGTTCCCTAGCAAAATTTGTGTGAGTTACTATATGCTTTTTGTTGAGCAGTGGAAGCTTATGAGGACTGTGACCATAAAAATTGTTTTCTAACAGTCACCTGCGGTATGTGACAGCACTAATCGTTAGCCTTAGCTCCTTTTGTATAGAATTAGATGGTGCAGAAGAGTGCATCTTACTGCATCGAATAACTTGTCTATCATCTAAATCCGTTGTTTTTCTTTTCGTACCCAACTTTTGTGCTCGGATTTGAACCTAATTGCATTAGCAATCATTGGGTGTGTGCATCCTATTATTTCCTCGATTTCTTTATATGTTTTTCTATCTGCACGTAGTTTTCAAATAAATTTTGTTGTTTCTTCTGTGCAGTGCTTTTTTTGACCCACTGTATAAAAGTGTGAAATTTGTTTTGTAACCACTTAAATTAAAAAATATCTATTTGTTCTTATTTGTTCGATTGAAGCTTTGATTTTAACTCTAAATTAGTTTTTTTCTAAATAAACTTGCACACTACTATTTTTTTGAATAGACCTTTTTGGTTCACTAATACTTCAAAGACTGACTGATCCTACTTTTGACATGCTAATAGAAATTTATGAACATTATTTTCTTTGTTAAGTTTCGTATTACATTTCTGCATACTCCGTTCAGATTGGACATAACGGAACTTTTCGAAATTTCTAAAATCGTGATAACTAAAAGCGCACTGCTATTTTTTTGAACACAGCTGTATGTGCTTATACCAAGTATAAAATTAGGTCGCAGTTTGAAGAAGTATGTAAAGAGGTTTCTAAAGAATTAATATATTATATTTGGTCGTTTTAAAATCCTGCGATTTCAAATAAACAAGTGACGTTATTATGTACTGAACCCAGAGAAATCTTACAAAATAAAAAGGGGGCGGCTTAATAGAATACGAACCTTTCAACAGCTTACTTGCTAATCTCGCTAACTGCACATCTCTCTAGGGGAACGTTGCATTAGCTTTTCACAAGCCTTTACAACTACATTACGCTTTCTATTCATTATCAATTCGTTTTGTGCATATTCCATTCGTGTCAAACGAGTAAGTGAGCCAGATTTTAAGTAGATATCCCTTTGAAATTAAAAATAAGTCACACCGGAACAACTGCAAACGTCAGAGAATTTTTTTAAGTGCTGCCACGTGAGTTGAAGTTCTTATTTAGCAAAGTGGTTAACGCACATAGTACATATGTACATATCTACATTTATATGTATGTACGTACGTCGAAATGTAATCGCAAAAGTGATGAAATTAGCTTTGAGTTGTTTTGTACCCCCCTCGTCGCTGCTATTTCTTTAGTTTGGACCACTATATGCAATGTTTTTTTGGAATGCATGTACATATACAAAATACTTGTACTTATTACTATTTATGGGTCGTCATAACATTTTTTGCATGTAGAAATATATATTTGAAAAATGAGAGCTACATATGTACATACATATGTACATATATGCACGTAAAGTACATACACTACGCGTTATTTATGAAAAACAGCAACTGCAATTTTTTCCGAAGAGTAATAGAATCTTGGGTGCCGTGGCTCAGTGGTTAGTGCGTTGGACTATGGAGCAAGGGTCCGGGTTCGAATCCCAACCAAAACACCTAAAAGTTTTTCACGGGCCCACCTCCCGCGAGCGTCTGACAAACATCCGAGAGTATAACTGTCATGAGAAAGCTTGTGAACTACAAAATTGGCCTTCGGACAAGTATATTCATACACATGTAAATATGTACATATGTATATATGTATTTGTGATCACTGTTAATAAAAAAATCGAATGACTCATACCTTACGCCTGTCGTCCATATGTGCATGGTACCACTTATTGGGCCTAAATTACCCTTCGGACACGAAATTCAACAATGGCTTGTCATTCGAATAAACCAAGCATAACACGAATGGTTGTGAAAAGGTAGACCCTGGATCCCATGAAGCTGTTGTATCAAATAGGAGCTTCTACAATTTTATGTTTTAAAACGCCTTCAATGAGTGGTTGTGGCCATATATGGGGCTCGGATGAATTATATGGAGTTTTAAGGTAATGTTGTTTCAACCTTTTTTTTTCTAGTAACAATTTTGAAGAAAGTAAGTTTTCTGAAAGTGGTCGAAACAGTTTCATTTTTTTTACGCCATTACTTTCCATTTGTCTTATGACCTCCAGATATTAATTTTAAGTCCAATCGCCGAAGAAATTACTGAGTAATAGCCATATTTCAAAAGTATCGTTACATATTGTTGATCCTTATCCACTCGGAATTATAGCATATCGTGAGCGGCAAATTCCAGAAAAAGGAGGAAAGAATTTGCTCAATAGGATTTGCAAAACAAAAGTCATTGGCGACTATCATGTTGAGTATGAAGCCATTCATTAAACAAACATTATCGCGTTCCCAAACATTGTGGAAAAATTAGCACAAATCAATGCAATCATGAACAATGAACTTCTGATTATTATATATTGCTATCAAGTCTACCAAATAAATTCTAGTAGCTGATTCTTTACCTGAACTCAATACCTTAAAAATTAAAATTTTAGAAGAATGAGATAGAAGATCTCAACTGGACCACTGGCCGTGGCTCAGTGGTATGTGTGTTGGACTATGAAGCAAGTGGTTCGAGGTTCGAATCCCAGTCGGGGAACACCTAAAAGTTTTTCACTGACCCACCTCTCGCGAGCGTCTGACAAACATCCGAGAGTACAACTGTCCTGAGAAAGCCTCTCAAATAACAATCTGCCCTTCGGATACGGCATTAAACAGTAGGCCCCTTCCATTCGTGTAAAGAATATAACGGTCACAACACGAATGGTTGTGAGAAGCTAGGTCCTGGGTCCCATCGACCTGTTGCGCCAAGTATTTTTTTAATTTCAAGGTTCTCGGTGCAACGGCTATAGCGTTCGATAAGACAAGGGCGTTAATTTGGCCCAAAGGTAAAGAATACGCTAAGGTTGGTTATTCTATAACATCGAAAGCATATCGTTTGTTTGATCCCTCCATGAAAATATATTAAAATATAAATTTATATTTTATATTATATTATTTATGACACAGAATTTACAAGAATGAGAGGAAACAACTACCACGAACATCATCACTAAAAGGAAAATCACAAAGACACTAAGAGAAATAGGTGCATCAAAACTGAAAGAGAAGAAAGCCTACGGATAACAAGCTAAGAGCAAGACTAGGTAGACAAAGGATTATTCACACCGGAGCGCCCCGGCGCAATTGAATAATTTAAATTCAGACTCGATGCCACGGATAGTTGCCAACAATTTGGGGATAACTACTCCGAAATCTTCTCACCAGTGGTGCGTTATGCAACAATAAGGATGTTATTGACTGCTGAATTTATACTTGCATCAGATGTATGTTTCTGAAGGACGAGGACGAGATGCAGCAACCGCAAAAAATTTGTCGATGCACAGTTTCCTGATCGAGTGTCAAGGTTTAGCAAAGCTATACATATATGGCCTAAAACAGTCCCGTCACGAATGAAACTTCAAACTCGATGCGGTCCTCAAAGGTATACGTTTCATCGCGTGTAAAAATTAACCGTGCTTGTACAAAATGAACTTCGAAGATAAATTTAACCTCATTGTTGTCTATGTTAAAGGTATTCTTTCAACATGTTCGACGAAAGATGACTTTAGCAACATCAAAACGAAGATAGCAAATCCGTTTTGCTGTAATGGATAAAGGTCCATTGCAACTATTCTTGGGAATGAAAGTGATGATGAGAAGGGCAGATACAGCTGCAGTTTCTTTGTGTCAGAAGCAGTATACATATATATGTAATCCCTTCACAGAACATGGAAGGGCATCTATACCCGTAGATGCTGGCTAACAAGTAAAATGCAAAAGGGAAAGCTGAAATAAGGTGGATCTTACATCATATCAATCTGCTGTCGGGGTTTTGATGTACATATCTGGCAATTCCCGACATTTTGCGTTCTGTTTGCAGGTTTTCGGAGCGGAAGGTCAATCCACACACCAGCATAAAGCAGGACCAAAACATATCTTGAAGTATTTGGGCAAAACGATCAATTATAAACTCCATTACAGCAAACAAGGACATCCAGTTTATCGATATGTTGACGCAGATTGTTGTCACTTTTCGAGCTAAAAAGAATACAAGGTGGAAAAACCCAAAACAAATAAAACAAAAAGGAAAATCGATAACAACGATTTACTCCAATTTGGTGAAAATCATAAGTATTATATTCTAAAAAAAAATGTATTAATTTGAACCTTGAAGTTAGCTGATTAAACTTCAAATCCTCAATCACACGTATTTACTGAAAGGAACGAAGGACAGCATTACGCCCCGCCTATTTGAGGGTGTTTCGGACGTATGATGGACAGCTGTCTGTCTACATACCTACATACATACAAAAAAGCTTATTTGTGCAGAAAGGCTCCAGACATTTAGAAAATATGTTGGATAGGATTACATAAGTCGGAATATGCCTCGATAGTTCTTACAAGACGTAGGATCACCTCTCTCGAAGATGGGGCATTTAGAGATAATATTTACTAGGAATATATAATCCCGCTCATATCTCAACACAATCTTAGAAACACCGAATTTAGCTTCACAGATAAAGCAAAATAATTAGATCTAACTATTGATAGTAAACTCAACTGGAAACAGAATATACGAGACCGAACTAAGAATGGATAAATCACCAACAACACCTGCAAAAGGCTCTCAGTCGTAAATAGGAAGTTCAAGCAACAAAACGAAATGGTTGTACCTTTGGTAAGAGCGGTTCTGCTTTATGAAGTTCTTGTCTGGTGGCCAGCACAATCTTCATCGAGTACAGCGATCACAGAAGCCTAAGGTCCACTCCCATTGGCGCCCTAGAGACTCTAATACATATTTTTCCCATTGATATCTTTGGAAATCTGGCCCTTGGTCGGAGAGAATCGCAACAGTTCTTAGATACACAAATTGGTTACATGAAAATCTTACAATCTTCCACTCCGAAGAACACAGATCACTTATCCCCTTTTAATGAATTCAACGTCAAATGTAACAACATAATCCCAGACCGATCTACATGGCCTAATGTATCGGTATCTAAACAAAACGAATCTTATAGCATTTATAGAATATACTATAGAGTAGTAGTTGAATATTTCGTCGAAGAACTAAGTATACCATACACACTTTGAACCTATCTAGATCAAACTGGTTTAGCTGACACAACAGCTTACACCTCTCCTTTACCATTGGTAAGAAATCCACAGTTACCTATTTGATTGTATCAGCCACCACCGCCACCAACCCTCTTATAACATGCTAGGTTAACTAAACAATCTTCACCTACTCCTACATGGTACATCTAGACAGTAAGACGTTGTCGATTTAATTGGCGGTTCGCCCGTTTGATGTTAGCCAGATTGCTGTGTCGATACGTAGTCTTGGAAATCTTGTGATACTTATATTTTGCTGCCGCTAAATCGATTGGTCGGAAACCGCCGAAGATATTTTCCTTACTGATTTAAGCATCGAAGTCTCCCAGTATGACAAAATGAAAACTCATTTATGAGAAAGTACTTACTTTTATAGTCAGGATAATTTATATTCTAATTTTTTATAAATCATGCATCTACATAAGTGAAGCATATACCAAATAAAGTGCACGACTGGGCCGTATAAACTTGCACCTATGTTTAAAATTCTTGTGTGTATTTGAGGTAAAAAGAAATAAACGAATATGTACATAGGTACCTATGCATATGTAAGGTGCCTATAAATAAACCATCGTTCTAAACAGATTGGCCAAAAACATCATACATCATCTGTAGGATTTGATAAAGCTCTTGAAAATTAAGCATCGTCGTTAATTTTTCTTCAATTTCACTCAAATTCATTGCCTTTGAACTCCGGTGAATATGCCAAAGTAAGTCCCTAAAAATGTAACAATATTTTCTTTCTCTCTCTCTGTCTTTTAACCAATGAAAATGAATTTCAGACAAATCCAGTAGCACGTGCGCACCAATCAAAACCTGTATCGTAAGGAAAAAACGTTTCCATGACAACAGCTGTGTTCTAGGAAAATCTTTTGCAATGGTATATAATTTTGAAAATCGGTTCAGTAGGAAGAAGTAGGGATAAAATTCATGTTTGGCTAATAATGATATGAAAATCGTGTTTTTATTAAGCTGGTTGTAAGGAAAGTGGAATTTTAGGCAGTTTTAACCAAAAACGTGGTATGCCATCTTATAGGGTTTAAAAGGGCGTATTCTAATATAAAATTTAATAAAAATCGTTGGAGCCGTTTTCGAATAAATTGGCTCCAACTGCTCGATTTCGCGAAAAATACCGTTATATTAACTTCTGGCCAAAAATGTGATACAGTTCCTGATAGGATTTGAGACGTTTAATCTTATGTGAAAATTTTAATAAAATCGTTGAAGGCGTTTTCAAGCAAATCGACTTTTAGTCACCTTGGTCCTAAGTACCGTTGTATCATACTTAGATCAAAACGTGGTACGCCATCATGTTGCATTACTTCGTACTAGGCCGAATATTAAATTTGAATTAAATCACTGTAGCCGTTTTCCTACAAATCGACTTTTTGTCAAATTGGCTATAAGTAAAGTACCATTGTTGCCAATTTTGGTAAGCAGCACGATACATCATCTGATTGCAATTGACTAGACTAATTGAAATGTGAGGTTTAATCAAAATCGTTAGAGCCGTTTTCGAGGAATACCTTTTAACTGAAATCGGCCTTAAGTAAACTACCCTTAATTTTGAGGTTAGAATGAAAATTCCGATTTCGTGCACAGACAGACAGACAGACAGACAGACGGCATTGGCGGACCTACTTTTTTTTGGACTTCTCCATTATAGTAATGTCAAGTTTGATTAAAATCTCGAGTTCCAAATTTTACACGAATACAATACTTGCCCCGTAGGCGTAGGTGCAAGTAAAAATATAACACGCAAAACACGAATGGTTGCGAGAAGCTTGGGTCCCATCGACCTGTCGTGCCATATATAAAGTATACATATGTAAGTATATAGAAATATGTATGTAAGTTAACATTTTAGTCTCATTTTATACGAGTACAAACATTTTTATTCCCACTCCGTCTGTCTGTCTGTCTACACTCGTTGGGCTATGAGGATGAAATGTTATATCTGGGTTCCAGGGAAATAACAGTACGAGTGTGTGGCCTACTGCCACGCCCACTTTTTCATAACTTCACTATTTTGTATGGATTCAAACAATTTTATTATATATTCATTCATGATCAGTGAATATATATTCTGTTGACTATCGCAAATTAGATGAATACTAATGGATAACGGCTTATTTTGGATTAATTAATGCCCGTCTGGAACTGTATCTGGGCAAACCTTGGATCCACCTCAGGTTATTTAAGGAAAAGCATGAACAATAACTTCAATCTTCGCAAAGGAGCTTAAGTAAAAGTATTCTAGTATTGGTACTACTATCAAAAACAGGTACATTGTTTTAAGGTATAAACATCTTTATATACTACCGTTATGCGTCTTAAAAAGTGAAGCAAACAATTGACTTTATTTATTATGTAATCCATACCAGCTAAATAAGACAACTTAAAATTAAAAATAACACCAAGGTCTTTAACTTCACTGAAAATTAAAAGACTTTCATTACCAAGACTTTAAAAACCTTAGATATCTTGGAGATAAATAAAATATTTAGGTGCAAGTGACTATATCCACACATTTAGCAAAATATATACATACATATGTACGTACACACATGTATCAAACTTCAAAAACCCAAATACAAAAATATAGTTTTCCATATCAAGAAAGTTTCAGCGATTCACTATTCGGTGCTAAACAAATAGCGTGGGTAAATACTAACATTTATGAAGCAAATATATCTGTGCACATAAAATATAATTTGTTCTACTTTACTGCCTCCTTTAAAACCATACCAAATCTCACCAAAAGGGGGGTTTGTGTGACGATTTTGTTAAATGATCCCAAATTCTGGTTAAAGGGGGTCGATTGTTTACGCTCTTTACATTAAACGGAACACTGGATGAAGCAATTTCTGTATACACATATTATGTTTGTGTGAACATGTTCATTATATCTTCACTAAAAAGTTTATTTCCAGATTTTGTTCGATATTAAATTTGTGTTTGCTGATGTCAGGATTTCCTTTCTACTGATTTTCTCAATTGATTAGCTTGTTTGTGTGAGGAAACAGATTTTCGATTAGAATAATTTATACATACATAAGTATGAACATACATATAGCATTGTATACACTAACCTATTTTTGATTTAATTATTATAGATTGGTACACCTACACACGTACATATGTACATATATAACGAAACTAATCCCTGAAGTATAATTTAAAATACTGTTTAGTTCTTCGTGGGCGGTTTTACAGAAAAATCATTTGCGACAAAGTGTTTTTTATGAGGTTTCGTTTCTTGAATCTAAGCAAGGTTAAAAATAAATAAATACTTGCCGCAACAGGTCGATAGGACCCAGGGCCTAGCTACTCACAACCATTCGTGTTGTGCGTGTTATATTCTTTACACGAATGGAAGGGACCTACTGTTTAATGCCGTGTCCGAAGGGCAATTTATTATTTAAGAAGCTTTCTCAGGATAATTGTACTCTCGGATGTTTGTCAGACACTCGCGAGAGGTGGGGCCGTGAAAAAACTTTGAGGTGTTCCGACTGGGATTCGAACCTCGAACACCTTGCTCCATAGTCCAACGCACTAACCACTGAGCCACGGCGCCCACAAGGTTAGGTTTGGTTTAATTGGCAGACTACATCAGATGCAGTTACACTAAGTTAGGGCAGAATTGGACCTCAATTCACGCATAGAACCAACAGGAGCTTGCTATAAGGAGGCGAGCGGTACTTATACTTATAGGTACATACTAGAGCACGTGGAACACACTGCTGTAGATGCTGCAGTTTCGATCTTGGTTCGGTGGCTATTTTTGTTTCGCAAGCTCCCAACCTAATAACATTTCCCAATAGACGACCTGCTGAATCGGACGTTCTGTGGCTAGGAAGAAGCAAAATCCTGATGCTAACTGGGATGAAGATAACTGGAAATCAACTCTTTATGGAAATCCTACAAAGCAGAGGAGTCAACTCAATTTGGGAGGGGCCTGAAGCCCGATCTGAAGGCAAAATGATCCGGCCGTCAAAAGACCCAGGTCACAAGAAGATGCTACTAATACCCCAAAGATGGCAGAAAAACAAACCCATCCCGATTTGTATGCCCTTTAATGAGGTTGCGAGAGATCATCTGATCTTCTGCATCAATGAGGATTGGGATAGTGCAAAGAATTGGAGAATTTTGAAAACATAAGTTTCCTTACCCACTGGTTGGCTAACTTGGCGTTAGCGTCAAGACTGAGGGTTGGCCCAAGTTATTAATATGCAGCGACGAGAATTCAGCCGCCGGTCGACAAACTCAAAAGTCCCTAAAGTCGAAGTCATAAAGGGTACCCCTTAATTTAGGTGATACTAAGGACTTTCCTCTGTTCAACTCGAATCCTTACCTTGCGACGTACAATTGGAAGCTTATTAAGTTTGATTGATTTCAATACTACTGGACCCGTAGTCCATAGAGCCCCTCGCTGCAAGAGATTATAGGATGGGCTGAAGAGAATTAATTTAAAGGTCTATGAAACAAACGAAAAACTGGTTTCTGGCTTAGCTGAGAAACCAGTTGACTTGTGTCAGAATAAACTTTCTATAGTAAAAAACTTATATAGTAAAAAATTAATTAAAAAATGAAGTGTGAAAAACCATGAAAAAATAAAGTATATGTACACTTAGTCACACTCGTATTCGTACACCAGTAAATTCAACGTAAAAGAATGAATATTGTCAATCCTTCGAAACAGATACCCATTTTTCTTTCAGGATATTATTTTTGACGATCTTGACATAATAAAAAGATACAAATAAACATTATATTTAAATATTAAGAAAAAAAAGGACTAAACAGCAGTTTCGTACAGATATCAACAAAATGAGGATCATCAGCATTAAAAGAAAACGTGCAGCTGGCAACAGAACTAACCAAGAGAGCCCCTCATCAATCATCTGATTTGTCAAAAAAAAGGTATGTCATTATTAGAATTAGTTAAAGATATAAATGAATTTACTGGACGGTCAGAAGAACTAGATTTATTAATCAAACATGTAGATTATGTACATTCGTTAGCTGAAAATTTAGATGTAACACTCCAATCTATATGACTTTCAGTGAAAATGTAAATATACAAATCGACAACATCTATCTCACTCATAAAAATACAGATTGGAATTGTTTTAAAGCACTGCTTGAACAGGAATTAAACCCTCACACAGAGTTGCAGAACAAAGATCTGCTTGAAGAAGAAGTATTCGTTTTCACTCAACAAATACAAAGAGCAGCTTGGAAAAGTACTCCTCTAACTAAAAAGAAAGAAATTGGTATTAGGTATTCAAAACAAGTTTTAAAGTTTATATCTCAAAAAAGAAAGATCCGAAAGAAATGGCAACAAACACGGTATCCACTGTATAAATCGCAACTCAACCAGCTCACTGAATTATTACGAAACCAAATTAGAGAGCTGAAAAACCGAAGTCACCGCAGATAAAACGACTGACTATTCATTGTGGAAATCAGCAAAGTACCTTAAACGACCTATGCAGCATAATCTACCTCTTAAAACAGCTTATAGTACAATAGGCTAAGAACAATTTGGAAAAGGCAGAGTTATTTGCTGAGCACATGGCAAAAGTATTTCAGCTCAATGAAATCTCAAATGACGAAATTTGCCTAAGAGAAATACAAAGGAGTGTTGAAATCCCACCAGTCACACAAAATGAAATAGAAATTATTATTCGGAAAGAGCTACAACAGAAAAAATCTCCTGGTTATGATTTGTGGAGTTGATGCAACAGTTGCCTCAAGGAGCCATGGGTAAGCTAACAGCAATAATGAACGCCTGTTTGAGACTCAAGCATGTTGCATGCTATTGGAAAGTCGTTGAAATAATCATGATTCCAAAGCCAGGAAAGGATCCTCATGAAGGATCCCATATCTTTGCTACCCATTATGTCGAAAGTATTTGAAAAGATTTTAATCAAGGGGCTAAGCCCGATTATTGAAAGCGAAAACATGATACCAACTCATCAGTTTGGTTTCAGAGAAAAGCATTCAACCATTGAATGCGTTCGTAGAATAACCGACGTTTTTGAAAGAGCTTTGGAAGATAAAATGGTATGCTCAGCCATACCTTTAGACGTTGCTCAAGCATTTGATAAGGTATGGCATTCAGGATTGTTATACAAACTTAGATTACTTTTCCCAAAAGAATATTTGAAAATACTGGAGTCTTACCTCTCGAAAAGATACTTTCGTATCAAACCAAAAGATGCTTATTCCCGCCTTAAAGAAATCAAAGCTGGAGTACCACAAGGAAGTATATTAGGCCCAATATTATCTATTATCTACTCTTTACGAGGGACTTACCAATCCCTTCAGGTAGTACTATAGCTACATTCGCCGATGACACAGTAATACTTGCAGTTGAGAAAACTGAAGTAGAGTCAACTAGATTACTTCAAAATGCTGTAGATACTATGGTCAACTGGACCAGAAAATTGCGCATAAACTTAAATAGTACTAAATCAGTACACGTTATTTTCACCACTAAAAAAATCCAACGGCTCCCGATTACCATCTCTGGAATACAAATTCCTTACTGCAATACAGCAAAATATGTAGGAATGAACCTAGATACCAAACTTAAATGGAAAGAGCACGTAAAAAAGAAAATAGAAGAATTGAACATTAAATTGAGAAAAATGTATTGGCTTATTGGCAGAAGATCACCCTTATCTATATATAACAAACTGTTATTGTATAAACAAATATAAAAAACAGTATGGACATACGGAATTCAGTTATGGGGATGTACGACCCAAAATAATATTGAAATGATTCAACGTTTTCAAAATAAAGTATTGAGAGGCATAGTAAATGCACCATGGTATATTAGAAACGTAGACCTTCATCGCGATCTTTAACTGAAACTATTGCAGACTAAGCATGAGTCCATGACCAAAGGCTGCGACGGCACATAAACCCAGAAGCAGTGAAGCTCACCGATACGAACGGACTTAATAGAAGACTGAAGCGCATCAAACTACATGACCTAATAACTGGCAACTAAAACAAAGACTATATGTTTTGTTATTTTGTATATATTGTAATATTATGTTTTTAAATGTATATATCAAATATGAACTGCTCGTTAGTGTTAACTAGTTGCAGTGTTAAGAAATGTAAACATTTTTATAAAGTTTCAATAATAAAAAAAAAAAAAAACACGAAAGTAAATTTGATTTAAGAATTTGGCAAAAAATGATGGATAACGCAAACATTATTTTAATAAATAATAACAATTCAACAAACTGGCCGGATATAATAAACCTAATTGTGTCAATATTCAATTGACGATTTATTCTAAGAAACTCTTAGTTTAATTATTGAACTAAATATTACATCTAATCTTACTGGCGATGCTGATATTGCTGCTTTGTTGAATAGTGCCCAAAGTTACCCAATGAAAAAAACTCATATTACATGCAAGAAATCTGACAAATTTGAAGGAAGCGAAGTCCAGTCGAAAACATACTGAAAACTTTTATCCTCATATGCATTCTACTTCCCATACCTACACTAATTATAACCCACAAACTAGAACACTAGTAAATACGACCTTTTTAAATAGGGAACCAAAAAATAGTCAATTAAACTAAGTCGAATATTCGGGGCGAGACAGTAGAAACTTTCAAAACTTTGGTTCTGCTCAAATTAGGCAAAATATTCCACAAATTCAACATAGCAATAGTTTTGGAATTCGTAAGTACAGAACATTAATTAATTAATAAGTACAGAAAGTGTACCTTCAATCAACTTCGATCTCTTGCCTGTATAGTAGTACAAACTTTTAATAAATCACATCCATTGCACTTACTAATAGACTCGGGATCAGGCACATCTTTAACTCAAGAAGTCATTTTTCATAGATCCTTCAAAGTGGAACTTGATGAGCCTATTTTACTTAAATCGATTAACTCTACTATTTCTCCAACTTCAAAGACCATAATTCCGCTATTTAAGGAATTTATTAGACCTTTGACAAAAAATTAAAAATGCTAGAGACCGAGTTAAAAAACAATTTTGACGTTTTAAAACCGTTACAAGATATTATTGATTTTGAAAGTCACAACTAATTATAAAAGATGCTATCTTGCCCTTAATATTTAGTAATACTCCAACTCAATAAAGTAGAGACATAGTGGAAATAAATTTTGAAAAGCCGAGTATAAATTCAACTATCGACAAGCACGTTCTCAGCGACATCAGCAGCCACAGTCGCCATATTCTCGGCCGAACGACCAGTCCGGTGGCGGCCACGCCCTGCATGGTCTCCTGCGGTTTCAATCTGTTCGAGTCGAGTAGCTAAGCGCCGTAATGTTTGCCCAGTTGGCGCGACATGGTTAGGAAATCGACGTCGAAATTCACGCTGCTCTAACACCACCGACCGATTATTGGTCAAGCAAATCGACACAATTATTCCATTATCTGTTTATCTGTTTGCATCTACAGCTGTCTAGTTCACAAATGTCAAATATATTTATTTAAATATCAATAATGTTTTTTTAAATATTAAATTAAAATTTTTGCGTTTGTAGGCAAAAAATAATTATTAACAGAACAGTGTCCTCATATTGTACAACACACTGTACTTTTCTTATACATAAAAGAAGCCGCTACTTTTAGCTTTTAATTTATCTTTTGGACGCAGTTCTGGACAATTGGGGAGGTTTGCATCTTTTGGCACAACGTTTACACAATTTCGCTTAAAGAAGTTCAGAGTTCTTTTGACATAAAGAGATGTGGCCAAATTAGTAAAATAGAGAAATAATTGAGAAAGATCCTACGAAGCATATATGTATGTATGTACATATGTATGTATATACATACACATATTCGTGATCAGTACCTATCAATAGTGAAAACAAATGAGACATGTCCCTCCGTACGTTGCGAGTTTTTTGGACTTAAGTGTTGAGCTAGATGGATGGAATTTGATATTTATCGCTCAATGCAGCGCCTTTTTCATAGGATGGCTCTATCTGTAGGATGTGTATCCGTGTGTGACAGTGTCTTTCAAAAATTCCCCTGGTTGTTCGCGAATCCCCTGGCGTCGTGAATTCTCTTTCTAGTCGGTAGGGAATGTTCGACAAAATGTCATTGAGCCAAAAGATAAGTCGCTTTTCATTCAGGTAGGACTATTTTTGTGGTTCCGGGAACTCACATTCAGACTAGAACAGGTACGACCATAAGCGCACTTGGTGGAGAACCTTGCTTGAAGAAACCTTGCGAAATTGACGACATTTCTGTGCAGGAAGGTGGTTGGCAGATACTTTAGAAGTGCATTCGATGAAGACCGCGTGGATGCAGATAAGTGCTATAGTCACTTTGCAGAAAAATTACTTGTACTAATTGAGTTCTTTTCACAGGTGGAACTGTCTGATGATGATGACTTTTTGTAATCATTTTAGTTTCTTCTTTTTTGTGTACCGACTAAAGCCGACGAGGTGGGCTGACATATTTGCTACGCCCCCAGGGCGGTGTATTATTTAGTAGTTACGTTCGTAGGTAAATTATAATGTGGTGCATAGACTGTAGTTTGTAAGGTGTTACGTTTAGTATCGTAGTATGGAAATGTTAACGTACGTCGTTGCAATAGGGGTGGCCAATTGTTATTGTTTTGGCTGCCCAGTTTCGTAACAATTGTTATTGTTTTGGCTGCCCAGTTTCGTAACAGATTTTTTTTTCTTTGATGCGCTGGAGGGGTGGAATCCTTCGATCAGTAGCCCGTGCTATGAATTATGCCAGACTCCATGCTCCTGCATGTTTACGTGGCTAAAACACACTTTTCCTTCACAATGACGACAGAATGGGTCTTCTGCTAAGTAGTACTAAAGGTATTCCCGGAAGCTACCATGTATCGTTAGAAATTGGGAAAGGTAAAAGTTTACTTGCCCATGTCTTCTTTTCGTCCACTCTTCTATGTTCGGTAGCAGTTTGTATGTCCCATCCCTCCTTTGTTGCCATTCTATTTCAACAGCTGCTCTGATGGCTCTTCTATCTAGGTTTTCGTCATTGTATATTAACACTGCTACTTTGGCCTCCAACTCTATAGGCATTCGCGCCGCTCTCACATTTATTGCATCCCCTGATATGCGGTGCATATGCTCTTTTATGCACCGAGTTTATACTTCTCATGTATGAGCTTATAGTTGTTGCCGGTGCCCATATAGGAGCTGCGTACATGAGAATTGATTTACACACCGTTAGAAGCAGGTTTCTTATTGGCTGTCTGGGTTCTCAAATATTCGGCATTAACCTGGATATTGCGCCCATCGCCCGGTTAGCTTTCGGCATATCCGATTATGTCCATCTCTCTTGGTCACCGTATTCGTAGAACTTGGTCACACATAATGTTCCACAGGGCAGGACCTAGAACTGATCCCTGCGAGACTCCTTCTGTAACTCTATATCTTGTTGGCCCTTCACTTCAATCGTAGTACAGGGTACTGTCTTCAAAATAGCTTTTGATTATTCATAGCAGACAGTAACGTACTCGAATATCCCTCAGCACTCTCCTAATGCAGTTCCAGCTAGTCGAGCTAAACGCATTTTTGACGTCAAGTGTAACTACAGCACAGTATTGCTTTTTTCCACCTTTCCATCTGGTTCTAGATATGGATTTGCGTGCAATTGCGCAAACTGCTCGTATCGCATGGGTGGTGCTGCTTTTTTTTCCTGAAGTCGTACTGTCGGTTGGAAAGCCTGTTGTCTCATTCGGTCAAGTCTGCCGCTGACGATTCCTTCTAGCACCTTTCCTGCTGTGTCTAACATACAAAGCGGTCTGTATGATGATGGTTCTTCTGGAGGCTTGTCGCCTTTTGGTATAAGTACCAGCCGTTGTCGTTTCCATTTCAGTGGACATTTTCCTTATGTTAGGCATCTCGTATAGAGGTTTGCAAATACCTCTCGCTGCATTTTGATTGCTTCTTAAATGACGAGATTCGGAATCCCATCCATTCCTCTTCATTGCACTTGCTGCTTCCAGGACTTCAGCAGTTGTGACAGGTTCTATCTGCTCCGTATCTATGGGAGAAACAGCCACACTGGTATTCTTTGGGAATAGCCCGCTAACTATAGTGTTCATCATTGGGTGGACATGTCGGTGCAGTTACAATGCCACTTTTAAATTTGTCCATAACTATCTTATAAGCGTTTCCCCACGGGTTATGTTGGCGCTGTTGGCGCCTTCGCATTCTGAGGCAATCTGCTCTCAGCTTAGCGATGCAATCATTTCACCAGTACACCGGAGCTCTGCCATTCCCATTGCCTTTGCGTGGCATGGATGCGTCGCATCTGTGGGTGAGGGAGATTGTCACCTGTTTGGACCTGGGACTTTCCATATTACTCAGCCAGTATTCGAGCATTTCTTTGTCTAGGTTAATACATTTCCAGCCTAGTTTTTGCACCCTTTCGTTAGCTTTTTGGTATTGAAAACGCCTTGACTCTCTTGTTTCAAATGTAACAGCCCGGTGGTCACTGTTTGTATAAAGGTCAGAGACGTGCCATTTTGTTATTCTTTCTATACTTCTACTAGCAAAGGTTAGATCTAAGATGGAGGCACATCTACCATTACATTGAACGATTCTTTGTCTCCTTGGTTTAGTAATACCAATTCAAGGCTAGCAAATGCATCCAGCAATGCCTCGCCTCTGTGGTTTGTTCTTATTCTACCCCATTCGACTGCCCACGCAGTAAAATCTCCCGCTACAATTGCTGGTGATTTGTCTTGTACGTCAGTCGCAAGTGTGTCCAGCATCTGTTTAAACTCCATTAAAGTAGCACTCGGTGGAGCATAAATGCTGTAGAAGTGGATTCCATTAACTTTGGCGTAGGCGAAATTTGGACTCTTGCTTGCGTTCTTGCGCTCAAATGCATATTTTCCGCACGTCCATATCGCTGCTTTCTTGGTGGAGTCATCTACCCATCGTGAGTAAATGCGATAGGTTTTATACTGCTCGCATATAAGGGCTAAGTCTGCTTTTTCCTCTTTAACTATTTGTGCAAGCAAATCCTGTGCGGCTTCGCAGTGGTTTAGATTTATCTGTATGCACTTCATTGTTTATTTACAATGATCTCGCATCGGGATTTTGTATGCGGCGCATTTAAAGCTCCCGGTCGCGTGGCGGTTTCCACCTTTGCAACTCGCTTCACGTATGGCTCTGCTGTACAGTTTTTCGCTATGTGCCCCTTGCATCTGCAGCGTAAGCATGTTCCTGCGCGATCGACTTCGTTCTTGCAGTGCCTGGCGATATGACCGTATTCAAGAGACTTGTAGCATCTTGTAGGTGTGATGTGCTCACGTGCTCACACTTAACCCACCCGATCTTTATACGCACTGCCGCGAGTAGTTTCTGTACTACGTCGACTGTGAGGTTAATAAGGGCGGTTTGTGTTCCGTTTCTTGCTACTCTCAAGTACTTTATGGCATCTTTTGTGATTTTGACTGTTGTCGGGATTTACTCACCAGTGGCCACGCATATCTCCTCTTCCGTCGTCGCTTCGTCTAGGTCGCGTAGTTCAACTGTGACTTGTTGACACAGAGTTTTTACACTCGCTTCCATTTTAAGGATTTCGGACATGTCAGCCTTGTATTTGGCAGCTTGCTGTTCTAAAAGAGATTTTCAGCTTCTTCGGGTTTATCCTTGCTCATTTGCACATTTCTGGTGTCGTTTTGAGCTCGGTATTTCAGCTGTTGGCTCCGGTCTTGTTTTTGCATCCTGACTCAACCATGGCAATATCTGGGAGGCATTATTTTTCCTTATCACCTCCTTTGCTCTATGATCGAGCATTTCAATCGCTGATAGACCGTACAGTGCCTTGCCTATGGTGTTTCACATTGACTATTTGATCTGCTTTCCTAGATTCTGGAAGACAGATAGGTGGATGGTTCCGGTCGTGCCTTGATCCTTAGGGATTAAGTCCGGTTTTTTGAACAGCCCAGACAGTGTTTGGATCGTTGACGTTCCCGAAATTCTAGCACTCGTTTGTAGGGGGTTCTTTTCCCGTGTTCGATCTCGTTCACGGTTACCATCTGACCGGTGGCGACTTTTCGACTCCTTTGGAAGGGGTTCTCTTCGCTCCTCTTCTGTTTTTCTTCGTTTGTTGTTGTTTTGTTTGTTGTAATCATTTCTTTAGGTTGAGCGGTCTTTGCAAGCAGTCAGGCAATGCGAGGGTTGGCACCGACCCTTATGGGGTGTTGCGTCAAAGCCGGATCGGCGTTAAACAGGAATGTTACATCTGCACCTACACCACCAACTTAATGGTGACGAGGCATTGAACGTACTTTTAGATCTGCCAGGTTTTTAACGAGACGGGAGCACTTGCAGTATTAGCCTGAAAGCCATTTCAACTGGATTTCACTCCTGCCTATTCAGGTGACAGAATACTACAAGCGTCAGCCCTTATTGCAGTCTGTTCCAAGTTGTGTCCAGTTCAGTCTTAATGTCGACAGTAATGGTAAGTAATCGTGAGAGTCATGCATACTCATTTGCAGGGTTCATATATTTTCTCTCACTAGGGGGCGGAGCCCAGATATTTTGCATTCAAGTTGTGCGGGTGCCTTTGGACCTCACCATTTCACTCTTTTTATCCCTCGTAGGCACTTTAAACAGTGGGGAGCACTTATTTCAAGGACGGCGCTTTCTCGACTTCTCGCAAAAAGTTCTCTGCCGCTTTTAGTCGGGGCCTGCTTAATGTGTATTCGCAGCTAACCTACTTTTCTGTAGGCCCTTCACTATCCACCACTTGTGACCCCCACAAGTCTGACCGCCTGAGCTTAGCCCCACTAGCCCGTGCGGCATAGTGCCTGTGAGTTTCGTAACAGCATCTACATGTGTATGCATGTATGTATTCATGAATATGTGTAGTAAAAACAATTCATATATGTATGTAGGTCCATACATATTTATATGGATGACATTAATAATTTACTTGTTATTTTGCTCTGCTTTCAAAGGTTTAAGATTTGCCCGATGCTTTATATAGATACATTCGTTTTCGTTTCCGTTTTATTTCTTTAAACATTTTCTATATCCTTGCAAAATACGAGATTCCTCCCCAATTTTTATTGACTGAATATGGGCAATAACTTTATTTTATGAAATCTCTGTCTGAACGAACGTCTATAGTATAATATAAAAGATCATACATCATAAACAAGGAATGCTTGAATATAGAATAAACAAACGCATTCATTCACTAGTCTATTACGTACATATGTACATACATACATACATATGTAATTAATTGGGTTCTGCTGATAAGATGCATATATGTACATACATATGTGCATATGTATGTACCTAGCAATAATGTACAGATGTATGTATGCACATAAAAGAGAAAAAAACTTACTGGTGCCACAAAACCAAGTTGTTTGTTTTTACTTTACTGTCAAAAGGGGGGAGTACGATATATTTTGAGCAAAAAAGGATAGTGGGTAACGAACAACAGATAGAGAGGTAAAATACAAACTTTTATTGTGGGAGGGAGGCATATCTGACTCCGTTTAGGCGGGAGAGTAGATTAAAAAAACATGTAAAAAATGTACAATTCGTCTTGAACCAATTTTAAGGGGTGTATTTCTTCCAAGATCAATATTGATGAAATTTTGCGTGAATTATCAACAAACATTCGTAGGTACATATGTAGATATCATTGATTCGACAAAAATAATTAAGTGCCACCCCGCACTACAAAGTGGATCAGCAGCAACATAAAAAACTATTCTCAGCACCAAATGTTACTCTAGTACGAGGTTTTCGTCCTTATCTCTATAGCCTGCTGTACGCGTCTTGTTTGCCTTACACGTTCTTGCCTGTTAGTAAGTCCGTTACCAGACATGGTCGTCTAGGTCATGCTAGCTAACTGCCCTACCAAAGATGTTCTCATTTCCTATATTGGCGTTAAAATCGTCCTTAGCGATTTATTTAAAGCATTGCTCGTAGATTTTGTCGAGGAGTTCGTAGACACATTCGTTCTTATCCTATGTGGGGTATGAGCGGATGTTAGGCTTATGTTGGCGAATTATCTTGATGCGGATTGTCATAAGACCTTCACTTACGTGTCGAAAGTTCAAAACTGCTTGCCTAAGTCTGCCGGGTATGAGAAATCCGCACCTGAATAGATAACGCTTCTGATCGCAAAAGCAATTTTGATATTTAAAGCAGTCTACGGCCTCTGTAAGTTGTTCGATTGCACGTAGTCTGTTAAAGGTCCGAACATTCCACGTGCAGACCCGAATGTCGTTGTCCTCGTTTCGGTTGCTGGGGTCGCCATAAATAAAATCACCCGAGGCCATTGGTCGGTACCGAACTATTTTGTTTTTACTTGGCAGGGAAGTTACTCCGACGCACAACCCTAGAACAAGAGGTCGCTTGGGGTGTGCAAGCCCTGACCTTGCCCTCTCAAGGGTCCATTCGCTACCAACTCTTTTCCAATACCCTGGCTCAGTATTAGAGATTCCTATAGACGTGGGATTCAAATCAGTCGAAGCAGCTCATATAAGAATAAACACAAGGCCACCGTTGATTCCATCTGGGGAATTCGCAGCTGCCCCCTGTATCAGGGAATAAAGTATACCCTTAATTTTGATGCTAAAAATGTGTCATATTACACGGCAGGTGTTGGCTCCAGACGTCGAGTCAGCACCATGAATCTGGAGTATGACTGTGCCGTGGGAATGAGTTAGTGAGTTGGATGTGCTGCCGTTGGGATGAGGTGAAATGGGATATGAGATAAGGAAGGTTATTAACTTGTATAGTAATTATTGCCCTGCGCAGTTTTTAAATGTGAGAGTATACTATTTTTCTTCGATGTATTTTGTTAAAGATCACACCTTTATATACATATGTATGCATGTAAGAAAAAACACGTGCATATACATACCTATGCATGCATGTATGTATGTATGTACATACATATGAACATTTTTTTTTTTTTTTTGGTTGTGCCAACGGATGTGTAATCTTCTAAAGATACCAGTAACCCGGGCTACTGGCATGCACGATTCGCAAACTTGAATACTCGATGCCAGGAATACGCCTACGTACTAACCCACACCCTACACACTTCAACCACTCTCCCCGCGGAACTATCGTTAAGTATTACTTAGCGGGGCTGGTTAGCACTATATGCTCTTCTTAACCTGTTGGACGTTTCTTGTTCTGAGGGGGCTTCCGTTAGGGTTTGGTTGCTCTCCCTGAGCCTTTCCAGCCGCCGAAGTTCCTTTATGATCACCGCTGCTGTTTTTTTCACAGTATTCCATACTGCGTTCGATGTCAACATATGGTTTACGATGTTCTCCGGAGTTGGTATTTCTCCAATTATTTCCGCAAGACCTCTGCGTTCCAAGCGAAAATGTGGACACTGAAAGAGCACATACTCTGCATCCTCTCTGGCCTCTTCACAGTTTGAGCAATTTGGAGGTTCATCAAGCAAAACCCTGTTTAGATAAGCTCTGAAGCAGCCGTGTCCGGTTAAGAACTGGGTGAGATACAAATCCACTATCCGGTATAAGTCGATGTCGCACGTTATTTCAAGGTGTTCCTTGTAAGCTAGCCTAGCGTCAATCATCACACCTACATAGGTATCTGATCACCGGTTTTGACGTTATATTTTGGTTGCCTACCCTGATGGTGATTGCTTTTCTTTTCTTGCTGCTGCTTACTAGTACTGCTTCCGTTTTATGTTCAGCGAGTTCTAAACCGACTGCATTCATTTCCAATGTCCTCTATTTCTTCCAGGTGTTTTGCTGTCACTAAGATTGCGATGTCATCGGCAAAGCCTATGATTTTTGCCTCGCTGGGGATTTCAAGCCTCAGCACCCTATCATACATAAGGTTCCACAAGATAGGACCTAGTACCGATTCTTGTGGTACTCCGCCAGATATGTGGTACTGTCTTACCCCATCGTCGGTATCGTAAAACAGGTACCCTTTCTCGAAATAATTTAACATTATTTTGATGAGGAACCCTGGCACCATCATTTCTCTAAGTGAGTACAAAATATGTCCCCAGTATGAACCTTATTACAGCACCGTATTTCTTTGCGCCTCCTCTCCATCTTCTGCCCTGGATAGCTTCTTCCAAGACTGCAGTTACCCTCCGTATAGCGTCGATTGTAGAACGGGGTTGTCTAAATCCATACTGTTCGTTTGAAAGTCCCCCGTCTTCATATATTGTCACCTCCAGTCGTTTCCATATAATTTTTTCCAATATTTTACCCATTGTGTCTAACAGGCATATGGGACGGTATGACGAGGGCTCATCTGGTTTTTTCCCTTTTGGCAGCAGCACCAGACGTTGTTTCTTCCACTGGTCTGGAAAGATCCCTTCGGTTAGACACTTATTATACATTTCTAGAAATGGTTCCATGTTTGTTTTTATGGCTAACTTAAGGGCCTTGTTGGGTATCCCATCCAATCCAGGTGACTTATTGTCATCGAACCGTTTGCACACTTCCAAAAGTTTCGTTTGCGTGACGGTTGTGATTTCATGTAAATCCTGAGGTGCTGCTATACGCTCTGCAGTTCTCTGTGGTGGAAATAAGCCCGACACAATTTTTTGCATTAGCAAAGGGCATGAGGGCGAGGGTGTCCTAGTTGTGCCTTTGAGTTTTGCCATGACTGCCCTATATCTATCTATCTGCTTGCTGACAGAGATCTTTAAAATTGTCACTTTTGTTTCTCCGGATTGTTAATTTCAGGTCTCTACGCCTATCTTTCTATTGCACCTGTAGGTTCTGGTGGGAGGGCAAACCTCTGGATCCCTGGAACATTCTTCTCTGTATGTACATATGTATTTATGTATGTCTCATGACAGATTAACATATTCCCATTAACCAACTCCTTAGAACTTATGCAAACAGAACTAATCAAAACAAATACATATGTAAGTAGGTAGGTACTATCTACGAATCGTGCTGACTCGATTATATTTGTGAACATTTTCCTAAATACCCAAAACCTCAAAATGTATAGGTATATAACCAAAAATCCTGAAGACCGAAATAATAATTCTACAAATATCCTGCCACAAAATCTCTGTGCGACAAATTATTATACCCTCGCAAATAAATTAAATTTTCCATTCATGTAAAATCATAAACAAAAAAATTACAGCAAAACAACAAAAATAAAATAACCTCGGACATCGTGACCGCAAATACAATCCACTAAGTGGGCATGTAAATTGAGCTCTCGCATGATGAGTACGATTTCCATAATAACCACCGGATACAGTTTGAACGGAATTTCCATAAGTGTACGTTTGTTTGTATGTATGTATATACTTCGGCTGAAGTGTATGTTAGCCGTGGTTTACTCCTTAATGAGTTTTTCGCCAACGGGGCAAAAATTCCAAACATTTTTGTTGGGCGGAGATTGCGGAAAATTTGCCGCCCATTTAGGCCACAGGCACTTACCGTGTTACACAAAAAGTACTGGAAGTAACTTTCGTGATTGTTGACTATTCATTTTGGTGGTGGTGAGCATTTCACTTGAATTGAGTTGAGTGCAGTTAGATGGCAACAGCGCACATTATGAGTGAACCCTATATCAGATGGTCATAATTTATTTTAATAGAATTCTGAATGGCAAAAAAAAACTGAATAGGCATACCTCTCCATACATGTACATACATATGTACATATGTAGATACAGGTATGTATAGGCACGATTTCTTCATTGGGTAAGTGATGCTTTGCAGTAGCTGCTGAAACCCACGAATTCTGCAACAAATGTAGAGTTTACCGGTAGTTTAGTTGCCCTAAGCTCGTTAGACCTACATCTAAAGGAAACAGCTGCGAAGACTGCCCTACGCTTGAAGAAATTTAACTTGTGAAAAGGGGGACACAGTCAAAAGGATCTCCTCCCAAGGAGGAGGAACGGCAGGGGTATAAACCCGAATAATACCTCGATTTTTGCAGACGGGTCAAAAACTATCGAAGGAGTAGGATAGAAGTAGGATCTGGGATATATTCATTTGAACGCGAAATTGCCCGCTCTCTGAGACCTCCAAAGCACGGCAGTGTGGCGCGAGAAATACATACATACATATACTCAACTATTTAACTTTTATGCACTTCATAAAGATGATGGACATCTAGTATATTGATACTCAAGCCGCCATACAGGCTATCTCATCGACAGTCGTCAAATCAAAACTAGTTATACGTTGTCATGGAAAACTCGCAGCACTCACGGCAAACCATGAAGTCGGATTAAAGAAAACTTTCGTGAGAGTGGCTAACGAGAGATAGAACGCACTCCCATCTTGCCAAAACTAAATAGAGTGTACTTTAAACTGCATATGTGCAAATAATTGAGCGCTTGTATAATGTAGGAGATGAGTTGGAGGGGGCGTACGAAAAAACGACACGATGTCTCATCAAATTTGGACTGACTGTTAGAGACATCTACAATAAGTTACATATTTACGAAAAGGTATAGACCATATTGATCACATGGAATTGCACAGAAAATTCTTTATTGTCCGTAGATATCGATATCTCAGTGGTACTGACTGATGAATATACATTTTTTCGTAATTAAATGGTGATTACGTAACTTATGAAATTAAATTAAATTAAATTAAATTTTTAATCGAAACACGTTACTCAACACGAAGAATCTAAATTTGTGGAGTGTAAGAGGTGGTACATTTGTTTGCGTTGGAGCGATTAAATCATACTTCATATTTGCCGGTCTCCTCATTGAGTAGTCAGCGAGTGTTTTATTGAAAAAAGGAGTATAAAACATGGAGAAACATGCTGCAATCCATTTGGAACGGATCGTATAGTATCCTATTCTTTCTATTATGTAGCCCCTACGAAGTGAGTGTGGCTGAACTCCGTTTTTTTTTTCTCAAATTATAACAATATCTTCGAATGTTAATATTTCAAGCTAGATTTTATCGGTTTTTATATGAAAACCCTAAATGTATAAGAAAAAAATTCGGTCACGCCCACTTCATAAGGGCTACATAGGAAAGAGGGTAGGGCAGCATAGAAAAGAGGATCCACTCCAAACGGATTGTAGCTTTTTCATATGCTTTTATTTGTTTTTGAGTTCTTACTTACTTACTTACTTAGGTGGCGCTACAGTCCGGGGTGGACCTGGGCCTCAACCAACAAGCCTCTCCAGTTAGCGCGGTCTTTGGCTAACTGCCTCAGTTACGCACTTCAAGTTGGTTGAGGTTCTCTTCCACTTGTGCACGCCACCTAAGGCGAGGTCTTCCCCTACTGCGTCGTCCCCCCGGGATGGATTCGAAGACTATTCGGGCCGGAGCGTTGATGTCCATCCGCTCTACATGTCCTAGCCATCTTAGACGGCTAATGCGTACTTTTCTGACTAGGTCGATGTCGCTGTACAGCTCGTAGAGTTCGCTGTTAGATCTCCTTCTCCATAGCCCGTCAACGTAAACGAGACCGATAATCATCCGAAGGATTTTGCGTTCGAAACGACCAAGGATATCTTCATCCATCTTGGTTAACGTCCATGCTTCTGCGCCATAGAGCAGGACTGGGATGATGAGGGTCTTATATAGAGTTTCCTTGGTGCTTCAAAGAAACAGCGATTGGCAAGAGTGATTCTTCGTTTGATCTCTGAGGTGATATTGTTGTCAGAGTTTACAGCGAAGCCGAGGTATACAAAGTCCTTAACTACCTCAAAGTTATAACTGTCTATTGTGACGTTCTGCAGCCTTGTTGGACTTGAGTTTGGATATTGCTATCCTCACTTCACTCTGGTCGGGTGGACGGGAGTCTTGACTTTCATCGTCCAAGTTGAATGGTTTTTGAGTTCTAAGTAATTTTAAATTTTAAATACATATTTATTTATATTATAATATTATATTTCGTTGTTTAGGAAATTCCAATTATCGAAATGATGTTTTAGTTCAAATTTGTTTTCAGTTTTTCGTAAATTTTTTCTAAGTTACTTACATATGTGTTTTTCCAAAGACGTGCTGCAGAGACAACAGAGATCAGGTTTAAAAAATCTCTTAGAATCGAGTTCAGTCGTTTGAAAGGTCAAAGGGGATTTTAAAGCTGAGGTTACTGATTTTCGAACAAAATTTCTGTATAGCCACTTCGAATTTAACTACCCGAACACAATATTGTAGTAGTGTCAGAGTACAACCTGAAATTAAGAGGAACAAATGTCTTTGATTGCTAGATTTGAAATCATTTACCTAACTTAATTAACTAGACCCATAGCCAATTCATTTTATTTGTAAAAACGGGCTATGGTGGTTTTCTCCGAACTTTGTTAGAGTAAAACAAAGAAGTGAGAATGCAAACATCATGGCGCTGCTTTTAGCAAAATTTCCGAAAGTCTCGACATGTAATGCTGCACACTGTACGCAGTTCATTATTATGGTCACATTCACTTTTATCGTTCATTGAGACGCACATAACGGTACATATGGATGTTGCTACCGTTTAAACAGTAAATATGTCAGGCTACTACATGAACGCTTTTTTATAACTCAAATCACGTAATTTTTCTCTAGTATGTTATCAAATTACGCAGTCATTAAAATGAAAGTAATGATTACTCAGCTTGTTTCGGATCACAATGCTGCTGCAATAAAACTACACATTGCAAATAAGAATGAAAAGGGGTAGCAAATATAACATTAACTCCTGCTTTAGCAATTCCCTTTCTGATTTTTATCCCGAATCAGCAGTTTTTATGCCACTTTGGTTTGGTTCACTGCTGCGTTTTATATCGCAATCAACATATCCTTGTTTAGGAGTTGACAATTACATTTTAATAACATCTTCTTATTTGCAATTGCAATTTAATATGCCTCGTTGATGAAATGCAGCCAGCAATGTAATCAGAAGTGAAATGATGCGCGCATGAATCATTGTGTTTAACCGTGTTTCTTTTTTTACTATAAGTACATATTGTAAAGCATGTCATACATCAGGTGAGCTTCTAGATTAAGGTAAAAACAGAATTCAAACCACCACCTGACTTTACATTATTATCTATGAAAATCAATTTAACTAAATCGATCTTCAAACTTAGGGAAAAAATGTATAATGAAAGAGCTACTTCTGTTAATATCTCACTAATTGCAATCTACATTTTTAACCAATTTTTGATATAGAGATTCACTGCCGGAAAAGTGATCACTTGCATTGCAATCGATCTGTTACAGAGTGCTAAACAAGATGGACAAAAAAATTGCAACACAAAAAATAAAAAATAAAAAAAGGGCACGACTGGGTCGTACGTACTTGCACCGTAATGCTATAAGTGTACAATTTTATCAGGATTAATATCCAAGTCTTGCTCTTCCCAGTAAAGTAAGCGTGGCATTCCGCGTTTCGATGCAATAATAGTCATAACATTGTAGGAGTTTTCATAAGATTTAGTTTTTATACAAACGCCCTTAAAACGTGGGCGTGGCCATATAGGACCTTTGGGTGAATTAAAGAACATTTTAAGGCCTATTACTTTGCTTAAATAATTTTTTCTCAATTTCTAGTAAAAATTTTGAAATAAAATAATTTTTATAAAAGTGCGTGTGGCAATTCCAAAATTTGGTACGCCATTATTTTGCATTTGTCTTATAACCTCGAAATATTAATTTCTACCCCAATTGCCGAAACTAACTAACTAACTCACATATCAAATTTTATTGAAATCGTTAGAGCCGTTTTCGAGAAAATCCATTTTAACTTAAATCGGCCTTAAGTAAACTACCCTTAATTTTGAGGTTAGAATGAAAATTCAAATTTCGCCTCTAGGGAATATCCCACAGACCCTATATATGAAGTTTGAAGTAAATCCGTTCAGCCGTTTAGACAGACAGACTGACAGACAGACAGACTGATAGACTGACAGACTGACAGACAGACGGAATTGCCGGACCTACTTTTTTGGACTTCTCCATCATAGTAATGTCAAGTTTGATTAAAACCTCGAGTTCGATTTTCTTCACGAATGCAATACTTGCCCTATAGGTATAGGTGCAAGTAAAAATAAAAAAGTTGGAGATAATCTAAATAGCGGTAAATATGTGTGCGGTGTTGCAGCTGCCTCTGAGGATATTCTATACTATTAGGTTTTATTATATCACATTATATTTTATAAAGGACAAATCCTTTAATGTCATCTAAAGACCTTAAAGAAGACACCGGCTAGAAGTTAGTGTCAGACCAGTCCGACGGATTCTGGCGGATGCTAAACTATACGCTCGAAGCCAAAGAAGAGTGCCACTCTTAAAAAAAGTACACCTCCAAAAGCGGATTGCTTTCGCCAATGCCACAGTGCAGTGGAGAAATGTACTTTGGAGTGACGAAACAAAAATGAATTTGTTTGGGATGGATGAGAAACTATTTGTCCGTGCGTCGCCCAGAATGTCAGGCATACAAACCAAAGTACACAAAACCAACTGAAGTATGGTGGAGGTAGTCTGATGTTATGGGGTTCTTTCTCGTGGTATAGCTTTGGCCCAATACATTGCATAGAAGGTATTATGACCAAGGAAAGTATGTAGGGATACTGGAAGGTGTTATGCTGCCATATGCGGATGGCATATGCCATTAAAATGGCGTTTTCAGCAGGACAACCATCTTGATGTTTTGCAGTGGTCCTCTCAGTCACCGGATTTAAATCCGATTGAAAACCTTTGGCATGAGTTGAATATCAAAATAGCAAAGTCTCATGCTGTGAATTGTGGAGAATCGTCCAGGAATGTTGGTATTCTATACCAATCAAAAGATGCAAAAATAGGCGTTTCCATGCATAGCCGAAGAAGTTAAAAGAAGTTAAAAATAAAGGATATGCTATAAAATATTAAAATTACTTCTTAAATATAATGAAAAAACAAGTTATTAAAGCGTTGTTTTACTTTTGCAAGATGTTGCTTATTATTTTGTTCAATCAAATTTGCAAACTGTAACAAATTAGTTCCGCCTGATAAAATGTTCCTTCGATTAATTAGGTAAAACATGTATTGAACCCACATTTGCCATCACATTTGTATACATATGTACATATGTATGTCTGATTATGTATGTAAATGATTTTTAAAATCCTAATAGAACAGGAGTTACAAATCCCTCTACTGAAAAGTAAAGGGTGTTGCCAATATTTCGGTCATAGCTGTACATCTTGATGAAAAATTGATTTTTACACAACATATACTATATAACCTCATTCATAAAAAATCATGCCTTTCAACCGAAAATAAAATACTAAACAATTTTCAAGGACTTTTTCTGTACGATTTCCAAGTTTGAGGTAAATGTGCCATATGCAGAAATTTCAAACACCTCAGAATAAAATATTCAAAATGAACCTTAATCTACCTTGGCATTATTCTACATCAGACCTTCATCTTAGAGTTAATGTTGAATTGATCTTTAATAAAATACAAAAACTCAATGACCCATTCAGATTCAGATGTGACATTAAAAGAATTAAACTCTTTTGGAATTAAATTGAATTCAATGCATTTTACTTACACGAAAAATGGAGTTCATACATTTAAGGTCACAGCAAAGCTTTGTGATAAACAACGATTCTTGTGTTTGTGTCCAACGCCTAAAAAACAATGTAGATGGATTTCCGACACGTGAACACGCCATGTACAGTTACCCGTGCAAAAAACAAGGAATTATCTGTAATCGAGATTATTAGATACATACTTGCAACGATTGGACTAGCGATTTGTTGATTGTAAGGACGAATGCTAGTCGAACGGGAAACTGAATGCATTTAAACGGCAAGTCTGTCGGTATCATCGGAGTTCTTGGAATGATAACTTCCTATGGCCTTGCCTTTGATTGAAAATCAAAAATTGGATTGGATAATAGTTTGTTGCTTTTTCATCATTTGTTACACAATAGACCGATTTGAACGAATATAGTGTGGCTGCGATTTGATTTGAAATAATGAAATTCAAATAATCGATGTCCTTAGTTTTTGTAACTAATATCGCGCCAAACCATTATTCTGACCGATATTCGGAGCACTTTGGTGATGCATCTCATCCTTGGATGAATTGAATTCACAAAAAATTCGGCGCTAACCAAATCAGGCCAGTTGCAGAATCAACCGGAATTCGGCAGTCGTTTTGCAAAATCATCGGCTTTCCGTTGTCAACCGCCTTCATTAACGTGTCGTACACATTCTTTTACTGGGGACTCAGTGAGGCACCATTTCGATCGAAATTTCGCAAGCGCTCCAGTTCTTGATTCCAAGTATCAGAAAGTCGCATCATTTTAATACATCCCTCATTTCCGGAAAACCGCGTGCCCCTGCTTTTGGCGTTGGAATTTTTGGACGACGATTACAGCGAGGCATTTTTCAATAAAGCTGAGTTCTGGGAAACGGGTCGTTTGCGCACCCGGGGAAGAGACTCGTTAAAGTTGCAGCTAGTACCTGTTCGTCTAGCTGAGATTCCATTCCCTTCCGCGAAATAGTAGGTATACGCGTTGCTCATCACCCAAATGGACCATCAAATGTAGAACAGTTGTAGAGTTCTGTATCGGAAAGGAAAAGATTCTCCAAATCGGCTTATTGCAACTCACATATGGGCCCAATTTATAACATGACACTTCATCTTTCTTGTTTGGACGCTCAATCCCAAAAACCGCCATATCGCATCCTTTGTTGACATATGTACTTTCAAACTTATTTGATGGACTTCACTGAATTCCAGTATTCAACAATGGTGTGCGTTTTGAGCACTTTGGAAAGAAGTTATCAAACATACCAAGTGTTTTCAGTTTAATTGCGACTGTTTTGCGATAACAGTGGCTCCAAATGACGTCATTCGGAACCAGCTGTTATATTGTTGGGTGTGTGCGAGGAAAGGGGTTATTGTGGTGTATCGTCATAGAGAAGCCATCACAATGGCTACGGCGGCGGAGCCAAAACGAGTAATTAGACATTTCCTCCTCCACAGCACAACCCAGGCGTTTCTGTTGAATACTCCAATGCTTTGCAATCCTGACAGACGACTTTCAATCATTCAATATTATATCTTCTCCTCCATTCGCACTCCTCGCATATGGGACCGATAATTCGACGAAGAATTTTTCTCTCGAAAGTGCCCAACATGTGCTCTGCTTTCCTGCTTATCGTCCAGCACTCGGCTCCATATAGCAGAACTGGCAGGATCAGAGTATTGTAGAGCATACAATTCGTCTTCCGAGATAGGAGTTTTGAACGCATTTGTTTTGCCAAACCGAAGTAGCAGCGGTTTCCTAGGCTAAGTCTTCGTCGAATCTCCACTAGGGTGTCGTTCGTGGAGCTGATATTTACTCCGAGGTAGGTAAACTCCCTAACTACCTCAAAGTTACTGTTGCCAACAGTGACGTTTTGTCCTAGGCGGACCGATGCTTCTTCGTTTGTTGACAACAGGTACTTGGTCTTGTCCTCATTTACTTCAAGGCCAACTCATTTCGCCTCTTCTTCAATTGCCGTGAAAGCTTCTATAACGGCACGCTGGGAGCGACCGATGATGTCGATGTCGTCTGCCTATTCCAGCAGCTGGACAGACTTATTGAAGATAGTGCCTTCCGTGTTGACACCTGCCCTGCGCACTATCTGTTCCAGCACTAGATTGAAGAAGTCACACGACAGCGCATCTCCTTGCCGAAATCCGGTGCAAGTTTGGAATAGTTCAGAAGAGCTGTTCCCAAATTGCACATTGCACCGCGTGTTTTCCAGCGTCACGCGACACAGCTGGATCAATTTTGCCGGGATCCCGAATTCGGCCATCGCCTTGTAGAGCTCAAGACGATGAATGCTGTCGTATGCGGCTTTAAAGTCGATGAAGAGGTGGTGGGTCGGAAGCCACACTGGTACGTGCCGATTAGTGTGTTGCAGAAAGGGTTCAGACGTTCACACAGTACATTGGATAGGATTTTATACGCGACATTTAGCAGGGATTTGCCTCAGTAGTTTTTGCAAGACATAGGGCATATAGAGCTGATAGTCCAGTCATCGGGCATGGCTTCATCCAACCATACTTGGTTGATGAATTGGTGCATGCACCCTACCAAAACATCACCACCATGTTTGAAGAGCTCTGCTGGTAGACCATCAGAGCCAGCGGCTTTGTTGTTCTTAAGCTTTTTGATTGCTGAGTCAACTTCTTCAAAACTGAGGAGGGGGATGGCTTCTTCATTGATTGGACGTGGGTTCTCTTCTTGCCCTATCACTCTCTCTATTTGATGCCCATTAAGTAGCAGCTGGAAATGCTCCTTAAAAACATCTACTATTCCCTGTGCTTCGGTGACTAGGTTTCCTCCTTCTTCCTTCGAAGTGCCTGCGTTCCGGGTTTAAAGCCAGCTGCCAGCTGCTTGGCTTTCTTAGAAAACATCCGGGTGTTGTTCCTGTCGCGAGACTCTTCGATACCCTTGAGCTGGGAGACTGCGTGGGCCCTTTTGTTTTTACGCAGGATCTTTTTCTCCTCCCTTCTTCTGGCTCGATACTCTTCCCTTGCTGCTCTTGTTTTCCGCTGCAGCATTTGTAGGTGTGCATTTTCTGTCATCTTTTTCCGACGTACGCATTCATCATCATACCAAGGGCTCCTCTTAGCTGGTGGTTGGTAACCTATGGTGGTCTCGGCTACCTCTTTGATGATGTCGCGGTACTGGTTCCATTGGTTGTTGGCATTTGTGGAAGGTGAATGCAAAGCGGAGAGTTTCTCACTCAGACGCTCTCTGTAGACTCTGGCTACTCCAGTCGTGCTAAGGCTTCCAACGTTGAATTTCTTCTTCTGGGCATTTCGCAGCTTCTTCTCGTTGGATAGTCGAGCTCTGAATTTGGCTGCAACAACGTAATGGTCAGAGTCAACATTTGCTGGATGCGTGCCTCGCATCGATTAGCACGTGGTCGATTTGGTTGGTGGTTCGACCGTCTGAAGATAGCCAGGTTGCTGTGTGGATTCGTAGTCTTTGAAACCTAGTGCTACTTAACACCGTATTACGAGATGCTGCAAAGTCTATTAGTCGGAAGCCGTTGTCTGTTGTCGTATCGCGGAGGCTGTACTTTCCGACTAATCCGCCAGTGATGTTTTCCTTACCGATTTTGGCATTGAAGTCTCCGAGTACGATTTTGACATCATACTCCGGACAGGCTCCGTAGGCCCCGTCCAAGAGGTCATAAAATTCCTCCTTGATAGAGTCTTCAGCTTCGTCAGTAGGGGCGTGTGCACATATTAAGCTGATGTTTTGAAATGTGGCTTTGATGCGGATCACAGCCAGGCGATCGCTGATCGGCTTAAAGTCAATTATCATTGAGCGTAGCCGATTTCCCACGACGAATCCGCATCCTAACATGTGCAGTCTTTTGTGGCAGCTGTAATAAATGTCGCAATTTTGTCGTTTTTGTATTCCTGATCCTATCCATCGTATCTCCTGGATCGCGGTAATATCTGCCTTGTACCGCATGAGGACAGATTCAAGTTTTTGAGCAGCACTAGGGGTGTACAATGTACGTACGTTCCAGGTGCGTACTCTTAGTTCATTGTCCGTAAACGTTCCGGGTCGTGATCTTGTATGAGGGGGTTGGTTTAATTCCGAGGCGCGTATCTCTCTCGTAACTATTGTTTTTTTACGTGGTAGGGAAGTTACCCCGACGGCACAACCCCCAACCTGGAGGGCCAGTTCCTTTTGGTGAAACCCCTAGGACAAATGGCCGGTTGAGAAAACCGATGTCAGTAACCCGCTTCGGGGATGTGAGCGCTGCCGTTGACCTATTAAAGGCTCGTCCGCCACCGTCTCTTTTCCAGAAACCTGACCTGTTTTTGGAAATCCTTACCGGCCTGGGCTCCGAGGATGTCGAAGTAGCCCGGATAAAGTTTCTGCTTCCGCTTAAAGCTCTGACGCCACCGTTGACCCCATCGAGAGAGTTCGTCCGCTGTCGTGTTTATAGTGCTGCAATTTTCTCTTGTTCAACACTCGCGCTTATAAGTTTAGCAAGTCGCGTCCGGATGGACATCAACCAGTACCCGATGGCTACCACTTGGAGGTAAAATAAGCACAATTGATGCGTAGTAACAGTTGCAGTACTGGACGCCGCCAAGTTGACGCCAATCAGAACCTACCCTATTCCTACAACATCCAGGTACCGTTAGTTTTTCTTAACAATATGAATTCCTTTGTGACAAATGTTCAGTTGACGATTAACACTGTAAAATTAAGAAGTTTTTTTTATTGTTTTACGGATTTTTCCCATCATGGGTAGAAAGGGTAAAGAAACATCTATTGAGATGAGAAAGTTAATTGTTGAACTGCATAAAAAGTACAATTCGACAGTACAGTATGTTATAAAAGAGTTTAAAACTGAGAAAAGTGTTATAAATAAACCAAGAAATTTAAATAGGAACCTACTGAGTGAATGTGATGAACGGTTTATGTTAAGGTTTGTGAGGAAGAATCCTTCAATAAGTGCGCCTAAATTGGTTGAACGATTGAGAGAAGGCACTGGTAAATTAGTAAGTGCAAGAACAATTAACAGGTGTTTAAATAAATACGACTACAAGAACAGGATAGCTAGGAAAAAACCATACATTAATAAATTGAATCGACAAAAAAAGATAAAATTCGCAAAACGGTACGTGAACAAGGATCTGGACTTCTGAAAACAATTCATTTTTTATGATGGAAGACAAAAAATTTGAAGTTTGAAAAATTAAGCACGAGTCTCAACAAGGAAAACCTTTTGCCAACTGTCAAACATGGTGGGGGATCGGTGATGGTGTGGGGTTGTTTTTCTGCCGCGGGTGTAGGTAACCTAGCTTTTATTGATGGGATAATGAACGCCCAAAAATATAAAAGCCCTTTAAAAGAGAATCTAGCGGCTAGTGCTCAGGAATTGGGATTGCAGCAAAACTTCATTTTTTACCAGGACAATGACCCAAAGCACAAGGCGCTAGATTCTCGTCTTTGGTTGCTTTACAACTGCACAATCACCGGATATTAATCCAATAGAAAATTTATTTGCCCATCTTAAGAGACAAGTACTTAAACACAGAAAGAAGTTTTGAAGACAGAATGGGAAAATATATCTCCAGATGTTACCAAAAAGTTGGTAGAATCTACATATGTCCAGGCGATTACAAGAAGTTATACGACATAAAAAATTTCCTACAAAGTATTAATCCTCGGTTTTAAGCCTAGTTTGTAGATGTACGAATACGAGTGTCCGATGAAATATTCTGAAGTTTTTGTTTTTTGCATTTTTTTTATTACATATGTTATTTATATGGATATCTTTCTTTTAAATAAATTCATTAATGTTTTGTCAAATCGACTCTGTTTAAAAAATGTGTTGTTAACCATTATTTTCGTTTTTTGCCGATTTCTTTTATAACTTGGTGCTGTACGAATATGGGTGTCAGATACTGTATGTACATATGTAAGTACATAGTACCCGATTTTTTATTTTATTTATGTACCTGTAAAACTTGTGCATCAAACCTTTTTTGTTCTCCTCAACTCATACATGCTCCATAGACGATAAATAGACATGAAATGAATTATTTGAACGCATTCATTTCTTTCTTCACAGGAGGAATTTTTAGTCTATCCCTTTTTGACATTGAGCAGAATTGTCTTTGCAGTTTCTTTGTCTAACGTCCATTCGCTTATAAGGAAAGTAACCAAGGAATTATCGCCTTTTTTGGGTGATGGAGAGGATCGAACGGCGGCGTTTGAAATTCTTCTAAACTTTGTGCGTATAATTTCTTTTAATATGAAATGACAGTTACAGTTCGTTTCCAATCATTTGTCAATTTGTAAGGTGCGTAGAGAAAAGAATGAAAAATTTGTTTTTCTTTTCATTCTTGTGGATTCCCGTAGATGTACCATGAACATTTAAAATACACGAAACTTAGATATTAATTCCTATAGTGTGGGGTATTTGCCCAAGTATGTATACGCTTTAGAATACTCTTCGGCAGCTTATTCGTATTTACCAATTCGTCTCTAATTTTCGGGTATATTTCCGTATTCTTTACCATTGGGATGTACAGAATTATGGCAGTTAATAAAACATTGTGTCACAAAAGCTAAGTATGATTAAAGGATGTTTTTTTTATGGAGCTGGGGTACTTTCAATTAAAATAAAACAAAGAAATATGTTTATTTCTCTATGTTACAAAATACTTTTTAAACGATTTTCAATGGCTCGTCTGCGCACGGTACTTGCATCTATGTTTAAACTAAGAGCTGTTACAATTTCCTTAGAACTGATAAAATTTTCGTTTTTAATGAGGGAACATACATACATACATATGTATGTATTTGCCTATCAGATCAGCATGTGGTTTATCGGTGGCGACCACTTACATATGTAAATGTCGGCTGTCGACTATCCCGGTCGCTTTAAACTTTTTTACTAACCGAAAAATAATTTTATATGTCTTTGACAAAGAAATTTGTGATTCCCCACTTTTAAATTTTCGACAATTTTCAGTTTTAAGGCCCTATGATATTGAATACGATCCATTGGAGCAATGCTAAGTTTTTATACGGCTGTCTGAAACAAATTAAGGAAAAACATTTCTTATTTACTGTATTTCGCATGCGATGTTCCCAGAAAATTCGCGATAATTTTTGTTTTCTTTGAGTAAAGGAAGAAGTTGCTTATAGTTTGCACATTTTGCAAATAAAAAAGCTGAAAACTAAAAGCACGCATTCAAAGGTAAAATCCAATGAGGACGTTGTTTTTAATTTATGAAAAATACATATGTACATACATATATATATATATGGAGAAGTTTGACCTAAGGCATTGAAATGAAAACGGTTGCCTATATTTTGCACACTACTGTATATAACCAACTGAATATACTAGGATATAAAGGATAGGGTATAGAAAAGGTACAATCAGTCTAGAAACAAATCGTCGTTCTTGTTTATTTGTTGAGTTACATACTAAGATATTTCCGAACGTGTACTCATGTTACATATAAAATGTCATCATCGATTTTTTATAAAAACGTGGGCGTGACTAAAAACAAAGTATGTTCAAAATTTAGGGAATTCAAATATTTAAATACTCAAATACTGAAGTTGTTAAAAAGTGGGCATGGTGGTGGGCGAATTTAAAAAATGTTTGCACGTCCTGCTTTTTTTTCTGAAAAGTCCAAATATGAAATTTCATCCTCCTAGCTCAAAATTTATTTATGGCTCATTCGTTTTCACCATTGATACGAATATACATATGTACATACATATGTATGTATGTATGTATGTATGTAATTACTTATATCCTTTATAGAGCCTATCTCGATTATGTGTCTATGTTACAAATAATTTATCAAACGTAATATACCCTTAGTGGGCGCCGTGGCTCAGTGGTTAGTCCGTTTGACTATGGAGAAAGGGGTTTCGAGGTTCGAATCCCAGTCGGGATACACCTTAAAGTTTTTCAGGGCCCCAACTCTCGCGAGCGTCTGACAAACATCCTGGAGTAAAACTGACCTGAAAAAGCTTCTCAAATAACAAATTGCCCTTCGGACACGGCATTAAACAGTAGGCCCCTTCCATTCGTGTAAAGAATATAACACGCACAACACGAATGGTTGTGAGAAGCTAGGCCCTGGGTCCCATCGAACTGTTGCGCCAAGTATTTATTTATTTTATTTTTATAAAATATACCCTTAGTATAGGGTATAAATACATTATTAAATACATATTTACCTTAAAATAGAACAACTTTAATTTAATGTAATATTTTGAGTTAAATTTAAATACCACTCCATCCAGTAAATATTCTTGGCATCGTTACATACTAAATTCAATTAATTGTTGTCAGCTGCTGCACATCTTCCTCGTACAGGCTTACTGAGAAGTTTCAGGAAATATTTGCTGTACATGCTTTGTGGAACACGTTGCCTACATTAGCATGTTCATAGATGTGTATATTAACATATTCATGTAGAACACATGTTTACTTTCCCGAATTCAAAATTATCTCCGAGATAGTTGACTGTGCAGGATATAAATGAGCTCCATTGTATGTTGGACAGGATGTCGACGACATAAGACTCCACCTGACTAGAATGATTTTTATTGAGGCAGCCAGTTGTCTATTTGAATACAGTTCAGTTCATGATTATGTCTAACCAATATTTAATTGCATTCTGCCAACATAGAGCCATTTAATGATTGTAACAAGATTTAGAGCAATTCTTGGATAGTTGACAAATAGCTGGAAATCAGTAAGTATGTACATACATATGTACAACATTTGAACATTTGAATTGAACCTGGCGAAGAAGATACATAGTAGCGATACACGTGTATCATCAAATGATGATAGCATTAAATACTGTATCGAAAGTATCGATACCAGCGTTATATACACGCACATTTGTGCCGTTTGATTATAATAGAAAAGTTTTGTCTTGATATCAAGGTCACAGTTGATTTAGGTTAAAACATCCTTTCTCTGATCCCTACCTTTGCCGTGGTGGATAGACTTACTCTACTTTCCGTATACTTACTGTCCTATCAAGAGAGAAAACTACATCCAGTCTGCGGCCAGCTGGGTGTCTTCCCAAATAGTAGCTCGACGGTCAGATGCTATAGAAACCAAAAGGTGATCACCCAAGGTAAGGTTCGACGCACCGAGACCTGCATGGCTGAGGGTGAGCTCAGTCGCTAGCGCACACTCTGAATACCGAAGAGTGTAAACAAATTGGGCACTCCTAGCTCTATAAAAACCGATTCGGGAAATAGGATAGAGCTGGAGAGGAAGAGACTCCATGTGCGGGCCTATTTGCTGGAGATGTTATCATTAGAGAGTAAGGATATTGCCAACTCTCCTGTAGTAACTGCTTCTGCAATGGACCGGCGCGTTGATGAGCTAATGGGGTACTCAAGTTCGCGACACGTCATCGCCAGTCAGGACACGGGGCCGTCTCATCGCCAGTCATAGGGGTTAGGGCGCTGAGAGTGTGTGGTCTGGGACTACCCCCATAATTGAGGATCCCAAAGACCAGGCTTCCAACGGTGGCTAAAACCAAAAAGACAACGTCTCTCCGTAACCGGAATAGAAACGCGTTACGCCTAATAAAACGGCTGAAGCAGCGTGACCCCAAGTACTTCACAGACAGCGATCTGGATAGAGCTCGCATCGTGCTAAAATGCGGAGGTTCTAAGGATAACAGGGTTACGAATGCTAGCAGAAGGGAGAGACGATCAACAGTTGAGAGGGAGGGAAGCCATGTCCAGTAATTGTGTTCATCATTCAAGCTAAGAAAGTTGATTACGAAAGAGTACATTAACAAACCGATGGCTTCTTGTGAAAAATGTACTATTGAGTGATGAACCCAAGTTCAGTATATTTCGACTGAAATATACGCATGGAAACCAACGGCAAAATCTGAGATACACACTCAAAACATTCAAACACGATGGAGGAAGTGGTACGGTGTTGGTTGCTTTTTCTTTGCATGATGTGGGACCGCGCGAAAATGGATCAGTGCGTCTTTACTTACTTACTTATGTGGCGTTACAGTTTGAGGTGAACCCTGGTCTTCATTAACAAACCCTAATGCGTTGTCCCCCCGGGTTTGATTCGAAGACACTTCGGGCCGGAGCATTGGTGCCATGCCATGCCATGCGTCCATACTTCCACTTCACAACGGCTGGGTAATAGAGAGAATATGGTATTATAAGATCCATTCCAGATAGATTGTCTGTTTATTACTGTTTAGCGGAACTTATATGGGTGCAATACTACAAATAATTTGAAACTCACCTGTATGACTTTAAATCAAATGTCGTATTCAGATTCACGCTCTTGTGAATCACTGGAACTATTTGAAACATCGTTGACTTTCGTACTCGTCAATCTTCTACTGCTGGACATTTTTGTTAAAACCTCGGCAGCTATAAGTGCCCTAAGAATAAGTCACTCAGATAGCTGGAATCATAATGCAAAAGGTCATTTCATGATCCTGGAGAAATATCTGGAAAAGTCTATACTACGAATTACCTCACTCCGTTCCCAAGCAGGGAAGAATGGAAGGATGGTCAGCCTGCCAACACACGTTCTATCTCTATCTATACAGATGGATCTAAGATGGATGTAGGCGTAGGGTCTGGCATTTTTTCTGAACCGCTGGGGATATCTAGATCAGTCTGCCTCCCGAACCATAGCAGTGTTTTCCAAGCGGAGGTCCTGGCAGTGACAATAGCTGCCCGTGAGACTGCGGTGAAGGCAATACCACCGGAAGATATCACTTTTTTCATCTGAAATAAAATCAAAGCTTGTGAAGTGCTGTCGCGAAGAACTCAGGGTTCTTGGAACACAGCACAAGGTCGCACTCTGCTGGGTCCCTGGACACGAAGGTATTCCAGGCAATAAGAAGGTAGACGCATTGGCAAGAAGAGGCTCTGAATCTACATCGCAACAGGTAGACACCTCGGTGTTCATTCCGCCTTGAAGCCTATGGCCTTGCTTTGACAAGAGTAGGACCGACCGAATTATGCTAAAGGATAGGAAGTCTCTTTCTGTGAGCAAGGGACTTTTTCCCCTTTGGGTATCACAATGGGTCTGTAATGACCTGAGTGTGGCGATGTGATATTTATTCTAGTCGCCTACCCACATACCTAACCTAACCTAACCTTCGTACTCGTATTTTCTTAATACTATTAATATTATTAAATACCTGCGTGGAAGAGTAAAATTATGATTTCAAGAAAAGCAAAATATATTACATATATAGGTAAAATGGGACCACAAAACAAGAATATAACGTTATTAGTAATTTTCCCAGCTTTATTGTCGTTGTTCAGAATTATATTTCAAATAAAAATCGGTCGCTCACAGAAAACGGAGATTATCTGCTCTTTAAGTTCTTAACCCACTACGCTTGAATTTAATTAAACCCAGCGCAATATCCGTTGCGGAACACACGCACACGTAGGTGCATGATTTAGTTTTTGTTTTGATTAAAACGAAATCTTACGAAAAGGATGTTGGGATTGACTAGAAGAGAAAACTTTTCCCTGCGAGGGAGAGGTGAGATGTGGTGGTGATCCTATTCTCCTCAGGCAATATCCTTATCAGTATGGATTTTCATTTTGTTTATAGTATTTGCTTCAGTGATTTAGTTGAGTAAACTGAATTAATTCCGTCAGAGATGTGAAAGATAGCGTGCAATATAAAACTGTTGTTTATGATGTTTTTGTTGTGCGGATAAAGGGGTTTATGTATACAAGTATGTTTGAAGTTATGTAAATGCATATACATAAGTACATAGTTATGCACGTGGTTAATCGTATAGTGAACAAACTAAGATATTATTGGAATTTATTTCTCAGTACAGGTCACAACTGCCTATATATGACATAATTCTGCATAGCCTGCTACATATATACATATGTATGTACGATCAGCATTTAATAGATGGTGCGCACCACTTCAGCCATCCGAGGCAGACCTCCCCCGCCTTGATAGTTCATCCGCTCGCTTATTTCTGTCGATTCTACTCACTGTGACCAGAGACCCAAGAGACTGATTCTGAATCGAAGACTCAGCGAGGAAAGTTCTCCAAAGCTTTTCTACTAGTTTTGAAGACGTAAGTCGACACAATGAACTTGATATCTGGCTGGACTGGACTGGCTGTTAATGAAGTTAATTGTGTTGTTAGGGGGTGTGGTGGTTTACTAAAGCGTGAGGTAGAATTCCAATACACCGAGAACTTCTGCCTGGGAAAGGCTGTGTGAGTCAGCAATCCGGTGAGATCCGGAAACGTAAAGGGAATCAGAAAAGGTCCCCGCCCCTTCTCAACAGTCCATTTTTGAACCATCTATGAAAATTGTTATTAACATTCTGTTCCTCTTAATCTGACCACACTACATGATAACATGAATATAATATGAAGGACGAGTGACTAAAGGTTCAATATTATGTTTACAGCTTCTGTAGGGATGTTCTCATGGCCCCCGTTGGGCTTAGAGTTGCTGATCTTTCCACACAAAGGGACTTGTTCGTTTAGCCATGGAAGCGCCAGGATCATTTCCTAATCTTATCCAAGGTACCACCCATAATCTCACTTATCCCTGACGGAAACATCCTTGATACCAGTATTACCATATTTTCCGGATACTCGATAACCTTGAGTCCATATCTTTCAAGTCTGTACAGAATTTGGTAATTGCCATAAGACTTAGATATAATCGGCACTCGTGGGATCTAACACGAATTCTTTAAAAACAAAAACGAAAATCATAAAACAAAACAAAACGGAGACCTCCCTTAAAACCGGATGTTATGCTCTCTACCGGCATTGGTGCTGAAGTGCTAGGAAGTAAGAAGACCAGGGGATTACATGGTCCAACGAGTTGTGTGGAACCTAAAACTTGTAGCATAATCTGCTGTATGTAGCCTGTATGTATGTATAATTTGGGTAGATTTTTTTTTTTTTTGGTTGCGCCTGATGGTGAGGAATTTTCAAAAGATACCAATGGTCCGTACCATTGGTGATGCCCGATTCATATAGCTCACCTGTCCATGTCATTAGTGACAGTCAGTATATGCCTACGGGCTAAACCTCACCCCACAGAGAGGCACTATGAGAAATCGGTCGCGCGTGCTCATAGTAGTACAGCTTTAAACCTCTCATTTCTTCATTGTTTCATGACTACGACTAAGTTCCCTTAACAAGTAGTTTACGCTTCTGTAGTGTTAATCGCTTTAGGTAGGTAGCCTACCAGCGAAGGCACCTACTAATACCGTCATTAAATGCGGTTTTCTTTACAGCGCTAGGTCGAACGGTCTTGTTCTTTGTAGTCAGCGCTCAATGTTTGTCACGTCCATAGTACGGATTATTTCATTATTGCAATTAGCATAAAGACGAGTAGGAAGTTTGCGAGCAAAGTTCATTACTTCGTCATTCTCAGTAGCAATTCCTAAATCTCTGTGAATATCACTATTCCTTATGTACCATGGATCATTCACGATTGCTCGTAGAGCTTTGTTTTGGAATGTTTGCAATATAGCCATATTGCTTGGTTTCGTACAACCCCAAAGTTGAATTCCATATATCAAGGACGGTTTTAGCACTTGCTTACACAGAAGCAGTTTGTTATATACGCTTAGCTTCGAGTATCTTCCGAGTAGCCAATGCATTTCTCTTAGTCTGATTTTTAGGTCGTCGAGCTTTTTCTTAACGTGTGAGTTCCACTTAAGTTTTGCTTCTAGGGTCATTTGGGTAGATTATATGCGTCATAATCAGGGGTGTTTAAGATCCACAGATTTCCAGATGATATTGAGTTCCTTTAGTAATTGTTTTGGCAATAAAAGCAATGAGTTAATTCATCCTTCGTGTGTATCCGTAATTACCTACAAGATAGCTTAACTGGGTTTGCCGAGAACTATCCATAATTCGAATCGGAAATAATGCTGTGGTAGTACTCATAAATTTCGGCTGTAATCTCGATCTTCTGCAGAACTTTGGAAAATATTTTGCAGTAAAGGAAAGACTGGTACCATTAATAGTAGAAGTGTCGACAAGGGGACTCTTATATTCCTTCGTAAAGAGGACAAGTTCTAGGGGAATTCACTACTAGATTGCAATTTGAGGTCCATTTAGTGAGCCGTAGACACATTGTAGGTGCACAGGTTGCACCTTGTTGCAACCAGTCCAATCTATGTTCTACAGCAGCCCGTTGACCACTAGGTTTCACACAAGATGGGGTAAGATACCACCGTGAGGAGTTCTGCAACTAAGAAGTCTTCTGGCCGATGCGCCGCCCAGCTGGAAACTGATAATACGGCAATTGATTGATAGTACCTCAAACGAAGAATGGCTTGAATTGCTGCGGATTTGACATTGTTTAAAGCCCCCTCAATGTTTAGGGACGCCACCATAGTAAATTTTGTAATGTTTAGTGATTTTTAAATGATAGGGACTAGCCAATGTAAGGCTGTCTCAACTGATAGACGATTGGCTGACAGGTCGATGAGGCTTAGGTTCCACGTAGGAACTTCTGCCTGCCTTGGGTAAACAATTAACTTCAACCTCGGTCCATAGTTTGGAAATTTAGACTACATTCAGACAACCAGAGAAGATGGATTTATGCCATGAAGCACTATGTTGTCTGATTGCTGAAGGTCAGCAAGAGTGATACCATCCGACCATTAGGAATTAAAAAGAGTCTTCGAATTGAGGTACAACCGAACCTACCAGAAAAATGCGTACCCAGTGGAAGATGGCTTTCTTCCTCAACGCTTCCGCAAAGAAGTTTCCAGTAGCCTTGTTTCTCCTTCTGCAGTGAAGTTTTATATATCCTAGTCCTTGTCATTCCAAAGTCTTACGAGAATTTTTAGCTTGTTTAAAATGGAACTACTTTCTTTCTAACACCATTGAGGTATGCAGCAATTATATTTTGATACCTGTAATAAGAGACATGCTATATGTGTTATTGTGGGAATGCTACCAGCGGATATCTTGGCTATTGAGCTACAGAGGACCTACGACGCCAAAATCCAGGAACCCCTTGCTCCAGTCAAAGATATTAAGCTGGCAGAAAGACAGCGAAGCATGAGAACATGGCAGGAAAGATGGAATCAGTCAACGAAGGGAAGATGGACCCATCGACTTATACCGGACATACATAAATGGATGGACCGGCATCACGGAGAATAGGATTTTTATCTCACCCAGCTCTTAACCGGACACGGCTGCTTCAGAGCTTATCTAAACAGGTTCGGGCTTGATGAATCTCTAAATTGCTCAAACTGTGCAGAGGCCAGAGAAGATGCAGAGCATGTGCTCTTTCAGTGTCCACATTTTCGCTTGGAACGCAGAGGTCTTGAGGAAATAATTGGAGAAATACCAACTCCGGAGAACATCGTAAACCATATGTTGACATCGAACGCAGTATGGAATACTGTGAAACAAACAGCAGCGGTGATCATAAAGGAACTTCGGCGGCTGGAAAGGCTCAGGGAGAGCAACCAAACCCAAACGGAAGCCCCCTCAGAACAAGAAACGTCCAACAGGTTAAGAAGAGCATAAAGTGCTAACCAGCCCCGCGAAGTAATACTTAACGGTAGTTCCGCGGGGAGAGTGGTTGAAGTGTGTAGGGTGTGGGTTAGTACGCAGGCGTATTCCTGGCATCGAGTATTCAGGTTTGCGAATTGTGCATGCCAGTAGCCCGGGTTACTGGTATCTTTAGAAGATTACACATCCGTTGGCGCAACCAAAAAAAAAAAAAAAAACCTGTAATAAGAGAGTAAGGATGCATGATCTCTGTTTTTGGGATGAGTTAGAAGTCTTGAGTCAACAAACTTTATGACCAACTGCCTAGGGCTCCTGGATCAAGACTGTGGTATTAGGGTATCATACTGTAAAACTCCTTACTTAGAGAGACCAGGAGAATAACTATCCATCTTCGTATCCGTCAACAATGTTCATCGACTCATCGATCTTGGCAATCATCTACTTATGGGTGAGTAGGAAGGCATTACTAATTTTAATGATCTCTATCGATTTGGATCTCGGATCGACGCAACCGATTATTTTAGCAAGCCCTTGATGCATTGTCGGCAGGGTGGTCGATAACCAAGTCCTGCTTAATCACTTAGTCACTTACACCCCTAGAAGAGTACCCGGCGTGACTAACGAAAATGTGTGGCCAATTGTATATAATTTGAATATCTAAAAATTTAATATAAATCACTTAACGACAGACTAGTATTAAGCAGAATATGTTTTAACACCATTGCTCAAGTGCATTTATTCGGTAAGTTAAAATGATCGGATCATGTTAAAAATTTTGTAAGCGTAAACGTAAACAGGGTGTGCAATAATTACTTTACGGTAATCAAACCTATAATTAATTTATAAATATTTAAGAAAAATAAACAACAGGTAGAACCGTATGGTTTCCATATGAAGAAACAAATCATTTGTTTCGGTGTCATCCTCCCAATCGTATTCCCTTTATGCACATGTACATATGTATGTATGTATATACAATAATAATTAAATTTATCTAATTACAGTGTATCTAATGTACGTACATATGTACATACAGTCAGTTACAAAAGTAAGTACACAGAAGCAATCCAATCGAATAGTGTTAAAAAACACTATTTTTATTCATATTACGCTAAAAATGCGCATACTCCCTGATTGAATATCTGCGCAGTTGGGGAATATGAAACAAATTACCGTAAGCCAAGCAATATGTAACAGTTTCCCAAAAGCTTACAGCAGGGTGCGAATTCATATCACAAAAATAAGTACACAGGCATTGCATACTGAGTAACTTTGAGCAAGAAAGACGTATTGCGAAAATTGAGCATATATTTCTCGAGATTAGTTTTTCTTTGAAATTCAGTATTAGAATTATTCAAAAAAATTAGCTTTAAAAGAAATATTTTCGATACACCTCATGGAGTGCAACTTTCACAGGATATGAAGGATTTAATTATAAAATACCACAAAGAACAAAAAAGCATTCGGGAAATTACTAAAATTGTCCCTTCACTATACAAAAAATAATAAAAAAAAAAAAAATTAATTAACAGGCACAACAGAAAACAAAGCTCGAAGTGGACGTCCTCGAACGTTTACAGCCCAAAACACTCGCCTAATAGTGCGTCCCAAAATTCAAAAAGAGATAGAATGCAAAGAGTGCAGCCCTCAAACCATTCGCCGTGTCCTCAATAGTGCTGGTTATAACAGTCGAGCTATGAGAAAAGAGGCTAGCATTTACAAAAGACCATCTGAAATGTGACTCCGCTTTTTGGAACACCATCATTTTTACTGACGAGAGTAAATTTAACATCCATTGCTCAGATGGACGTGGTAAAGTTTGGAGAAAAGCAAACGAGGAGCTAGATCCGAAAAATATGGCTGGCACTGTTCAGCACGGCGGTGGGTCAGTTACGGTCTGGGGATGCATGGCAGCTGCTGGAGTGGGTAATTTGGTATCCATTGATGAAACAATGGATCGATTTATTTATCTGGATATTATGAAGAGCAACCTGCACCAGAGCGCCGAAAAGTTAGGTTTAGAGGGATCGTTTGTCTTTCAGGAATATAACGATCCCAAGCATTCTTCGCTCTTGTTTAAAGAATGGTTGTTATACAATGTTCGAAAACAGCTGCGAACACCACCCCAGTCGCCTGATTTGAATGCTATTGAACATTTATGGGAACATCTGAAGTGAAAAATTAGAAAGCATGACATTAAGTCAAAGAATGACCTGAAACGTATCTTGCAGAAAGAGTGGTCAAAGATCGGCCCAGACATTACCTCAAACCTGGTTAATTCAATGCCTTCCAGCAGGTCTGCCGTCATCAAGACCAAAGTACTAATTTGTAAATAATGTATAATATTTTTCATTTATATCACATTTTTCTTTGTGTACTAACTTTTGTGGTATTTGTATATTCTCTAATATTTATAATTTTTGAATTGGGCTTTTAATTTCTTTTGTTTGCTTAATTTTTTCTCTCATACATATAGATTATGAATTACTGAAATAGAATACATTTAATTTTTTTTCCAAATTCAGTTCAAATTTGTTTATCGTTTATTGAACATCAAACTATAGGCTGTGTACTTACTTTTGTGACTAACTGTACGTAACTCCATTGTCTGAATTGAATGTTTATGCTGTGGACATTTCATATACCGAATCCAATTTCATCTGCCCCACTCCCTCTTCGAGTTTGAATTAGACCATTCATATACATATGTACATATGTGTACATACATAAACACATACAAACGTATGTACGTACATATGTAGCTGCCAAAGTATCTGCAGGATATATTGAGATAATACTTTGTTTAGAGTTGCGAGCGTCTGATTGCCTTGTCTGAGTGATGTGCATTTTTGTTGTCTTCTACCTTGTTTATTGCAATTCTTCGTTTGATTGACTTATACTTATATATGTACATACATATGTATGGATGTGTGCATGTGTAATTACACGTGTGTATCTTTCATGGAGGAGAAAATCAATCTTCTTGGTTGCTTAGCAGAATAAGAAGAAAAAAACACAAAAAAAAACATGTTTTCCTGTTTCTATTTACGAGTATTTTTTCCCCGAATATTTATGGACTTAATAAATGACAAAACATGAAATGGTTTACAAATTAATTTCATTTCAATTTCATAACGTTAGCAAGGTTTTTTCGTTTCGTGACAAATTGCTTAATGTGTCAGCATTTTTTTGTTTTCCTATTTTTATTTACTTTTCCTCTCATTTAATTTTATGGACAAAGCTAAAGTGGAAAATCATTGCAAATATGTATTTCCACCATTGTAAGTTTCATCAGAAAATTTTTACTGATGGCGAAGAAATGGCCACTGAATAAGGTCAGGCGAGGAGGAAAAAAAGTAAAAATTTAATAAATCAGTGACAACTCAGAAATTTCATTAATCAAATTCCATTACGTCAGCAATAAGCTGTCTGTCTGAATACAATACACAATTCCCGCCTTCCCTTGGTGCAAAATTCACTTTGATGACGACGATGGTGTTGGTGATAGTGGTAATAACATGGGATTTGCTGTCAGCTCTACGGGATTGAAAAAATTCGTTTGGGGAAAATATTTACATCATGCGGATTGCCATGTTTTATTTACTTTATGAGCATCAAAAAAAAAATATTCTCATCCTGAAAACAATTACATTACATATGCATGTATGTACATGCCTATATGTATACTTAAAGAAGATGTATGACACACTCAGTCAGCTGGAACTGTGTAAGCAGAGCCTTATGCAACCTGCAGACACCTAACTATCTAAGGAGAATTATCGCCAGCTACTTCAAAGACAGAACCCTTCACTACGACACAGAAGAAGGGCCAAAGAAATATAACATTACTGGAGGAGTTCCTCAACGGTCAGTGCTTGGTCCAGTGCTGTGAAACATAATGTATACCAACAAGTTCTATTAGCAATAGAACTCCAAACAAGAAAGATATTTTTCACGAAACCAATACTTGCCCTATAGGGCTAAGTGCAAGTAAAGAGAAAAAGGAGACAGTTCGCGGAAACGATGGGACTAAAGCGAAAGATCCACAGCGATAAGCCCGAAGTCCTCCAGAACTATTCAAAGAACAAACTGCAGAAGATGAAAAATGCTAAGAAAGGGCTAGAGAGGAGCCATAAAGAAAAGATGGACATGATAAGATCCCTTTTCATCTAAATCTTAGTTATTAGTTTTATATTCTTTTGCCGTGTTTATGTGTTTATACATATGTATGTACGTGTAAAGAATATAACACGTACAACACGAAAAATTGTGAAAAGGTAGAACTTTGGTCCAATAGACCTGTTGCACCGAAAATTTGTATTTTTGTATTTAAAAGATTCTAAAAAGCAGAACTAAGTTCTGGCTAAGACGTTATCAACTCTCCAAGTAAAATATAGGGTATATCTTCGAGATAGACCCTATAAAAAATATACAAGGTGGCCCAAAATTAATCATCCTATCGAAAGATGTTATAATTTTTGCAAATGGCGTCGTACGTCAATCGTATTTGAGATTATGTGAACTAAAAAGCTGCAGTATACAAACTGACAAGCAATGGAGCGCTTTACTTCTTGCGTGGAATAAATGTCGGATTCCTAATCGTGTAGCGCCAACTGGGCAAACATTCCAACGCTTAGCTACCCGACTCGAACCGACTGAAACCACAGGGGACCATTCAGGTCGTGGCTGCCACCGGACTGGTCGTTCGGCCGAGAATATCGCGGCTGTGGCTGCGGATTTCGCTGAGAACGAAGAAACATTAACCAAGCAATGGGCCACGAAATTGGGCATCACCAGACGGACCCTACAGGGAATTTTAGTTTAAGACTTACACATGTTCCCGTACAAACAATATATCAGTTAATGCCTCCTGACTGTCAGTCGCGTTTGAATTACTGTCAAGTCATCCTCAATCTCAACAACGAAGAGAACGATTTTGTGTCGAAAGTCATCATGAGCGAATAGGCACATTTCCACTTAAGCGGTTACGTCAATAAGCTGAATATTCGTTTCTGGACCATTACATCCAGTCAAAGCCACTGTGTGGTGCGGTATTCACGCGGGAGAAGTGATTAGGCCGTATTTTTTTGAGGACGCCATCGGCAATACGGTCACTGTTACTGGCGATCACTACAGGGTCATGATAAACAACTTATTACTGCCGAAATTGGATGAGCAGGGCTTGGTGAACATGTGGTTACAACAAGACGTTGCAACCGCACACACAGCACGAGCCGCAATGGATATTATGAAGGAAGCGTTTCCTGGTCACGTAATCTCCCGTTTTGGCGATTTGGCATGGCCAACAAGATCACCCGATTTAACCATACCAGACTTCTTTCTTTGGGGCTACTTAAAGTCGCGGGTTTATGCCAACAAGCCTCAGACAATCGCAGTTTCAAGGAGACTATTCGACAGGAATCAGTTATCTCTGGAAATCTTGGGGAAAGTCATGGGAAATGCGATAAAGCAGGCACAAATGTATAACAACTCTGGCGGCAGCCACTTAACAGAAAAAATTGTAAAGCTCCAAATAAAGTAATGTCAAGTTTGATTAAAATCTCGAGTTCAATTTTTTTCACGAAAACAATACTTTTCGTGTAGTTATAGGTGTGACTAAATATGGATCTTGGAAAATAATACCAATAGATACAACACATCCTATACATGTTATTGTTGCAAAATGATGATGGAAAATCGAAACACGGCTGTTGTTTCGCCATAGATTATGATGGGATGTATTAAACGAGAACTATTTTTAATTGTATTTTTTTTTTGACAATAACGAGAAGCGAATTAAAATCTCTTTACTCAATGATTTCTGATAGCTAACGAAGGAGAACTTTATTAAACGTAATATCAAATGGATTTATTGCTGAGTTCAGCAGAGTCCAATATTGAAATGAAATGAACATTAATCGTCTTTTCTGCGTTCCTCACTGTTGATTGGTCAAATTGGCTGACCATTTAAAACTATTCAAACTCCGTAATAATACATTGCATCAAATCAAAACATATATAGTCCGAATTGATTGCACAAACGCTACACGTTGTCGCTTTGGTGTAGATCAAAGTAATTAGAGGGGTGTAACAAGGACTTAACCACACTTAAGTAAAACAAATGTCTTTGTCCACAATGTTTGCACACTACCGTGTGCACGTTTTTCATCTATATTGTCGCACTCTCAGCACAACGTGCTTCACCGCAAATAACTACCTTAATTTATCAAGTTTTCACACGTTCAATAAATACAAAATTGAAGTGAGTCTCTTAAAATATCTACTGTAAATAAGAATAAAGTATTATATGTATGTATGTATGTATGGAACCACCGTAAAGTAGCATCTTCTAGGTATGCTACTGCTTGTTCGATATTTAAGTAATGGTATTTTAATTCTGTCCATTTACTCATTCAAGAAAAGAGACTGTGTAAATCTGATGAGAATTTTTCCCGGAATTTACAAAACTTTACGTAGTATGTACACATATTGCATGCTCATACTGACATACATACGTATGTATGTACAGAACAGTATCGAAAAAAATATTTTGTCTACTCTATCCTAAGGGTAGATATATTAAGTTTAATACATAATTTGTGACATAGAGATACAGCTGTATTCAAAAAAATAGTAGTGCGCTTTTAGTCATCACGATTTTAAAAATTTCGAAAAGTTCCGTTATGTCTAAGCTGAACGGAGTATGCAGAAATTTAAGACGAAACTTAACAAAGAAAATAAGGTTCATAAATTTCTATTAGCATGTCAAAAGTAGGATCAGTCAGTCTTTGAAGTATTAGTGAACCAAAAAGGTCTGTTCAAAAAAGTAGTGTGCATGTTTATTTAGAAAAAAACTAATTTAGCTTTAATCAAACAAATAAGAACAAATAGTTTTTTTTTAATTTAAGTGGTTACAAAACAAATTTCAAACATTTGTACAGTGGGTCAAAAAAAGCACTGCACTGAAGAAACAACAAAATTTATTTGAAAACTACATACGTGCAGATAAAAAAATATATAAAGAAATCGAGGAAATAAAAGGATGCACAGACGCAATGATTGCTAATGCAATTAGGTTCAAATCCGAGCACAAAAGTTGGGTACGAAAAGGAAAACAACTGATTTAGATGATAGACAAGTTGTTCGATACAGTAAAATGCACGTCGATGCAAATCTGTACTGAACAATTAGGGATTAAAATCTAAGTATTCAGGTGATCTTATGTCTAAGAGTAGTTTTGATAAGAAATATCTAACATAACATATAATTTTTTTTTCAGTTTTAAGCAAATACTACTATTATTTTGAGCATGGGATTTTTTCTCTCTCATCTTTTTTTTACGCGCATTTTAAATTATAAAGTTTTAAATATTATAAAGTATCAATGAATTAAGACATAAATATATCCTTTATTTATCCTGATCTTAAAAATTAAGAAACAAATTTTTGTTTTGCAACAGAGCTATTAAAACCGATATGCCTAGGAGCACTACTATTATTTTGAACACAACTGTACATATAATGAAGTTAGACTCTATAAAGTACATATGTGTATATGTATACCTATTTGTGATCATTATCTTATTATAAGAAGAAGCAACACAATTGTAAAAATTGTTGAAGTTCGTTAGACGCAATGACTACTTTTCCATAACTTCACTCTTTTAAATACCTTTGAAAAACATATGCTTGATCGTGGCTTTCGTTGTCTGAGATTCATGAAAACAATGTCTGAGATTGATAATCGCTATTAATATAACAGTTGACATGGCGAACCTTCTTGGTAGGAAAATATTATCCAACTTCAGGATGATTATCATAATTCTTTCCGTCTATTGTGACGATATCTACCAGGTATGTACTCTCTATGGTACTCCATCCTTGACAATTTTGAGTTTTTTGCGTTCCCTGTTCTTGTCGCATGTTGTTTTCTTTTGGTTGAGCAGATTCGCCAAGCATATCTGTTATTGGCTTCCTAACAAAGAGTGTTTTCTATTTCTTTTCTAGAAGTCCCATTGTTCCAACCATTTACTTGCACCTACCTATAGGGCAAGTATTGCAATCGTGAAAGAAATCGAACTCGAGATTTTAATCAAACTTGACATTACTATGATGGAGAAGTCCAAAAAAGTAGGTCCGGCAATTCCGCCTGTCTGTCCGTCTGCCTGTATGAGCGACTGCAGCTTAAACGGCTGCACTAATTTCCCTCAAAGTTTATATGTGTGATCTGTGGGCTCAAACCTCGATGAGAAATCGGAATTTTCATTATAACCTCAAAATTAAGGGTAGTTTACTTAAAGCCGATTTCAGTTAAAATCGATTTTCTCGAAAACGGCTCTAACGATTTCGATAAAATTTTAAATTTCGGTTAGTTTGGATACATGCTTTGAGGTGGCATACCACGTTCTCTGCTGCCAAAAATTCGAATAACGGTTATATTGAAAATTCGGTATTTTTATAAGATAAATGCAAAATAATGGCGTACCAAATTTTAAAATTGCCACGCCTACTTTTATAAATTCTTTTTTTTTTTAATTTTTACTAGAAATTGAGAAAGACAAACAAAATAAAGTGCACGACTGGGTCGTACGTACTTGCACCGTAATGCTATAAGTGTATAATTTTATCAGGATTAAAGTCTAAGTCTTGCTCTTCCCAGTAAAGTAGGCGTGGCATTCCGCGTTTCGATGGAATAATAGTCATAACATTGTAGGAGTTTACTCAATGTTTTGTTTTTATAAAAATGCCCATAAAAAGTGGGCGTGGCCAGATAGGGTGTTTGAGTGAATTATAGAGAATTTTAAGGTCTATTACTTTGCTTAAATCATTTTTTCTCAATTTCTAGTAAAAATTTTGAAAAAAATAAGTTTTATAAAAGTGGGCGTGGCATTCCAATATTTGGTATGCCATTATTTTGCACTTGTCTTATAACCTACAAATAATAATTTTTAGCCTAATCGCCACACAAATACCCGAGAAACAGCTGATTTTACCGTTATTCGAATTCTTCGTGAAAAACGTGGTATGCCACCTCATAGCATATATCCAAACTAACCCACACATCAAATTTTATCGAAATCGTTAGAGCCGTTTTCGAGAAAATCCCTTTTAACTGAAATCGGCCTTAAGTAAACTACCCTTAATTTTGAGGTTAGAATGAAAATTCAAATTTCGCCTCTAGGGAATATCCCACAGACCCTATATATGAAGTTTGAAGTAAATCCGTTCAGCCGTTTAGGCTGTAGTCGAATATACAGACAGACAGACAGACTGACAGACTGACAGACAGACAGACAGACAGACAGACAGACGGCATTGGCGGACCTACTTTTTTGGACTTCTCCATTATAGTAATGTCAAGTTTGATTAAAATCTCGAGTTCCAAATTTTGCACGAATACAATACTTGCCCTATAGGTATAGGTGCAAGTAAAAATGGAAACGTGGGCCATCTAGTGGTTTCTTTTTAAATCATAGGTTTTTTGACACTGACAGCTGTTTCCCGCTTGACAGACAGTCAGTATCATACATCCCCGGAACGAAATGAATCATTTTGCGCCTGAACAACGTTGAGAAATAATGAAAACTTATTTCCAAAGTGAGTGCAGTGTAGCCAAAGCAGTTCGTTATTTGAAAAGAAGTTTTATCCGAAACTGCTGTATGCAAGTTTGTGCAAAAATTTCGTGAGACTGGTATGCTAGTGGACAACACTCATGGTCCCTGTTGTCGTACAGGGCGCACAGACGAGAATGTGGCTGCTGTAGCCGAGAGTGTGAGACTCAATTGACGAACATCAACTCGCCATCGATCTCAACAGCTCAACAAAGATCTTGGATTATTCGCTTACAAGATTCAATTCACTCGGCAATTGATTTGGGCAGCTTGAATTGGACAACGATTTTGGGCGAAAAATCATCTTTTCATTTCGGCAGCTACGTTAACAAACAAAATTGCCTCATCTGGGGCATTTAATTTTGTTCATTTTATTGCATTTTTAAAAAGAAACTTGTATTTGGCCCGACCTGTATAAACTACATACCTACTTATGAGTATAATGTTATGACTATTATTCCATCGAAACGCGGAATGCCATGCCTAATTTACTGGGAAGAGAATATTTTTTTGTGTGTTGTTACTTTTTATTAAATCATTAAATCATTTGATTGTACTAGGAACTCATCATCGTGATCTGGCTTCAATGGATCGAGAACTGTTTGAATAATAGCGAAGTTTTCTTCGTTTTATTCTATCTACATGTGTATATACATACATATGTGGGTCTGGGTAGGTCATCAGGTCATAATGCTGTTCAAGTGATGTCCTAGTTTTGTCGATGAAGTTTTGAGTGTACGTAAGGTTCGCTATGTGGATGCATTTTCATAAATTAATGCGTTTCCTGTTTCTATCAGGACGTAATTGCTACAGGTATAGTCCATTATTTCTGCGTTTGTGAGAAGTCCTATTGTAATGAGGGTAACGAGTGTGCACTCCATTGTCTGTAATTTTAGAATTTGCGATTAACTTTATGAAATATTTTACCATCACGTAGCTTTACTGTGTTCCCTAAATCTTTTTCTACTTTCTTCCGTCTATATTTCGGCTAAAGTTTTCCCCAGTGGGCGCCGCTTGCCTTTTCATGAACTACGTCGTCTGATTTTAATTCCTTTGTTCTCCGTTTTCTATTGTGAGTTTCTATCGTTTGATCTTGTGCTATGGCTAACTTTATTGGGACTACTGAATGATTAATTCTATTGAACAACAGTATGTGATATAATACATATATGAAATAAATAAAGTGCATGACTGGGTCGTACGTACTTACACGGTAATGCTATAAGTGTACAATTTTATCAGGAATGAAGTCCAAGTCTTGCTCTTCCCAGTAATGTAGGCTTACCATTCCGCGTTTCGATGGATTAATAGTCATAACATTGTAGGAGTTTACACAAATTTTTGTTTTCAAAAAACTCCTTTAAAAAGTGGGCGTTTACTTTTGTTGTCTTATAATTACTTTGCCTTTGTCTTATAACCTAGAAATATTAATTTTTACCCCAAATAGAAACAGCTGTTTTTCAATATTACCGTTATTCGAATTTTTCATAGCATATGCCCAAACTAACCCAAATAACAAATTTTATCGAAATCGTTAGAGCCGTTTTCGAGAAAATCCATTTTAACTGAAATCGGCTTTAAGTAAACTACCCTTAATTTTGAGGTTAGAATGAAAGTTCCGATTATCCCACTAGAGATCATCCCACAGACCCTATACATATACGAAGTTTGAAGCAAATCTGGCCAGCAGTTTAGGCTGCAGTCGTTTATACAGACAGACAGACAGACAGAAGGAATTGCCGGACCCACATTCTTACTTGCACCTACATATTCCTATATTGCAAGTAATTCATTCAGCGAAAAAAATCAAACTCGAGATTTTAATCAAGGACGTACTCGTACTGCCCTTGTGTACGCTGAACGAGGTTCTCTCGTTGTCGCTTTCCTTCATCATTATTTTATGAAAGTCGGTTCTCTAAGTCGAACGTGGAGCAGTATCTGGCTTTTCGTGCCAGGTATACGATATCTATCTGAGATTGTTTGTTCGTTTAACTTTTTATATCTATGAGCAGTCGGGTTTTGTGAGGTTCGTCTTCATTAACTCCTTTTTTGGTACAACCCAGACTTGGGAGTTGTAGGAACTCTACGATGATCTAATTATGCCTTCTTTGAGAAGTTTCTTTATTTCTTGGTTAACGAAATTGTTCGCCAGCAGAGGGTATGGGTATTGTTTGCGCCATATTGACTTGTCGCTGAAGGTTTTTATTTCCGCTTTACGTTCGTTCTGAAGAGCGAAGACGCATTTATTTTGATGTGTAAGGTTCTAATTTTTTTGCACCATAGTTTCTACTAATTCCTTTTTTGTGCGTCAAAGAATAATTTCACCTGTTACGTGTCGTAGCTCAGGATACGTGCCATCAACACATACTTGACATTCGATGTCATGATTTCTCAAATTCTCAAGTAGCTCAACAATAAGACTCTATATTACAGGAGCTAGAACTCCTCCATTGCATCTTCCGGCTGTGTAAACATTAATAACACCTTCTGGCGTATTAATCACCACTGATTTTGTGCTCAGAAGTTCATACATCCACCGAGACTTTGTCTTTTTTTTTATCCAGAGCTCGTACAATTGGTTCATGTTATCTAAGTGCCTGGCTACATTATCATGGGAATGAACGTCATGTCGGCTGAGATGGGTAGATTTTATGTGGGTAAAAAGAGAGGGCTTGAGCACAAAGTAAATGCAAATGCACCGAGAATCCACTTCAGAACATACATCTCGGCGGAAGAATGATTAGTTGTGAACACCCGTTCTATTACAGCAGGTACCGATATAGCGCTCGATAAGAAGTAGATCCTTATTGAATGAGTTTGTGGTATGTAAGAGCACCTCATGACATTTCGGCATACTATGTCGTTCAATATGTATACTTTTAACTTCTTTTTGTATTTGTCTACCTATGTGAATGCAAGTAAATAGCATAATAATCATGAACATGTGCGATAAAAAAATGACAGAAGTTCACACTCTATGTAATAAATTCTAGTATGCGACCATGAATGCTATGTGACATTTTCCACATGTCCGCTCCAGTTGGTCATTTGATTAAGATGCAAACGACATGGGTAGAAAACGACAGAAAAAAATGGAAAATTCCTGCTGTTCCTTTCTTTGACATCTTAATAATTTTTACCAGGCAACTGGCCCTCCCACACATTCGCAAGAAGATGGAAAAACTGAAAATGGAATATTTCATCGTATCACATATTAATTTATTCACTTGCGTGTGTTAGCGTCCGACCGAACTATCCTGGTAGTAGAAGGATAAGGAGGCTAAAGTTGGCAGGAAATGTTATTAATTCAACTCAATCTGGAATGTGTTTCAGAAAATTATGCGTCTATAAATCGCTTTGAAGGACATTCAGTAGCGGGAGTATTGCTATTTTATTATTCTCATGTTGTGAATGGCAGTTTGACAAATTGACATACTGACAGCAGCTCATAACTTGTTAAGGCTTATTTGAGAGGCCATGGGGTGGAAGAAATGTGGGTAATACTTAAGATGAAATTGCGTATTGTAATGGGTATTTATACATTTTCATTTCATTCATCGCACTTCAAAAAAATTACACTTCAACATAGAACTTTGCATGCATCCCGCTAGTGTTTCTATACTCTACCTAAGTGTACATAATTTTAATACATAAAAAAATATAAATAAATATTTGGCACAACAATTGAAAAGGCCTACTCTTTATTGTCTTATAACCATCAAATATTCATTTTGAGCCCAATTGCCAAAGAAATACCCCAGAAACAGTCAACCAGTGGTATGCCACCTCATAATATAAACCCGAACTAGCCCAAATATCGAATTTTATTGAAATTGTGAGAGCCTGAAGTAAAGTACCCTTAATTTTAAGGTTAGAATAAAAATTCCGATTTCGCCTCGAGGTCCGTCCAGCAGTTTAGGGCAGACAGAATTGTCTACCTACTTTTTAGGACTTCTCCATCATGTCAGAAGAAATTGAAATAACACACAGAAAAGTGTGATTAATATCCATTAAATTGGCTTTTATTACATTAATGTTCGAATATGTGGTCAAGTAGACTGTTTTTGTCCAAAATTGGATGGACTTGAAATCAGGGATCACCAAAATAGTCCAATATGCAACTTATCAAACAATTGATTTATTGAGGAGGAAAGTTCAGAAATCGTGTAATTCCGAGAAACGGTCCGATCGAATGGTCACCTCGTTCGTTCGATTAGACTATTTTCTCTGAGGATATCTATCAATATACAATAGAGCACTTAAAAGCCAACATTGCCGAAATTCAGCTTAATTCACTTCGAAGTACAAATGTGAAAATTGGACTATCAGATGAACGTATGTATGTACATATGTATATGCGTGCCAGCAGCGGTGGCGTAGTAAAAAGAGCTTTGTTTCTAAAATCCTAAATCCGGGATTTAGCGAAAACAGATATACAATATTCTACACTCCAAATCACCTGTGCAAAAAACGAAATGTAGGTTAGGTTAGGTTAGATAAGTGGGTCGGCGACTAGAACACGTCGCCACACTCAGGTCAATACAGACCCATTGTGATACCCAAAGGGGAAAAAGTCCCTTGCCCATTGGTAAACCCTAGTACTGATTTGTATCTTGTGGATCACCAAACCATCCTGTTGATTTGATGAACCTAAAAATTTAATTTATTGGTCTGTTCGCTAATTCTTCGAGGTCACGGAAAAAGTGTCGCCCTAGAAATTTGAATCTAAGGTGGATAAGCCCAGGGCAGTGACAAAGAAAGTGGGTTGTATCCTCATTAGCTTCCTCGTCTCCACTTCCCCGACATTGATCTTCATCCGTGAGTCTTAACTTTCTCATGTGGTACCGAAGAGAGTTATGCCCCGTAATAATTCCTATAAGGACAGGAAGAGACTTCCTATCCTTTAGCATAATTCGGTCGGTCCTACTCTTGTCAAAGCAAGGCCATAGGCTTCTGGTGACCACACAGGCGTCCAGGGAGGACCATCTACTATTGGCCTCACTTCTGGCCAAGATCCATGCCTTTTGTTTCAATGTGCAAGGCGGGATGAACACCGAGGTGTCTACCTGTTGCGACGTAGATTCAGAGCCTCTTCTTGCCAGTTCGTCTGCCTTCTCATTGCCTGGAATACCTTCGTGTCCAGGGACCCAGCAGAGTGTAACCTTGTGCTGTGTTCCAAGAACCTTGAGTCCTTCGCGACAGCACTTCACAAGCTTGGATTTTATTTCGTTTGCAGTAATCGCTTTTATTTCCGCCTGGCTGTCGATGAAAAAGGTGATACCTTCCGGTGGTATTGCCTTCATCGCAGTCTCACGGGCAGCTATAGTCACTGCCAGGACCCCCGCTTGGAAAACACTGCTATGGTTCGGAAGGCGGACTGATCTAGATATCCCCAAGAGATGCAACGTGTGGTGGCAAGCTGGCCATCCTTCCATTCTTCCCTGCTTGGGAACGAGCTAGTAAACGGTCTATGAAAATCTAGGAACGGAGTGAGGTAATCCGTAGTATAGACTTTTCCTAGATATTTCTCCAGGATCATGGAATGACCTGTTGCATTATGATTCCAGCTATCTGACTGACTTATTCTTATGGCACTTGTAGCTGCTGAGGTTTTAACGAAAATGTCCAGCGATAGAAGATTGAGGTTAGCCTCTAGTCCTGCAGTAGGTGTCGTTCTCATGGCACTTGTGGTGCCAATGCAGGCCAATGTCTGGATCCTCGTGAGGGCCGCTAAGTTGGTGGACTTGCTGGCGGACGGCCACCATACAAGACAACCATACGTCAAAATAGGTCTTACTATCGCCGTATACATCCATAGAATAATTTTAGGTTTTGGACCCCAATTCTTTCCAAATACTCTACTACAAGTATAGAAGGCTATAGTTGCTTTCTTAATTCTTTCATTGATATTAGGTCTCCAGTTCATTTTTCTATCAAGAACGAGTCCTAGGTATCTAGCGCTATCCGAGATTTTGAGGGGAGTCCCCCAATGGACGGTAATGTGAACTAAGGAGTTTTCCTTTTGTTGGTGAATAATACCAGCTCGGTCTTATGGGGATTGACCGCTAGTCCACATTTCTCAGCCCAGATGACTAGGATCTTAAGCGCGTTCTCCAATATTTTGCTAAGGGTAGGTAGAAATCTACTTGTGGCCATCAGTACTATGTCGTCCGCATATGCAATGGCCTTAACACCACTGTACCTGAGTTGTAGCAGCACCTCATTTAGTACAATGACCCATAGTAGCGGGGAGATTACTCCGCCTTGAGGTGTACCTCTGGAGGCGAATGCTTCCATCTTTGTACCCTCGTGTTCTGCGATAATATGTCTTTCCTCCAGTTGGTGAGTGAATCGTGAATCTTGTGATTTAACAGGGTTCTTCGAACCGCATCCGTTTTGACATTGTTAAAAGCACCTTCAATGTCCAAGAATGCGGCGAGAGTGAATTCCTTGTCTTTTAAGGACTTCTCGATAGAGCCGACAACGCAGTGTAGCGCCGTTTCCACACATTTTCCTTTGGTATAAGCGTGTTGGGCTGTGGACATGACCTCGGGACGAAGTCTGCTGCGAATGTAGATATCGGCTAACCTTTCTAATGTTTTCAGAATGAAGGAGGTTAGGCTAATAGGCCTGAAATCTTTGGCGGTGGTGTGGCTTGACTTTCCAGCCTTGGGTATGAACACCACCTTGACCTCTCTCCATGTTCTAGGGATATGTCTGTGTTTGAGACTACTGATAAATAGTTCTCTGAGTACCGGAATAACCGTACTTGAGGTGCTCTGAAGCATGATCGGTATGATTCCGTCCAGCCCTGGAGATTTATAAGGTGATAATGAGCCTATTGCCCATTCGATTCTCTCCTCTGAAATCAATTCAGCTGGTAACTCATATTCGGTTTTAATATTTCTTACTGAGCTATCGACAGGTTGAGTTGCACTCCCAGGGAAATGAGTGCTAATAAGCAATTTAAGTGACTCAGAACAAGATTCAGTCCAATTACAGTCGGGATCCTTAAGTGATCCAATAGCCACAGATTGTCTTGAGAGGATCTTCCGAAGTCTCGCAGATTCTGTAGTTCCGTTAATGTCATTACAGAAACTCTGCCAAGACCGACGCTTTGCTTTTTGCGTCTCGCTTTTGAACCTTCTCTGACTGTCTTTATATCGACCCCAGTCCGCATCTGAGTTTGTTCTTTTGGGAGCATTGAGGAGACTCCTAGTGGCTCTCCTGATGACTTTGCATCGAGTGATTCCGGTACGCACCTTGTTGCTGTACCTTCGGAGCATAGGCATGGATTTGTGCTTAAGAAGAACCACTATCTCCGTTCCATGCTCTGAATGCTCGCCCATTTCTACTACTTCCCAGTTATCGCTATAAAGCTCTGGATTGAGGTGACGGAGATTTCTCTCAATCCTTTCACTGGGTATATAAGGACCAGGGATCAAAATGCGCCCCTTCGGTCTGGTGTACTCAAGCAGGTCCTTCTTTTCGACTAGTCGAATGTCGGCGTTTGCCCATGGAGACACGAAGGATTTGAACCAATTAAGGGTGAACTCGTTGTCACACCTTAATAGTTTGAACCCCTTGAAGGTGGTGAGCTGCTCGAAGAGGGGGGAGGATCCCTTGTTATTGACAATGGAGTCATTAACACCCTCCAAGATCCGCAGCTCCATCAGCCTCCATTGGTCCTTCGTTAGTCTTTTTTCGGGGCTATTAAAATCGACAATCGCCACCTGAAGGTTGGGAGTGGGGTTGTCCGCCAGCTTAGCTTTCTTGCTGCTTTTCCCGACCGGTGGCGATATAGAATCTTCGTTTCTACCTCTTTTGGGGCGGCCTCTAGTGGTTTCAGTAGAGGTGGATCGCAAGAGGCTTTCCGCCCTCTTACCGAAGAGACCTTTGACCGCTCCCTTGGAGTTCCCTGCGCTAGGTACGTCCTCTGCGGCAGTGGAGCTACACGCGGTCGGGTTGGGTTTAGGCTGTGAACCTTTGCCAAGTTCGATCGCGCGAGGTCCGTGTAGGACTTGGGAACACGCTGCTTCAGCCGCTTGATAAGGCGGATGGCATTTCTCGGGCGGTTACGGAGAATTGTCCTCTTGGTGTCCTCTTTTTCCACCTTGCGAGTAGTAGTGGCTCGTCGCGTTGGAGTGGTTCAGTTTATCTGCCTCTACTGTCAAGAGCGCCCCCTTCCTCAACCGAGGGGTTAACCCAGTCAACGTTGAGATAGAAGGTGGCTCTAATGTTGGCATAGTACCTGCAGTAGTGGAAGATTCCCTTTGACCGGATGATGAGACAATCCCCTGTCCTGACTGGCGATGGCTTGTCGCGAACTTGGGTGGTCCCATCAGCCCATCAATGCGTTGGTCTGTTACAGGTGTTGCCACCACCAGAGGGCTAGCAGTAGGCTCACCATCTGATGCTGACAACTCCGTCAAGTAGGCCCTTGCATTATGGAGTCTCTTCCTTTCCAGCTCCGTGAGTTCGTCCCATCTCTTTGTCCCTAGTCTTTTTACTGTCAGCTTGCAGTTTCTAGACCGCTTTGAGCTGTTGGAACAGTTAGAGAAGGACGAGCTGGCGACGGAATAGTTGTCACTGGTATCTAGAAAGAGATTTTCCAGATGCAGGTCAACTGTCCCGACGCTTTCCCCGTCCGAAACAAAGAGAAGAGCATCTTCTATTATCGTATCTGAATCGGATTTATTTAAGCTAGAAGTGCCCGATTCAGTTACACTCATCGCTTTTTTTTATTGTTTTTTGTTCTGCTTGGTTCATATTTGGGTCCAACGAGTAAGAGGAAAGTAGAGGTCCACCTGCACTCACCCCCTGTATGCAGGTAAGGGGAATTTTATTAAAACTGAAGGCCCCCAGGTATTCAGAGTTTGCGCTAGCGACTGAGCCTCCCTTCATCCATGCAGGTCTCGGCGCGTCGAACCTTACCTTGGGTGATCACCTTTTGGTTTCTAAGTCCCCTCACGGTCGAATCATTCCTGAGAAAACATCCTGCTGGACGCAGACAGGATGTATAGTTTTCTCACTTGATAAGACCGTAAGTTAAAGGGAAGTAGAGTAAGCCCCTTCACCACGGCAAGGTAGGGATCGAGGAGGAGAACAAAATGTAACTCTTCCAAACTTTTTATGCTATACCCTAAAAGTATATTAAGTTTAATGCGTAGTTTGTACCATAGAGAAGTGATCGATATACATATGTACGCCCTATTAAGTATATATGTATGTACATATGTATATTCACAATCAGTATTAAAAGCGATTGCCACCTGCATAAGAAGGAGCATGAAGTATCATACCATCCGTTCTATTTGGATTGTAGTCTTCCAGTAAGTTTTTATATAAATCATAGGCCTAAACTTGTAGAATATGCCATGGTAATTATACAAAGAGTACATTCAGTTTCATACATAGTTTGTAACATAGAGAAATAATACAGATAGACGCTATATACAGTGAACCAAAAAAAAAGTTGAACACCCGATGTACCTTATTTGTTAACTGAGTCTGTAAAACCTGTGAAGTTATCAAATCTAAACAACTGAAAATCAATAAACAATTTATTTAGTTTAAAAAAAGTTTTACTAAAGTTTCTTGAATTAAAAAATTGTACTTGAAAATAAAAAAAAAACAAAAAATCTGTCTTATTTAATACCAAACAAAAACTTGAACACTTCATTTTTTATAAAAAAGAAATAATTTCAAAAGAAAATACTTTAAGACTAGTACTTAGTATGAAGTCCTTTAGCCTCCAAGACGGCTTCTAATCGTCTTCCCATAGAAAAAACCAAGTTTTGAGTTACAGTTTTTGGTATGTTTTGCCATATATCTTGAAGAGCATTTTTGAGCTCTGTTTTGCTATGGATGGCTCTCTCTCGCAGTTTTTTTTTTTGTACGCACACAGGTGTTCAATTGGATTTAGATCCGGGCTCTGCGGTGGATGGGGCAATACTTTTTTTGTGTTGTAAAGGAGCCATTCCCTAACAATGTAGGAAGAGTGTTTTGGGTCATTATCATGAACGAATCGAAAACCGTTAGCTAGTCCCAATTTTGAAACTGTTTCTGGTAGATTTTGTTTTAGAATGTTCAGGTAATCTATTTTGTTCATAGTGCCCTCAACAAACACCAAATTCCCGACGCCATTTGAACCGAATACACCCCACACCATTACACTGCCCCCTCCATGCTTAACCGTGGTATTTACATTCTGCGATTCGAGAGCAGTTCCTGCATTTAGGTTTTCTTGAGAATTTAACTCTCTTAAACTTTAGCTTTAGAGAACTAAAAGGGTGATTTGATTGAATGAAAAAATTATTAATTTTTTGCTATTTGTTTGCTTTTGATAACTCAACAAGTTGCTAAGATAATGACCTGAGAAATCAATCGCTTCAACTTTTTTTTTGGTTCCACTGTATGTACCCTATTGATAAAAATCTGGGCATCTAAGAAATAAAAGCAGTTCAAGCGTGAAAATTGTTTAAAACAACATTCATAACTTCACAATTTTGTAAGAAATCGCAAAATTTTATTTCGACAAATACATATGTATGTACATATATGTATTCGCATTCTTGTCGATATTCGAAAACTCGTCCATACATCAGTTGTGCCTAAGCTCACTTTTCGAAAGGGTTTTTATCAAAAATTTTGCATGAATTTATCAATAAACATTCGAAGATATTGTTGTAATTCGAGCAAATGCCATTCGGAGACGCCCACTTTATAAGAGAATGGGATGTCATACGACCAGGTGCAGATTTTCTATTTGGTTTTTTTTTTGTTCTTTCCACCCAGCTCATTAGCAAACCACGAAAGGGATAATTAGTGGTTTTCAAATTAAACTGAGAATCCCCGCGATAGTAGCGCAAATCATTTAAATTTACGATTACAGCTGAGCTTCCCCATCTAGTCAGCGTTTTTACAATAGAGGCCACAAGCTTTCCGTGAATTCCAATGGAGGTAACGAGCGGAGTGAACACGTGGAATTATTTATGTATAATATATCATTCACCCAGGCAATATAAATTTGCCTCTGTCGTTTTTCGTCCAAAGCACCATAATCATGCAAGTCACTGTAAGCCAAATCATCCCCCGAACCATAGCCTGTAACCCCTTCAAGGATAATACAAGTCAATGTCGGCTGTTGTTATCATTATTTTTTAATATTAATAACGTCTAAGACTGTTACAGTCAGCGGTGACGCAGCCAACAAAGTAAGCACCCTTGCTTTCATGAAATAAATAACGGTTCTGTAAAATTACACTACCTCAAACACTTCCTCATATGCACAACATAGAGTGTAATATATGGCACTTGAAGTGATATTATAAACCAGCATTAACCCTTAGTGGAGACGAAAGTACATTGTTGCACAAGATCACGTGTTTCGAGTCGTCAACTTGGTAAAGAAAAATTGAAGATGAAACCCATTTCGCTGAGGAAGTGGATTAGGAAAATTTATGGATAATGCACGTCAGTGAATTCCGCGTTCACCTTACACAATCGATTGAGTGACACCAGGTGAATGCAAAATATCGGATGTTCAATGTTCAGAGTTGGTAGGTACGTGTACGTGTCTACTTCTTCAAGGTAACACCGCACTATGGTTAACCATTAGAGATTGGAAGTTTGTGAGAGAATTGTTAAGGAAATAATTTTCGGCTAGAATTGCAATTGGAGGAGTTACGTACTACGTGCACACATGTAACTGCAGGAAGGTATCGAAAGTGTTTAAATTTTTAATAGGCTTAACTACTTGACGACGTTGTACATGATAGAGACTTGGAGAAACGAATTCAATTTTACGAAAGTTCTGGAGTGCAATATACTGAAACACTCAGATAAGTTATATTTCGTATATGTACAAAGAATTCAAATCAGTTGTTGAACTTCACTGAAATAATCAATTTCGAGGGTTCTCTATTTCAGGGCACGAGCAGGAAAACCATAAGGCTTCTTGTGTATACACTTTTTTAAGTCAAAGGGGTTTCATGGGCTCCGCCATCTTGCAAATTTATTTTCTATTCATGCTTAAATTGCAATTTGGAAGTGCTATATATAACTTTTAAATAGATAAGGAATGTGTGTAAGGCAAAGACAAAACCAACATATGTACATACATCCAAGTTCAACGTGGAATGCATGCACCGGCAAAAGATCGTATGGCAGTGAGGGATTTTATGTTAAAACCCGTCACCTTCGATTTGGAGGTATAATAACTACTTTAGATAGTATAGCTTCTAAATTCCTACATACCGATTCAACCAATCCACGGTTCTGATACTGCGACAAGGTGTTCCATCTTGTTGAAAAAACATTGCCCTTCTCTGAATAAGAGTAACTGTGGGGTATTAACTGAGAGAAAAGATTGGAGTCTGACTTTTTTTTTTTTTTTTTTATAAATTGCGCGCGCCAAAGGGGATATGAATACCCTTATACTGATTCAGGGCGCGGGCGTTGGGAAAAGGGGAGAGAGGAACAGAGGAGGTACCGGTGCACGTTGGCTTTGAATGTTTCGAGGTTGAAGTGATGAGGAAATACAGAGCATGGGAGATCATTCCACATACGTGTCGTTCGGCTTATAAACGAATCTCTGTATTTGACAGTACGTCCGAAATTGGGCTTGAGGGTGAACTGATGTGCATTCTTAGCGTGACGCGTATTGCGGGTGAAATTTTGAAGGGGAGGAATGCAACTGGCTATTTCACTGGAGCATTTTTTATGGAAAAAGCGATAAAACAGGGAGAGACATGCTACATTTCTCCGATGTTCTAGAGGCGCTATGGAGCGTACAATGTCTCTATCACCTATAAGTTTTAACGCGCTATTTTGGACCCTGTCTAGAATGTGCAGAACGGTCTTGGGTGCACCAGACCAGATATGGGCGTTATATTCCAGTTTTGGGCGGATAAATGCCTTATAAATTGAGGCCAGATCAGATGGGGTGAAGTATTTCTTGCACCGCTTAAGGAATCCTAGACACTTTGCAGCATTTTTGGCGACCTCGAATATGTGATCGTTCCATCGAAGATGGTTATTAATACACATACCGAGAGTGGCAAGTCTTTCGGTTTCCGCGATGTAAGTACCATTCATGGATAATGGTTGGGGGTTTTGGTTTCGCTTGAGAGATAGAAGACAGCATTGCGTTTTGGAAGCATTAAATTCCACTCTGTTGGTTGAACCCCATTTGATAATGCTGTCGAGATCGGAATTTAATGAGTTTAACATACGCTGTCGTTCCTCTTCTACGGCCGAAGAGCAGGGACGTGAGTTAGGGAACGAATATGAAAAACTGAGGGTACTATCATCAGCGAAGGAATGGATTGGATTAGAGGTTGCAGACAAGAGATCATTTATAAAAATGAGAAAAAGAGTCGGAGACAAAACTGAGCCCTGGGGAACACCAGCATTTGTGTGGTGAATATCAGACTTGAAGCCATCCAACACAACTTGTATTGAACGCCCCGAAAGGTAATTTCTAATCCATTGAAGAAGAGTTTCATCGATGCCAAATGCACGCATTTTAGACAAAAGAGCTTGGTGCCAAACTCTGTCAAATGCCTTTGAAATATCGAGTGCAACCATCTTTGTTTCGCCAAAGTGATGGAGAGAATGGTTCCACTTCTCGGTGAGATATGCCATCAAATCACCAGTGGACCTGTTGCTACGAAAACCATACTGCCGGTCATTAATGAGTTTTCGTGATTCAAGATATTTCATAAGCTGACGATTTATCAGCGTTTCCATGACCTTGGAAAGAAGGGACGTAAGTGCAATGGGTCGGTAATTGGTCGGAGAGGAAGAATCGCCTTTTTTAGGGATAGGCTGGACAAATGCTGTTTTCCATCTTCTCGGGAAGAGCCCAAAAGAGTAGGACAGACAGAAAAGCTTACGCAGAGGTTTTGCCAGCGAGGAAGAACACCTCTTCAGAACTATAGGGGGAATACCGTCTGGGCCAGCGGATTTGTGTATGTTAAGACCTTTGAGAACTCCTGCAACTGTGCGAGTGCGAAAGTGTATTTGTCCCATGGAGGATTCGACGCTCTCAAGCACAGGGACAGACAAAGCACTATCTTGCAGCGTGGAATTAGCTGCAAACTGTGCAGCAAGAAGATTAGCTTTGTCTAAGGAGCTGACAGCTGGAATGTCATTGTAAATGAGCGTTGGGATGGCAGATGAGGCAGAATTTTTAATGTTTTTTACGAATGACCAAAAATTTTTACTACCTTTGGGACACTGTAGAATTTTTTGCCTCAATTTTTGGTCGTATAGGTATTTTGCACGTTTAATATGGGCATTGCAGTCTTTTCTGGCTTGTTTAAACTTCTTTCGGTTTTCCTCAGATTTGTTGGCTTTATAATACCGAAAACTTACTTCTTTCAACCTGATTGCCTCTTTACAGCTCAAGTCGAACCATGAGTTTATCTTAGGTTTAATGCTCTTTATTCTGTTAGGAATAAAATCATTCATACCTAAGAGAATCGTGTCGGTAATCATATCAGCGGCGGCATCCACGTCACTATCGAGGAAGCATAGCGACCAGTTAAAACTCCTGAAGAAGCTATTAAGGCCGTCCCAGTTGGCTTGCTCGTATTGCCATACTTTTCTTCTGGGAGTTTGTTCTTTAACTGCGTGGTCGGAGTACGAGAATTTAGCTGATATGATGTTATGGTCAGACCGGCCTAGGGGCGCTAGTACATCAATGGTGTATTTATCAGGGTGCGAAGTAAGAAACAAGTCAAGGGTGTTGGCTGAGTGACTTGCAATGTCAGGTATACGTGTCGGCTCATTTACAAGCTGGGTCAAGTTGTTTACCTCAGCGAAAAGTTCAACATACCTTCCTTCAGGTGTTGTCTGGCCAGAGTGCCGAAGCCAATCCGAATTGTGTATATTGAAATCGCCAGCAATAACGATTTCAGTATAAGGATACAGGGAGACAATTCGAGTGATGGAATCTGACAGCGCATCAAACTCGTTAAAAGTTGAGTTGCTGTCAGCACTAGGGCTTCTATAGATAAAGCAGTAGTGAATAATTTGCTTACGGACGGTGAACTTTAGCCATTTAAAATTGAATTCCGGATTGGAACAGTGGCCATACTGTGTGGGAATTTGGTAAGCAATATCACTACGGATAAAAATGGCGAGGCCGCGGTGGGGAAAGAATAATGGCACTAAGCTATATCCAGGCAGTTGCAAATCAGAAGATTCTTCTACTACCTGTGTTTCGCTAAGTGCCAGAATAGCTGGTTTATGGGATTGGGTGTGGGCGTACACATCGAAGAAATTCGTTCGAAGCCCACGTATGTTGGAAATATCCACCCTAAATTCCCTCATCACTAAAACATAAAAACACAAAAAGACACAACTCTGACGAAACTAAGCGAAGCCGCGAAGTGTAGATCCTAATAATAGTTTTCCACAGCAAACTGTCGCAGGTGTTATGCCCAAACGACAGTCAGCTGTTGTCCGCTATACAGATAAACACTCACGGCCCGCTATGCATCAGATGTTACGCTCTCTCAATCAACGCAACTGTGATAATGTATGGTACATGAGACAGTTGCGTTACTTGGAAAGCACAACAGCGAGTGAGTGGGGAGGGAGAGATGGATGACCCGGCACTGTTTTTGTTTTTGTTTTTTTTTTTTTTTTTGCACTACACTGCACTGATATTTGTTAGGCGCGCGCGATCGTAGTCTGTTGTCTGACTAATGGTGTAAATTATGGTGGTTAGTAACCCCATATGTGGTAAATTACGTTTTATCAGTTCACAAAATGTTTTTGATGACCCCGTAGCCGTTGGAAACTCCCACTCTTTTCTGGGTATCCTCGAAAGTGTATTCAAATAAAAGGAAGACACTTCGAATGATTTCCATTAAAAATGTTATAAACTGTTCCAAGAATAGCCCTTTTCAAAACCACAAACAAATTACAGGACGCGCGTCCTGTCAATGAGTAAGCTGTCCCCCCTCCCAGTCTTGAAGAGGTTGGCTTAGCTATAAAAAAGACTATAAAAAAAACTAAAGAACAAATCATCAACCAAATCATCAACCAAGTATGGGTGGATGAAACCATGCCCAATGACTGAACTATCAACTATCGAACTATCGAGACCCAATATATTGTGTCAACGTCTGAAACCTTTCTGCAACACTCTAATAGGCACGTACAAGTGTGGCTTCCACCCCGGCAGATCGACGTTCGACGAAATTTATCCACAGAGACAAATCCTGAAAAAGGGTTTGAGCTCTACAAGACGATGGCCGAATTCGGAATCCTGGCAAAAGTGAATCACCTGTGCCGCGTGACGCAGGAAAACACGCGGTGTAACTTGCAATTTGGGAACAGCTCCTCTAAACTATTTCAAACCTGCACCGGCTTTTGGCTGTCGTGCGATTTATTTAATCTAGTACTGGAACAAATAGTGTGCAGGGCAAGTGTTACCACGGAAGGCACTATCTTCAACAAATCTACCCAGCTACCGGGGTACGGAGACGACATCGACATCATCGGTCGCTCCCAGCGCGCCGTTATAGAAGCTTTCACGGCAATTGAAGAACAGGGGAAACGAGTTGGCCTTGAAGTGAATGAGGACAAAACCAAGTACCTGTCGTCAACAAACAAAGAAGCATCGGTCCACCAAATAGGACAAAACATCACTTTATCCTCGAGGTTTCCACTAACGACCAGATAGGGGAGATTCGGTGAAGACTTACCCTAGGAAACCGCTGCTAACTCTAAGAGTGTACCAAGATGTGGATGTAGTCCACTGGCTCGGCTAAATTGAGCGAATGGACAATCATTTTCGAATGACAGCCCCAGGCTCGAGGAAGATCCAGACCCAACAACCCCAGCTATTGTGGATGCCAGAGCGCTTGGTCTGGACAACTGGAAGCAGCGTGCCTGGGATCGAAGGGTAAAGAAGGTTACAATGTTTCAGGAAGAGGCTCTCTTCATGGGTCGGGAACCATGGAACCCAGATATCACATCTGGAACGTGTGATATCCTCCTTCCCCATTTCTGTTAACTATCATGCCGAAATATTTAGATATTCGAAATGTTTACAAATCACCGATACATCGTTAATGACCCCTCCTAATTTCGTTTTCATCAAAAAAAAGCTTTTGGTGAGGCTGGATATTCAAATTTATCGTTAAAGCTGAACAATAAATGCACCACGGCCACGCCCACTCTACAAAAGTTACATAGGAAGTAATATAGGGTATCAAAGCCCAAAAGTGTATTGGACATATTGGCGGACGACCACGTTTGATTGGAATCTCATGCTAGATACTTACCAGACTTTACTTAAACCCGCAGATATTGGAACGTCTGAACAATAATAGCCATTGTGTATGCTGAATTAGGAATTATCTTTGGACATACATAGAACGAAGTCGTTTCGAGAAGTCAGAGTGGTTTCAATTTGTAATGATTTAAAGCAATAAATTTCATGTTTTCAATGAAGTGTCTCCAATTATCTGAAAGCTTTGTAGTTTAGCTCTAAACGCCTTAGATCGATCTTTTCGATTATCTAAGCCATTCATGTGGGCGATAATAGTAAATTGGATTTACAAACATATGCATACGTGTATATACATACATATGTACATACATAATTGGAAAACATAAATCCTGTTCAGCTTCTACAAGTTCTCAAACATTTACATATTGTCACTTTGCAATCCATACAATTTGAAGCTATTTTTCCTTATTTCATTTGCCTACATCATCACTACAAAAAGTCCATTCAATAGTTTGACGTTGAGAACACGACAAATATAAACAAAATAGGAGCTTAGCACTCATCTATGTACATACAGGTCCTTTTAGGCAAACCAGTAAAAAGAAAATAGAAGACATCGATGAAAAGGGACATACATTAAATAAGAAAAAAAGAATGTCTGTTTAAAATATCTTCACAAAAAATCTTAATCCAGGCGAATTTGCTGTCCTTCCACTCCATAAAAGTCACATTTCAATACATTTAATTTTTTTTCCTACATTTTTTCTGGATGATTTTCTTTCAGTGCCATTTGTCCTGTCCCTTTGGATACAGAAATACAAAAAAAAACGGTTTTGTTTTAGAACCACTTGGGGAGAAGAAATGTATGTACATCAAATCTTAAAACAAAGCAAAAAGGATTCTTAAATTCCAGATAGAACAACATTGAACGTATTTAAAGAGCTAGGAAAAAAACTGAAGGGACCAATTTTTTTTTCTGGAAAGAGGAAAAAGAAAATCATTTTACTTAAAATGGCTCACCAGTTGTTGGAAATGGGAGCATAAAGATGAAATAAAAATAAATGGAAGATAAGACGTTTGGGAATGCTTCTCATTTCTATGTATCTTCCTTTCTTTTGTCTGTAAAATAAAAACACTTTAAATAGAAAACTTACGAAGCATTAAATATTTGCAGTAGTAACTCTATATAAATCTAAAAAGAAAAGTCGTCCAGAAGCTCCTACAGTTTTCATCTGGTTTTAATAATAAAATAAAAAATAAATCCCTCTCAGTTTGGTTAGCTTATACCATTCTGTATTAAAGGATAAGTTAGAATTTGTGTTTTGTTTAATTTTTCATCTTAGTGCGGCGAAATTAGGTCGAATTGCGGTCTAGTGTAGAGATTTGAGAGTACAAAAGGGGAGCACCTGCACATGACTTTGAAATTTCTCGAGAAACACTCAAGATCTGGTTGTAAAAAGTAGAAAAACTCACATACCGAAGCAAGCTAAAAGTGTTTCTTTTAGTATTTAGGTGCCCCTGCATACATATAGTACATAAGAAATCAACAGAATGAAAATTGTCGACGCTTATTTCTTATCAAATCGTGTGTCCACTTTGTATCATTTCTTGAACTCAACCAATGATTCATTAAACGTGGTATTGTATCATTTGTATACGTGGCGTGGTATTATTTAAAAAACGATCTCAAAAGTCGGCTTGGCCATGTACAATGTAATGGAGAATTTAAATTCCTATAATGTAGTCCACACATTGGCTACACCAGTGTATCATGGGTAGTACACCCTTAGACCTCTGCAACATCGGTTCTCCTACAATAGCAAAAAGAGTTTATGGAGATTTACTCATTTATTTCAATAGTGAACATACAAACATATTATTGCATAAGAACAAAACAATTAATCCATAGTTTTTAAAATGAAATTAAGGGATTGTGGTACAACACATAAAAAAGTTACAATTTGTCTACTATACCCTTTTATCTATGCAGCCGTTATAAAGTGGGCGTGGCCACATTTCACTTATTTATTGATATACTACGATAAACGTCATTGTAAGCGGTTGGCTAAGAGCAATGTATAAACGAAGTGTATAGAATTCGAATTTCTAAATATTTAGCCTTAATATAATTTTTCGATTTCTTACAAAATAGTGAAGTTAGGTTTAAGTTTACACTTGATCTGTTTTTCTCTCCAAAACCCCAGATATGGAATTTCATCCTCTTAGCTCAAAATTGAACATCCAAAAACTAGTGACATACGAAGGGACAGACAAATGGAGTCACTGCTCGTTCGTTTTCGCTATTGATACTGATCACAAAAATATATCTACATGTGTATATATACATGCATGTACATATGTTTATAGACATATTTATATGTATGTACATATTTTTTTTAAATGCATTTTTATTTTTGTAATTCAGAAAAAAACTTAAAGCTAGACAAAAGTGCTTCAAACTAGCTTAATTATGCGGGCGCTCTAAGCTAAAGTTAATTCTTAATCTACATATGTCTTTCGACGTAACCTAACTTAATAATTACTTTTATATTAATGTTTTTATTAATTAACCTAATTTTAGTTAAACAAGGAACATGTTTTTGGTAAAAAACTTTGTGAATAACTTTTTTTTTTGCGATTTTTATATAAAACTTAAGCCTATCTTAACATAAATCTTAAATCTTAACGTATTTAATTACGTTATTTTTTTTTTTGTATTTTTTTTTGTTTTGTTTCTTGTTAAATATGTAAATATATGTATAAGCCGACTGCTGTTATAAGGTGCTGTACGATAGATACATAGACCTACATACAACTACCTCTGGGGGAGACGAAGCCGTTCAGGCGCACTCTCTCGTGGTACCTATCTTTGGGGTAGTAAGCCCCAAAGATTAAGCTATTGTTCGAGTTTATTGCTCTCGAACTACACCGGACAGCCATAGGTGAGCATTGGCCGTATGAGGGCCGTGTAACAGATTACCTTCACCCTCGCGTCGAGTTCGCTGCTATAAAACGGTGTCTTTGTAAGGGCAAAAGAAGCTCGGGCATTTATATATGTTTGTTAAAATCTAGATACTGGTCTAGCCAGATCCCAAGGTATCTGACTATACTTGTGCTCACCAATGGGCGCCCGTTAGGTCCCACGATAGAGAACTTTCGCCAATTCCTTCTGGTGTCCCTTGAGGCCCCATATAACCGCGTTCTAAACAGGATAGTTTCCGGAAGTTGATCTTTTACTTACAGTCATCGCAATATCGCTGGATAACATATACATATGTACATATGTATTTGTATGTATATAAGTATATAAATATATGTATGCACATACATATGTACTTTATAGCTTTACAGTTTGTTCCTTAAAGCGGGGGTTTGGATTTCCTTGTCGTCTCGATTTTAGACTATAATTGAAAAACCTTCGTTGCTGCACCATAACCGTCCATTCGTTCGTCTAGCTTTTAGTTCGTCTAAAAGCGAACACACTTCAACTAATTATAAATCATAAAATAATACTATAACGTAAGTGTATGACTCATACAGGCAGCAGAGGTGGGGTTTCGATGTCTCTCAGGTCTTTTTTAATAACAAATCTATTTACACAAATTCAGTGAGTAATTTATCGAGACTAAAACTTTATACTTAAATTCCCACTCTTGGTAATACATGCCAATGTCTCTTCATAAAGTTCTAATACATGGCGCAGATGTAATTGATGCAATTTCTTAACCGATTTGCCAATTATCCGAAGATGTCTCAAAGGGGAAGACATAAGGATTCGAGGAATTTAAGGGAACACCATACCTGAAAATCTTCCAGAGTTAGTACGAACACTGATTTATGCAGTTAATTTGATGCTTTTAACATAAGAATAATAGATGCATATAAAACATACATTACATAGATATGTACAGCGTAATATACAATAAAATAAAATTAAAAAATCGTACAACTCAAATTGTCTTTTTATTTAACATTATTTTCTATGAGGAAATAGTAGTCCCTTAAGCTCATCCATTTTCTTTTTTTTCAGCTTCTTCTGATAAACAAAAAAAAACATTTACAACTAATAATTAATACACATTACAATAGCAATAGATATTCCATATCAGACCGAATTTATCACCAATGCCTTCCACTGTTGAGCCTTCATTCGTGTATTTTTATACACTGTATAAAAGTTTAGATTCCATAAAATTTCAAGATCTTTAACCATTTCAATAATCTTCTCAACTTCGCGGTTGTACATTTTGATGTTTTTAGATTCGGTTGTCAAACATTTTCGGTACGTTGGTTATTTTTGGTTATTTCTGGACTATCAAACTGGCAGCACCGCAAACGTTAAAAGTTCACCAACTCATACTACAACTACTTTAGCCGCAGCTACGGATTGTGTTCCCAAGGCTACTTCTACTTCAGCTGCACTTTGCGTTCGGACAGTTAAGCTCAAGATTCATAGGAACAATAAAACCAATGAAAAACCTTTCCCAACACCCAAAAATGCATTATCCATAACAAGATGGAAGGAAGACATTCCTCATCTTATAAAGCGGATGGTCTCGAACGTGGGCGGTGAATTTAATGGAACATAAATTTTCACACTGAAATAAGATCCACACACAGAAAATGGAATAATGTCAAATCTAATCTACAGGAATGTGTTTCACGCCACATGAGAACATGATTCCCAACCTTCCATCCATCGCCATAAAAGTGCAACGTCGGATGAACGCCGTCACCTGAGTTGTGAATGCCACCGTTCCTTAAAAATGAAATAGTATTTAACATATCGACAGTATCCTTAAGGTATTTTGTAAGGGGTTTATATGCCCGAACAAGTGTAAATAAAGATTTTTTTTTAAAGGAATTAAATTTATATTTTATTAATTTATGCAAGCAATAAGAGAAAAAATACTTTTAATAAAATTATCCTTTCTTTATTAAATTTATGCTTTCGGGACTGACTGAGCCCCAAATCTACATAAACATTTTATCTAGTTAAAATATTTATTATTAAAGTAAGAATACAAATACAATTGATAAATAAAATGACGCGAACGAAAATTAATATGCGCAGGACTATCGACCAACACATTTTACTGACTGACTCCAACCGCTTTGACATGCGTAACTGTATGTGCGAAAAAGGATCCTTTAAATAGAGTACACACCTTCAGTTCTGGTTTGAAGCACGATTAGCACCAAAACTAAAAAACCGTCACAAAACATTAAATATGTTTGGATTTCCCGTTTTTTTTTTACTCAAAATCCCTTTTCGGGGGTAGCGAAACTGTTGACTCAAAGGAAACCCCCAATAGGCGTCAACTCATAAACAGCGAAATCCAAAAAATGTTATTGTTTTATGATGATTCTTGACTTTTAAAGCTCATCGTGCTACAAACCAGAATTGATAGTGTGTACTCTCCTTTAGAGTAGGTCCCTGACGCGTCTGCACTTTTTTGTAGTGTCGGTAAATATATAGAAAAAGACATCAGGCTCAGATTTTGACAAAATTTCGATATGTGATATACGTTTCTCCTTCGAACCTTTCAGGTTTCGAAGATTTGCATATGTATGTAAACCTTCAAAATTTCCATACAAAATGAACTTTGCTGATGTTCATAATTGTTCCGTCTAGAATTATGCAACTTTATTTTAATATAAACAGATTTGTTGTACATTTTGACTATAAACTACGATTTTTTAGCTCCTAACAGTATGCAATGATCATTGCTCACGGAATGTTCTTCCATGTATAACTTGTAACATACCCGAAGTGGAAGGGGCAACAAATAATCTGTAAATATTGCTATCAGTTTCTTGTAAAAAATAAAGTGCACGACGGGTCGTACATACTTTCACCTTAATGCTATAAGTGTACCATTTTTTGAGGATTGAAATGCAAGTCCTGTTCTTTTAATTCCTTGCTGTTCATTTGACATTTGTGTCGATTAACGGTTTAAACGATCGAGTATCTGCTTAAGAAAACCAACAGTGATCTTTTCTAGAGTTTGTGTGTTATTAATCTTGCGTTCTTTGAAAAATTAATCCAATGGGCCGTAACGGTAAAAATTGTACCTTAGAAATGGCTTTTACTAAAGAATGGCTTCGCTATAACTGCTCAAAAGTTATTGAAACACTTCCACAATCTCCGGACCAGAATCCCACATTTTTGTGATGAATAGGATCGTCGTGTTCGCGACGTCTCGTCTAAAGCGGATTTCACCATTTTCTCCGCAAGGTTTAGTCGATCACACAACTCCGTCGCCCCGGTAAGGGTATGTCAACAACTGGCGTGCAAGCGCCTGTAACATAGTCTGCCGTGTTCCAATTTCGGGTGGATGGACGAACAACAACAAAATTTACAGATTATTTGTTGCCCCTTTCGCTTCGCGTATAGTATATACATATGTATGTTATAGGTACATTGAAATATAGTTGCATAATTAAAACGAAACAATTGCGAAACTTGCAAGTAAAGTTATTTATCAAAATCGAAGTTGGGTGGCTTTTTATAGATAATTACTTCATTGTCTTATTTTTATAGAAAATATGAGCATTAACAAACCCGTTGGCTAGTCTATATTTCTAAATTTCAAATAAATCCTTCAAATACATCCACTTCTTCTTGAACTGTTAAATTGTATAGTTCTTTTACCAGAGAAGCCAATTCCAAATCGACTGCATCCCCACCGCGAGTTAATGTATCCTGTGTTAACAAATCTATGTCAAAGTTATCTCCAAGCATTTCCTCTTGAGACATTCCATCTGGTTCATGCAATGTTTGAAGGAAAAACGATGCAATTCCAAGACTAAATGGAAGATATTGAATATACTCCTTAAGAAGTTTGGATTTTGATAAAAATTCTGGAAGCTCTCTGTTTGCATGGTTTGCATAAGTTGAAGTGAGTTTATTATAATACGCATCGAAAAGTTCATCAAAGTGCAATGGTCGTACATCTTTTCCAGCAGATAGTGAAAAAAATACGCAAAGATCGACCATCGGGGAAGAGTATCGCAGTGTTTGGAAATCAAACATCATCACATTGGTGGGAATGGTTGGGCTCTGAAATGAATAAATTTTGTACTTAATTTCATTCTTTTTAAACTTCTTAAAAAGTTGAATTTACTTGGATGTTGTCGTAAGCGAAGGCCATGTTGTTTCTTAGATAATCGCCATGGCACAACGTAGCATATGGTTCAATAGGTTCAACTCGCTTCTTACTATAGATGAAGTTGTCTGATAAAAGTTTCAGAAGTTTTTGAAGGAAGTCCGCGGAAAGTTGTGGATAAAATTTATCAACTGCTTTGGCAATACGTTGCCCGCTGAGACTAGAAATTATAGCCCAGTGTTCTGGTGGTGGTCGGGCATAACGGGATTCCTCTAATAAACCGATGAGGGAGTCAAATTTTTTTTTATCAACGGCTTTCAGAGCATAACCAAGTCCATGAAATCTTCCAATGTGTTGAGCTGAAAGGATAGATAAGAAGTTTTGTTAAAAGGCTAATCTAAGCACTGCGTATTATAGTAGATGGTAGATCTACATATGTACATCTCACATTTCAAAAGATATATTTATATTGTTTTTGAAAATTCGTTTGGTTTATATAATACATCATTCAATGGGTGGTTTTTGGTATTACTCAACTTAGGGAGAATAAAGGATGATCTATAGATAAAATGAATTGAGGAAATGAGTTAGCTAAAGACAATTTTTTTTTTCTTTTTGAGTCCGATAAGTTTTTAATAATCGGAAATTCTACAATAACCTCCTTTCTCTCATTTAGGTCACGAATTTCGGAAAATATCTTCTTATCTTGTACAGATAAGGAGGAATTACTGTGCAATTTTGAATTACATTTCTGATAAACATTTTCTGTAACCAAAAAAAATATTAATTGATCTTAAATTTCAATGATTAAAAAAAAAAGAAAATATTAATTGATTATTGAAATTTAAGTCTTGTGTGCGTGGAATACTCAATTTTTGATCTATAAATTTGGAAGACTCATTGCATTCGTCTGAAACAGACAGTACGTAACACTATCTTCCCTATTATGTAGTCCCTACGAAGGGGGGCGTCTATTCACGCTATTTTTTTCTCATATTACAAGGATATCCTCAAATGTTTGTTGATGTTTCATTCTAAATTTCATCAAAATAGGTTTTTTATTGCAAATGCCCTAAAAAGTGGGCGTGGGTAAAATCGACGTCCAAACGAATTGTAGAGAGTTCAATTATCTAAATATTTTGTGTTAATAACATTTTTTCCGATTTCATACAATATAGTGAAGTTATGAAAAAGTGGCCCTGGTAGTGGGCGGATTTCGAAAATGTTTACATTTTTTTACTGCCTCTATTGCTCAGAAGCCCATATATGAAATTTCATCATCTTAGCTCAAAATTTTAGGCCCAAAAACTGGCGACAAACGGACGTACGGACATGTTTTAATCATTTTCTTTTCTCTACTGATCCTGATCACGAATATATGTACATAAGTATATACTTTATGTGTGGGCGCCGTGGCTCAGTGGTTAGTGCGTTGGACTACGGAGCAAGGAGTTCAAATCCCAGTCGGAACACCTAAAAGTGTTTCACGGCCCCACCTCTTGCGAGCGTCTGACAAACAGTACGCCATTAAAACAGTAGTTCCTTCCATATAACAAACACAACACAAATGGTTGTGAGAAGCTACGCCCTGTGTCCCATCGACCTGCTGCGCCAAGTATTTTTTTTTGTACTTTATAGAGTCTTCTACATATGTATGTCATTTTTTTCTTTATATTACAAAATGTATCAAACTTAATATCCCCATAGGATGGGGTACGAAAATGAATAAATAATTTTCGCGACAGACTCATAGAACCCAGGGCCCAGTTTCGCACAACCCTTCGTGTTGTACGTTTGTTATTTTTCTCATGACATTTGTCCTCTCGGATGTTTATCAGAAAGAAAGAAATTTCAGGTGTTATCTAGGAATATTTGCCCTATAAGTATAAGTGCAAGTGAGAAGTAACTCGGGGTAACGCTAGATCTTAAACACGAATGGAAACGTTATCTTGCTTTACATTTTTGGGTAATAATATGGCCACAAATACCCAAAATAATTCACTAAACTTATTATCACCTCAATAATACACTATATATCGGTCCTATGGTGATTACAGGCTCATCAGACACACCCTCTCTGCTCTTTAAAAAGTGTAATGACGGATCTATGTAGGTTTTGTGGATAGAAAGGGTAAGCATTTGACTGAGCGCATCAGTAGTCCTTCTGCATCTCCCTCTGAACTAACGTCATTTGTTTTATAGCAGGATCGAGTTCCTGAACAAACATTCATACACAAAACTAACAAATGATTGAAAATCGCCCATAGAACAATATTTTTCAGAATTTGAAAATGGAATAGCTAATCCTGCATTCGGTAGGCCGATTATGTAGACTCTAAGTTGCCCTGAATCCACAAAACACATTCTTCGTAGAACGCCGATTTTGGTTATACATCTTAATAATGTGTAGACGCTGATCTTTCCATGATGAAATATGAAACAATTATGAACAAAAATACCATAAAAGGTTAACACGACTCACGCTTCCTCTGTACAAAAATTCATAGACAAAATAGTACATATAAATGAATCACACCTTATATATCTACATATGTACATGCATTTAAAAATATACATATGTATATTCCTATAAAAACACGTGCATTTATGTGCTTGCTTTTAGCTAGAAAAACCAATATATTCTAGGAGACAGGGTGTCATGTATTAATGAAAATTCCTCATATTTATATATCGAGCATATGAATATTCGACCTCATTCTGCAAAATGATTGAGCCATTGTACAATCCATGCCAAATTGTTGCCAAAAAGGAGTTGCATGGTAAAGTATGCATGAAAGGGGCGGGTATAATAAATTCAATCCATTTCGATTTAGCTAAAAAACCTTTTGGCAGCAATGAAATTTAATTAAATTTTCACTAACCCCTTTGGCTTGTGTGTTTGCATGCAAGTGCAAATTTAGCGTGGAAGAGTAATTGGTGACCTACATACATTGTGAGCCATCCACTCAATATTGGCAATAAATAAGAAAAATTATTAAAGCAATCCATATTAACCAACAAACATAATATGCTGGAATTATTAAACTACAGGAGTAGTTCTATAAAAACTTAATACAAATAAACTGAGAGCATATAGAAAAGCTACAATCCGTTTGGAACGGACATGGCTCATTCGTGTTATTGCATAGCTCAGTTCTTTTTGACGTTTAGAGTGGAGTTGGCATGCGAAAGAATATTTTTTTTAAATGAAAATTTGATGCACTAGAATTTTTTTCTTTTCAATGCTAATTTATTAGGTAAAAAAATAACACAACTCTGCATCATATGTGTACATGTGTATGATACTCTACGCAATTGTTTCCTGCACTTGCGATGGCAGGAACTCTTATTCACTAATACCTTTAATGTTTAACTCCTTAGAAGAATATAAACACCGAAACTTAAAATATAATCCTGCATATAAAATATAATACATATGTACATATGTATGTCCACACATGTTACTTCGTGTAAATTTTGGATTTATTCCCAGATCAAACAATTGCGATCAATGAATAAGACAAACATGGCTATATAAGGAATGAGAGATTTGAAGGCGTGGGAGATGATTTAAAATCTTAGCACGAGGTGAGAAGTTACCCATAAATTGAAAATGTGTATAGTGTAGTGATTGCGGCGAGAGATAACGTTCACGACCTCGTCACTCCTAAGAAGAGTGGTGGATTGTTTCACTCTGACGGGATAGGGACTAGTTAGGTACGATCGTATTGGCTCGAACCAAGTACCTTGCTGTGTCGGAGGACTCAGTGGAAACTTTTATACATTTCCAAAATGTGGATATTTATATTTGTATGTATAAATAGTTTTATACATATTGTCAATACATTATCCATAGTCACGTGCTTTTAGAAAAAAAAAACTTAATTTGACCGTAGATTGCATGTAACATCCTCAAACTTTCTAAGTTATCGTATTAATTAATAAAATAATGGAGTGTGTCACGCCTGCTTCGGCAGAACTGATGATACAAGGAAGAAAGGATAGCTGGTACGGATTACTTATCTGGCAAAAAAAATATCTTGCAAACGCCTGACGGAAATCTACCAAAATAATTGCCATGAAATATCTTTCATTGCGGCCTTCAGCCAATACATACTAAGCGAAACCGCGATCATGAAGATGGTTGTAGTTAGATTTAGAACTTTTTATGCTTAAAACGCGATGAAATAGTAATAGTAGTTTGTTTTACTATTATAAATTTATAGGGGCATACATATGTATATCTTTTATTTACTAGGGCATTTACATATGTACATCATCCAACATTGATCCAGTTATATGCCCTATAGTTCAGGCCTCAAAGCGTCCAACATTATTCAAATAATGATGTTCAAACAACTCTCACAAACCACTCAGATCTTTGACGACCATACAATAAATGGTTGTGTCTATGTTAATGAAGTAAATTCTGCTTTGACTGTATAAATACTATGCAAACTGTTTCTACATGCACTTCTGCTATACCGCTAATAATCAAGAACATAAACATGACTTTTCGGACAGCCCATAGCAAACAGCCATAAATACCATGAAATCTAATTTAAACGGTAATGTTTTGCTTAATCGAAGGGGTGGGTGGCAATGTGTCCAACTTAATGTATTTTTCTTTACGAAAGTAATAAATTTTATACTCGAAAGACATTTATACACTCCTTAAAGCATGTTTGAAAATATTCAAGTAAATTTATTGTTTCCTGTTAAACTGGGAATAAGACGTACCAACGATAAGAAAAACATACCTATGTAAGTTAAGATATACTTACTTATGTATAAGTTCACCAAATAGTTAAAGTTGTTAAAATACCTTAAAACTTCCCTTTGTCCTATTTGAATACATACTGGGCTTAATTAGGTGTGATCAAGCTTCAACTAGCCAAGTATTCGCTTGCACACACCAAATCGTGTAAAGCCATTTGCACAAAACGATGCACCATCAAGAAGGCAAATTAAATTTATAGCCATATGTCTTGCACACAAATACTTGAAATTCCTAAGGATATATCCTTAGTTGAAACAAATATGCCAGCAGGCAGCAGGTGTGCAACACAACGTACAATAAATATGTATGTACATACATATGGATGGATGTATAAATACACAGCTATGTATGTGTGTACCTGTGCATGCAAACGTAAATGCAGACGAGCATTAAGGAACACATTCCCGTTCATGAAATAGAGAGAACATTTATTTTCTAGATTTTTCTTTTGTGAAGAATTGTCAAGCAAGAAGGTTCAGTTTTTAGGATTCTTTAAATTTTTTTACATTTTTCTTGGAAAAGACAAATATACACACACACAGCTATAGATAAGAGGGAAAAGTTAAAAGTTAAGGCAAAATAAGAGCTCTTGCGAAATTGAAGAACAAATGAAAACATATTGTGGGCTGCATTTACGACTTTGTTCTGCAGATGCGGATGGCTTTATGGTTGGGTGGTTTTAAGTTTAAGGTTTCCTTATAAAGTTTCTTTGTATATACGAATACGACGAATACTGTTGGCATGCAAATAAGGCAAATTCATGTTGGGAAAATCGTGCAAACTTATCTATTTGTACGATTGTTTTGTTTTTGAGAAGCTTAAATCGTTTCATGAGAACTTAATTTTACGTACGGTAATAAGACATGAATGAATGTATTCTTTTGTACAAACTGAACAAACCGAAGTTATAAGATTTGACTTTATAGGTAAGTATGTACATATGTATGTCCATATGTAGATAAATCATAAATTGAACACATCAGTCGAAATAGACGCTATAAACTATTTTCACTCGCGCTTTGCGTTTTTGCCTAAAAGCGAACATGGCCAAAACGGACTTGGAGAGAATTCGAATGTTTAATTTTTTTAATACAAATTTTCGATTTTATACAAAATAATGAAGCTATGCAAAAGTGGTCAACTGCCAGGGACTGATTTCAAAATTGTTTACACTCGCACTGCTTTTATTTCTCAGAAGCCTAAATATCAAGTTTCAGGTTCCTAGCTCAAAACTTAAGGCCCAAAAAGCGGTGACATACGGACGGACGGACAGGACTCATTCGTTTTCGCTATTGATAATGATCACGAAAATCTCTACCTCGATTATTTCTCTATGTTACAAACTATGTACATACATATGTATGTATGTATGTATGTATGTATGTATCAAACCGATTTCAGTTAAAATGGATTTTCTCGAAAACGGCTCTAACGATTTCGATAAAATTTGATGTGTGCGCTAGTTTGGGTATATGCTATGAGGTGGCATACCAGGTTTTTCACGAAAAATTCGAATGACGGTCATATTGAAAATCAGCTGTTTCTCGGGTATTTGTTTGGCGATTGGGCTAAAAATTAATATTTCTGGGTTATAAGACAAAGGCAAAATAATGGCGAACCAAATTTTGGAATTGCTACGTCCACTTTTATAAAAATTATTTTTTTCAAAATTTTTACTAGAAATTGAGTCGTTTGTCAAGTTTTATTTTTGTAAAAGGCACTAGATCGGTATTGCAAGGATTAATAGGTAGTTCTTCTATAGTCCACAATTCTAAAACATGTAGTAAAGAACCTTGAATTACGCTAGAAATGATCGAGTTGTGTTTACCACTAACAAATATTAGCAAGTTATTAGCATAACCAATTGCGGTGTACCCTGATCTGTTTAGAAATCTCCATCACCTCATTCTCCGGGCTTAGCCTCAGACGAATCATTACTAATCACCTCTATCTTCAATATCTAAGATTATTCCGTTAAAATATATGTACTTATTATCTTTTAAACCAACCAATAAAATTAGAAATTTCATTGCAATACCTACATATATAGTCAAACAATTAATAGAATGTTATCTGTTTATAAATAGTAATATATTGTTATATGAAAATTTTGTATTTAGCGGTTGTAGGGGATAGTACGATAACTTATACGGCAAAAAAATAATAACGGATTTTTTTAGAGGCCTCGGCTTCTTCTGGCACTGCTTTCAGCGGTCGATTCCATTTTTGATGACTTGGTCCAATATGTGCGGGGTCATTCCGGCGATAGCATCTCTAATGTTAGCCTTGAGTTCGTTTAAAGTGGTTGGCTTGTTAGCATGGACTAAAGACTTGACGTAACCCCAGAGAAAATAATCGAGTGGCGTTCGCCGTGAGATGAACCAGTCACACTTTCTCCTTCACTTTCTGCGTCACTTGTATAGTATGTAGCGCCACCTTGTTAGAACCACAGCTCGGATATATCGATGTTGTCGACCTCTGCACATAGAAAGTTAGTTAACATCACTCTATACTTGAGCCCATTAACGGTAATGGTGTCTATTTCCCCTTTTCAAAAGAAATAAGGTCCGATTATGCCGACTTGCCATAAACCGCAAAAAAACAGTCAATATATGTATGTATGTGGATGGATTGATGCTTGGTCGAACACTTGTGGATTGTGTTCACTCCAATAACGGCAATTCTGCATGTCGACATAACCGCTGAGCCAAAAATGGACTTTGTTCGAGAAGATGATTTTTTGGCTAAAATCCGGATCTCCGGTCAACATTTCCGGCTTCTTTTCTTGCGTCAGCACAATTTTGTACAGATGTAGGCCAACAAAAACAACCGCAAAATATGCATCTTTTCCACGGTGCGATGAATTGGCTCCACACTGAAGCTATGATGACGAAAGAGTTATCGTACTAGTGCCCGGTTGTATAAAAAACCTTGGTTCAAACCCCCATTAATGGTTGTTTAAGTTAAACCCAGTTTGTTTGTTTTTTTTATCCATTTTATTGCAGCAGTTATAGAGACGAGCTATGCAGGCCCATGTTTAGTCATATCATCCCTAGCAGAACAACGGTGGAAAGTATTTGCTGATCCCAACAATCGGTTAAATCCTCAGCCAGATTGACTTACCAAGAGGTGCTGTTCTACATAATATCGTGGGGAGTAATATCTGGGTCAGTGAGAAATTCAGTTCGCCATTTTTCTAATTATAGCATTGGTTATCAATCTCTGTGTCCATCTGCATTTATCAAAATGATACCATCTCTCTTCTAGACTTGTCCTTGGCAATATGTACGTTGTAAGAAGTTTTTCGGAAGGCACAACATAATCTCAACGCGTTGATTCTGTAAGTTGTCTCAGTCTACTTTCCGTATGATTTCGTCTTCAGAACTAAAGGGCATTACTGATGCAGCATTGATTTTGATAAGAGTAATTTCTTCTTCCCCCAATATTTGGCATAATCCGTTGCTTTTGGTGCCTTTGTAGCTGCATACTACAGGTGCAGCTTATAGGTTATCCTTGCCAAGGTATGTCAGGTCTGGTTTGAACGCTGCAATAAGATCGCAAACGGCTACTTCTATAGTCTCCTTGACTCACCTGCTGCAGATGAACACTACTACGGTATATTATCCTGCATGCTAGACGGCCCTGGACCATTCCGATAGTTTTATTCATGCTCACCACAATGATTGCTAAGTCATCGGCGAAGCCAATTATTTTCGAAGAGTTTGGATAGACGCATATCTATTCATATATATGTACATATATATGTTTATGTACACACACATGTGTCTAACTCACCTCCCAATAACAGATGTTCTACAGAGAGATTTACTGGTTTTTCCGTCATTCGCCAGCCATGGTGATTAAAGTCACCGAGTACAATTGAAGCCTCATATTCCTTGATGTTTGAATAAAAGTATCTAGGAAAATTGCGGTCCTTATTGTCTGCTTTAGAAAACTGCAGCAAAGTTGGAATGATAACTGTATATGCCGCAATTTCATTGCCGAATAATGTCTTAAAACCAACAGCGTCATAGTTTTCAGGCGGAATACTTGGAGTTTTCTATAAATAAAAATATATAAAAGAAAAAAATTAATGTGAGTAAGTACTAAACTTATAAGGTATGAATTTAAAATGAAGTTCGCCCCTGCGGCACATACATATGTACATGTGTTACTCTATAAAGTGTTATCGAGTCCTTAGTCAAAATCTTCTTCGATATTTTTTGACAGCTATCGTCTGTCACTAACACTAAAATCTAAATTGAACGTCGTTTACCTTTCTTTCTCTAATAAAGTAATCTTAACATAATATCGTCATCCTTAATTGTTTTGATTTGAATTTACTATTGATTAATACATGTATGTATGAATGCACAAAACTATGCTTTAAAAAAATTGTTGGTAGTAAAATAAAGCACAGTGGCTTTAAATATCCTCAATGGCCTACATTCATGTGTATGTAGAGTCTTCCCTGCACATAAGTATGTACAAACAAAAATCCATAGAAAGAATAAGTTTTAAGGAGTTTCATTGTTGATATTCATTAAATTTCCTAATTTGATTTTTACTTGCGTAAGCCCTAAGGTATCGTTGGCTCTATCTACTATTATTTGTAAAAAAAAATGTTTGCTTCAGTAATTTTGATCTCAAAATAAATCTGTGGTAATAAGTTAAAACAGCAGTTGCCATTTTTCAATACGCGCGAAAGAAGTTTTACACATTTTTTTCAAACACTTTTATTTTTTTTTGCTAAAAATGCAGAAGCCAGGTTGATGAAATCAATTTTTGTAATAGAAAATACCCACATAACCTTTTCTTTTTCTTAGTTAAGAACTTATATCCGAGCTGGTAAAAAACTATTTCAGTAACTTAAGTGTTTTTAAAAAAAATTAAAATGTATTTAAAAGAGCTTAAGTTGAGCTTATATGACTTAAGTTATTTTGTAAAATTGGTTTTCATTCAATACACATCTCTTTAAAATAACTCACATAAGTCGACATAAGAATAAGAATAATTAAATTAAGCACAAGCGATGAGATTCTTTAAATTTCAAATATCATAATAGCTTATGTCATGACTTAAGCTACATATGTACATATGGATGAAAAAAAAAAATTCTACAATGATTTGAACAGTTGTATTTTGCGTAGTGTACTGAGACCCAAACCAAAAAAAATATAAACAAAGGGTTAACAAGCTTAACAAAAAAAATCGATTTTCCCTTATGTCGACATTAGCTCTTTTAACTTAGTACCACGGAAATATTCTTAGCTTTAGACTGAAAAGATTACAACATTTTGAAGAATATTTTGTATAAAATAGACAAATTTTATTAGAACTAAATAATTTTTTTTTTATTATTTATACATAAGTCTCTATAAGTCATCCACACACCAGTTTTAACCACGCCAATTTTTTGGGATCGTTTTTATCAAAAAATGAACGATTTTGATGATATTTTGCAAGAAACATTAACAAACATACGAAGATAACAATTCAATTCGACAAAAAAATGGCGTCCATCCAAGCCCACTTCAAAATAGATGAAAATTGTATATTATCATGACTTAGCATTATTGTCACTTTGCATTTGTGGGTGTCAATTCAGCAGTGTCGAATCTGCGAGACGATGTAATGACAAGTCCTCAATATTAAGCCAGTCCGCAAGAAAAAAGAAACAGCTTTTACAACGCCTGGAGGAGGAGAAATTGTTGCGAGGTAAAAGCATAAAACTCTACCTTCAACAAAGTACGAAAACAAACGATGAAAAAGAAACAGTTCCACCAACAGTTCCAACTTTTGGAATTGCAGAAACGTTATAGATCCAAGCTATCATGTGACTTACATATGCATATGCAACAAACCTGGGACCCAATCGGAAGTACTCTCAAACGATAGCTGACCTCTTTTGGAAGGAATGTATCAAGGCGTGTCTACCTAATTTTAACAAACGAGGCGTCTGGAAAAAATGTGTAACCAAGTTTATAAATAATTACCGTAGTTTGCAAAAGAAATCTTCTAGACAACAAGATTTTAAAAAGTTAGATATACTACATACATACATACATATGTATGCTATATAACCTGCCAAAAAGTCTAACATGGTTTTTTATGAAAAGGAGTAATCTATCTTCAAAATATATGGAAAAGCTACAATCCGTCTACAATGGATCGTATCATACCCTATCCTCCTTATTATGTAGCCTTTATAAAGAGGACTTTACCTGTAATTTTTTGTCGAATTACTATAATGTCTTTAAGTATTTGATGTTTCATGCAAAATTTCATCAAAATTGGTCCGCCCCGAAAAGCACGCGTGGCTACAATTGAGGTAAATATTAGTTCGATTATCTAAATATTTTTTTCCTAATATAATGTTTCGATTTCATGAAAAGTTATGAAACGTTGGCGGATTCCAAAACTGTTTATACTTATCGATTTTTTCTATGTTACAAACTATGAATCAAACTTAATATGCCCTTAGGATAGGGTATAATTATGACATTTCCTTCCGATCTAGGCTTATCTACCTCATCGTCATCGTTTCAGTCTTTGTGCTCTTTAAAAGCTTGAAGAAAATCCATTGTTTTAGAGAACCATTTTGTTTAGCTATGAGGCACATTTTTGGCTTAATGGGTACGTCAATAAGCGAAATTGCCGTATTTGGGCTGAAGAGCAACCTGAAGGGATTGAAATGCTCCCGCTACATCAAGGCGAAACAATGGTTTGGTGTGGTTTATGGGCTGGTGGATCTCTTCAAAAACAAGACGCCCGTTATCGCGGCATAATAACGGAGTATTTCACTCTTCGGACCCGTGAATTGGCTACCTACATATGTAGATAGTGTAATATCACACCTAAATACTTTTTCCTTTGGGGCTATGTAAAATTCAAAGTCCATTTGGATAAACCGTGTCCCATCTTCAAGAAAGGCGATCCTGTGTCTTATAAGAACTATTGAGGCATATCTATGTTTAATGTCCCATATAAGATCCTTTCCAACGTATGTGTGAACGTCTTAAACCTTTCTGCAACACACTTATCGCCTACCAGTGTGTCAGCCGTACAATGCAGTCGTAAAATGCGGGACCGATCCGGAAGAGATATTAATAAACAGCGCTGCCATTGCCATAGACGTACATACGTACTAGTAATCCCCAGCATACAGAAATGGAACAGTAGAGGGCACGGAGAGGGAAACTAATACCTGACGCTATATTTTTTGGATGCTTCCGAGAGTATCTCTACAAATGTAAGCACGCTGATGAACCATACTGCCCGCATTGCGATGGAAAAATGCAAAATACAGAGCATATCCTGATGGAATCCCGAAGATACTCGACGGTCAGGGACATACTTGAAATCGCAATACATACATAGGTGGACAGGTGACACCAAGAGGCCTGGTAAATGAAATTATCACAACCATAATGCAGCAGCTACGTATGGAAGAACGGTCAGCTCGAAGTTAAGAACCTCCAAACTCCGGTAAATACCTACCAACGAAAACATATGTATGTATGTATACAGCCTACACTCAACATAAATACAGCAACTATGCACATTACCAAACAAAGATTCATAACTGAGCACAACGAACTGACACACACACACACAGCCAAATACGACATACCGACCTTTGACACACATACAACCGCTCATACTCTACGAAATCACGCAGTAGTTCCTCTGAGCTATTTTAAACATGCACCGGATTTCGGCAAGATGCGGTGTCTTGTGATATCTTCAACCTAGTGCTGAAACAGATAGTACGCAGGGTAGGTGCTAACACGGAAGGCACTATCTTTACCAAATCTGTTATAGAAGCTATAAAGGCAGTAGAAGAACAAGCAAACGACTTGGTCTAAAGTAACAAAACATTGACCCGTTGACTGTGAGCAGATTTTGGGCACTTTCGAAAGAAAAATTCTTCGTTGAGTTTTCGGTCCCGTATGCGAGGGGGAGTATATATAACCGCGAACTCTATGAGCTGTACCAAGATGTGCATGTAGGCCAAAATTCGTCGACTACACTAGATCGGCCACATGGAGTGGAGTTTGATTACGAAAGATTATAAAAACCACTCTTCAACAATACCACATATTTTATTATTTGGATTAGCAAGAGATGTTACGCGGTTGGCGGTCAGCAGCAAAAGAGACTAAACCGCCTGTGGTAATTACAGAAGTAGTGTAAAGTGAATTGTATAAACATTAAATTGATAAGAAAAGTTGAGTGGAAACAATCCAAAACAGTAATGAGTAATGAGTAATTTACAAAGTAAGGCTATGTATAAAAAATGAGTCAATTATGAATTATGAACCGGCAGAAATAGCAGGAGAATATTATGAATTAATGTTATGAGAAAAACCGTTTACAAAGAAATAATAGGGTGATGTGCCGGAGTGAATGGACGATAATGATTCAGGATAAGAGGATAGTCGAATCACAGCCCCCTGGTTCGAGACGACAAGGAAGACCGAACTGCAAAAATAAGTTTATACCTCGATTTCCGCACAAAAGCTCGAAGTAGGGAATAAGGCCTTAAGGAACACAAAAAGCAGATGGACCCTTGCGTGACCACATGCCTTATAGGTACATACTTCTCTGATTTAAATTTTTCGGGCTACACTTTTTCTAGGACCGTGAAGAAACTATACAGGGTAGTTTGCAAGTTTATCATAGTTTATCTTTGGGTCTGTATTGACCTGAGTGTGGCGATGTAGAACACTTCCACCTGACCTACCCACATACTTAACCTAAGCAACAAGACCCACAGTTATTATTATAAACCTCTTGAATGCTAATAAATGCTAATGGATGCATCCTGGTACGTATTAGAACAATACTCACGGCTATAATCCTTAGGCAATATATAAATAAGTAGTTTAAGGTGCTGTGTTAGGATCCACCACAAAGTCCTTACTCCGTAGTCCCACACACTAACCACTTGACCCACGGCGCTTAATCAACAAAAATAAAATCTATAAAGCGGATGAACTGTGCAGAATACGGGTTGAAGTATTGATGGATACCGGGGATAACCACATGTTTGTTAAAGAAGATCTTGTAAATGTAGTGAATGACCAAACTCGTTCTCTCTTGAAAGTTGAAATGAAGTTGCTTCAAAGAATGAGTTGATCATTAAATATTTGAACGATGTAGTCGAAACAGGAAAAATTAGTAGTTCTCCATCAATGACCAAAGCACTTTTTAATCTATGAATATAAAACAACTGCAAAACGTTCTAGGGCTAGCAGATTTTTTTCTGAAACCCATAGGTTCTTTTGTTATAATCGAATCGCTTATCTTCTTAGCAACTTAATTCTGCTAAACAAGATACATTCATATGTAAGTAAGTACATATGTACATACATACATACTATGTAATGTCATTTTTTTAAAAATAAAGTGGGATGCGCCCTAAGGGTTGATCTATCCTCTTGATCGAAAGTGTAAACAAGCAAAAACGACTGTTTTGTTTTTATCTGTTTCGGTTCAATATTGTATTCGATTAATTTACAATCGAACTGAATTTTATATTTGCTGATTTAACCTTTGTATTATTTACGGCGGTTCACACACATTTCAAAAATAAAAATAGTACAAAAGACAAAAACAAATTATATACAACAAAATGTTTTTTACAACAATTCCACAATTGAATGCGCTGTTTATAAACATTTATCTAATTGTTTTTGTATTTAAGATTCTTGAAATATGAATACATACTATATACAGTGGTGGACACGTAAATAGCACACTTTCACTTGTATCAATAAAAAGTCAATTTCTCAGCGTGTAATAGAACAAAAGACTTTTTACTTATAGAATTTATTAGACTTTAGAGCGTCCATTAAATTCACGGAAAGAAGATATTATTTTCCTGAAAATAGAGAATTTATACACACATTTGTAAAAATATGCCTGGCCACATAAATAGCTCACATTGGTTTTAGGTGATTCTAGTAATATTGTGTTGTGATTAAATTATTAATAATAAATTCATTTGAAAGTAAGTATGTTTGTCATTGGTTTGTAGTAATAAAAAATATCGAAAGATGTACCTAGAGATGGGGAGAGGACCACATTGCTCAGGATAGAGGCGAGAAATCATCTGCAACATCAAAGCTAAGGGGTCTTCGGTCTGTTACACTCTGTCTGTTCTATTACACGCTGAAAAATTTACTTTTTATTGATACAAGTGGAAGTGTGCTACCTAAGTACATACATAAGTGTAATAGTATCACATATTTTTCCATTCTTTTCATTTCTCTCATTCCCACGTTCGGCAACATCCGCCGGATAGTCTTAAGATTTAATTTGTATACCTACATTGTCGTTAGTCAGTTGTAATTTGTCGTTCAATTAAATAAGAGGATAAATAAATATTTTTTTATGAAAACATAGTATAGTAACATTTGTTATTCAACCTTCCTATTATTTACGGTGATTCACACACATCAATAATATAAGTTGTAAAAGACAACAATTCTGACGATGCCTGCCTGCTATATTACATCACCCGTTATTGACTGAGGGAACAAAATAATTTTAACAAGCACCCCAAAAATGTATGCGATGTTTATCAACATCTGCATATGTATCTAATTTTTTTGGTATTTACAATTCTTTACATACAAACATACATACATACATACATGAGTACTACATATAGTATAAAAGTATAAATGAAAATGTTCACAGTATTCATAGAATGTAAAATTAAAAGGCAAAGACTTGATAGATTCTAAATCAAAACGAAAAAACGAATGACGTTTGTACACATGTAAGTATGTATGTACATACATATACTACATATACACTAGCCGCTAATTTATCTTTCCATTGCCATTAATTATCATAATTTTTTTATTCTTCTCTATCTGTAGAAATATATTTTTATGTACAAATATATAATCGTAGATGATTAGGTTTTAGATGAATAATTTCCCATATTATTAATGATAACGAAAACATGTTTTATGACTAATTATTATTACTACTGGAAGCAACTGAGACACTTGTAATCAATAGTTCGTTCTCCTAGAAAAAATTCAATTATTTTCAGTCAAAATGATTGGCTAATATAACAGTATCTTATCTATGAATATTTATGTGTCCATTATCAACGTCGAGTTAATCTTTTCACAGATTTAAAAGCACATCAATACTTTGCCCGTTTGAATTAAAATATGTGCTAATCTGATTATATATTTTTACAACGTTGGTAGAAAATGAGAGCATTTTGTGTATGCTGGAAAACCGACGAAACAGGAAAACCCACTTAGGCCATCAATCTTCAAAGCTAAGATCATGCAAAGTGAATTAAATATGCATTACCCCAAAAAGTTTTCGTTGCAACACATGTATACCAAATACCATTATGTATCCACTAACCTTAGCTATTAGAATGCACGTATGCTCCTCACTTTCGTAAGTATAATTAATTTTTACTCTATAGCATTTTGTTAGCATAAACGCTTCATCTGTTCCGATGGGGCGGATGAAAACATCAAGCACCTTAAACGATGCATTAACATTTCCACTTAAGGTTCCAGAATTTTTTTTTAGTTTTCCACTTCTCACAATATCCGGTAAGACTTCACTTAATATCCAATTCTTCACTTCGGTTAATTCATCCATAATACAACTGCAAATTACTACGTATGGATTTATACTGAGATGGCCAGTGTGTTCTGCTACGAATAGAGTCAAATGTTTACTATTTTATTTGACACAAACTTTTGCATCTTCTGTATTAGCAGTGGAAGATTTGCTTAGTCACTTCGTTGAGTAGGTACGTATTTCTTTTTACGTTATCTTGTTTAAAGATATTTAGTGATAGGCGTACGCGTCGCCGTGTGCCGTTACTAAAAATATATTTTTATGTGATTGTTCTTCAACACTGTTAGCGACTGCGATAGTGAAATGTGAATTGGTATCTGTTTTAATGTTTATTGAATAAAATCATTACCTGCTACTTGTTAGATTGTGCTGATGACGTAATAGTATTCTGTTTTTATTTGTTTTGTAGTTTGTAGGCAAATACGTAGTGTTGGTATAGTACATTTTGAAAAATGTCCAAAGATATTTGCCGCAGAAAAAAAGAGTTCACATAACTTAGTATAAAATCTTTTGAATTTTCCATATCCTAAGGAATAAGTACTGCTTCTTTGAAATCCACCCACCGCCACTATTTTACATGAAATTAAAACAAAATCATTAACACCGTGTCCAGCGTAAGTACGGTTAATTCAGTCCGTGCGTTGCGGTGCGTTTAATGCGGCCAGATTCTAAAATCAAATTGATGTTGGGATATGTAGATATACATGTATAACGTAACCACGACATAGTGCCCAACAGGTGCGTTGATATGTCCTTGCATCGCATGCATTGTTTGAAAATCGAACTGGTTTGATTTTGCCCGCAGTATGGTGAGGAAATGGTCGAACTGTGTGAATGCACTATCGTGTTGTTTTTCGACACACAACGTATGACCAAATGTTTACTTATTCACCTATACTTCATCCATTCATTGCCCTTAGCCACGCCCACTTTTCGGGCGTTTTTTCAATCAAAAAACAGTTTTAAAAGACAACTTGCATGTAACATCAATACACTTTCGAAAATATAGTAGTAATTCACGCCCACTTTACTTGATAGAAAAGAGAGAGGCTATCATACGTAAATTCGAACTTTTTTATATGTTTTTATTTCATTTACACTTCATTACTGTACTCTCAGCTTGAAAAACATGTTGAAACTACTACACATAAATACTAGCAAACCATGCTGTCAGTTTTCCAATGCATTCAAACCATCTCACTCTACAGACTTTCAAAACTTTGGAAACAACGAATGAGATTTAAAATATGCTCTGGAAAGGTGGCGCACAGAGTAGTTTGGTGTGATCGAGAATACATTTCTTGGAAGAAATGTCATATGAGTTTGTGAGTTCAACTGCCCAGATGGGCAACGATTTAAGCGACTTGTTCAACTTCAGTTCAACCTATTGGAGCTGGGTTGTTCTTATTTCTTGGTAGCAGGATGTTAATAGTAGTATGAGAAACTGATACTAGAGTAAGTGCGACAAATGTGGCCCACGTGGGTAATATCCTTACTTACTTAAGTCCTGCATCCCCTTGTGGGTCCTAGGGCCTCGACAATGCCTACGCGCCATCATGAGCGGTTTCTGGAAATGTGTCTCAGTTCTCCCCAACTCTTTTCCAGTTGCCGTGCTTCCTTCTCAACTGTTCTCCGCTACGTACTCCTAGGACCGCCGCGTATCCTGCCATCCTGAGTTAGCTATGGACCTGTCATCCTTTCGGAGAGTTTGTCCAATCCACTGTCACTTTCGTCGTCGAATTGTTGTGCCTATAGGTTCATGGCCCGTTCTCGGAATATGGCCTACCATAATTTTTGAATTTTGCTGTTGTTAAAATTAAAGTTCCTCTATAAAACCCACCCTGGGCCATATTTAATACCAGATGGGCTATATTAGCTATTTTCAAAAATTAAATTTGAAGTTTCTTTAAGTTTTCGTTTTGAACTGTTGACTGAAACAAAAATGATTTGTAAGACTTAAAAAAAAATAAAAATGAATTAGACTTACATTTATGATTTTTTTTTTTAATGTTAACGGTGGTTGTTAATACACGTAAATTATTGGGTGAGAAGAGTACTAACGAATTGCTTTCCGCCTCTCTCCAGTTTAAAAAAAAAGTTTAGTCTTTGCTTAAGCGAAGCGATTGGTGATCCAATTAATATTTTGGATTCGACTTAATAAAGAACTCGAATTATAATTTCGTTTTAGCAGATATATACATATGTATACATATAACGAACCTAAAACGTATGCATTTTTCATTAAACCAACTATAGAGACAATTGAGCAATTAGATAAAGAAACTTTTACCTTAGATATGCAGAAGGGTGCTTGGACTGCAACACATAAGTGAAGGAAAAAAACAAACGTATGCGGAAAAAAGATCCAAACTTCCATCTGGTAAGAGAAAAGCTCATAGATATGAAACAACCATATTAAATAATTTCTCTTATAAGCTTAGAAAAGGCATAGAAGAATTTTCCAATCTGACAAGCGATAGTAATTCAGATAATATTCAAAGAGAATTTAGAGATTTTTTTTGCAAAATTTTCGTCACTAAACTGGGTGTGGCTAAAGACAATATAAGTGTATATAATATCAATATCTACATATTTGGTCTTGCATGTCGCAAAAGCCCAGGAATGAAATTTCTTCTTCGTTTTGCTATTGATATCTACTTGTATAATTGGGGGATAGCAGCAGTTCCAAATACATATATAGAAAAACTACAATCCCTCTAGAACGAATCATATGATATCCTATCCTCGTGGATATTTATTTATTCGAAAGGTGAGCGTCGTGGTTGAGTGGTTAGTGCGTTGGACTATGGAGCAAGAAGTTCGAGATTCGAAACCCAGCGAAAACACCTAAACGTTTTTTCCATGGTCCCACCTCTCGTGAGCGTCGGACAAACATCTGAGAATATAACTGTCAAGAAAAATCTTCTCGAATAACAAATGAAAACCTGATTCGATACGAAATGAGTACATATGTAGGTACCTATGCATACCATGTGAGATGTTTACTTATGATTCGGTATAGAATGGTACCAAGTAACGAAAGAGGACTTCACAGATTCTCTTTTAGTAATTTATTGTTTGACTATTCTAATTCTAAATTATTTTGATACTTATGGTTGGGTAGGAACACAAAGTTCACGGATAGGACGTGTTAGTTTAGTTAGTAGTTCATTTAAGTGCGAATATCTGCAACCCTGACCCTTTTAGTCGTACCAGTGTACACTTTAACTAGATACTCTTCCTAAATATAATTCAATTTTCTTCCCGTATAACTACGAGATTATCAAAAGATATGTATCGTTGCGGGTACTTTCATTTATATCTTTTGTTGAGTTCCTTCAAATATCTGTACATACTTCTTTTCATTAAGAACAAAATTTATGATGAAGGATCTTCAATTTCTCCCATCAAGTTATGAGATTTAAGGATCGGTTTCGGTGCAGCCAGTAAGGGAGCGCAGCGAATGAAATGGTATAGTGTCAAGGACGGAATATCGTTAGAGCTTTTCGTCATGAGAGGAATTGGTGTTAGGTTCAGACAGGCTTCTACTCTCGCAAGAATTGTGAAATACTCTTCAAAGTTGAACTTGATAGTTAATATATAAGCTTTTACAGCTGCAACGCACCTCCCTTATGTGAAGCGGCAGGAGGAATAAATGTCCCCCTGACTCCTTCGCTTGCCCTATAGGTATAGGTGCAAGTAAAAATCCATAAGGGCTACGTAATATGGACGATAGGTTATCATACCATCCGTTCCAGACGGAATGTTGCTTCTCTGTGTTATACACATACAAGCTGTTAATATAGCAAATGACATGCAAAGATCATTCACAATCGTATTTTTTTCTGTTAATACATGAATAGTTTTTTAGTTTATTAGTTCATGTTTTTAAATATTACTAGTTACTCTTACATTAATTTAAATTTCATAGCCAACATTCACCCTCGCCGTGAACTCGTTCTCAACAATTCTTTCTCGGGTCCGAAACACAAAGTCACATCACTAATTCGCTTAATATGGAAGTTGGAATTCTGCATGGTTTTTCCAATTCTTCTTCTTGATTGTTTTTTGTCGAAGAAACAATTAGTGGAACAGAGCCAGACATATCCACATTTCATTGATTAGTATACGAAAGTGTGGATCGTTGGGTGTTGCTCTTCGTTGTGTGGTCTGTATTCTTGTTGTATGAGTGTATTGTGTAGAATTTGCAGTGTTAGTAACGGATGGGAAATTTTGATGCGAAAAATTTCCCAAGTGTAATTTTTTGTGTACAGTGAACTAAGAAATGATTTTATTTTCATTTTACTTTGAGCCCAGGGTATATAAATCTCGGCGGAAAGTGAATGTTCTCTTCATAAAACGATCCAATATTGACCTATTTTTTTTTATTTTTGAAAAAATGTACTTCTCCGTCGAGGTATAAGTGTTCCGTTTTCAAAAAGTTTCCCTTCCTACATTTTCTTAATTTTTCGCTGATCGTTGGTGAGTCAATATCATGCAGAAGACGGAAAGTAGAGTGCGAAGGAGTTTAAAGTGGTGCACATGGTGGTTATGATGCTACTGTTGGACATCTGATATTAATGAAATGTGTGACTTCTTTTAATACACAAAGGGAAGAATTCAAGAAACATACTACTAATTACTTTGGTAAAACCATACAAAACCTACGTGTACATTGTCGGCAAAAAAAACCACAAGAGACACATACATATGTATGTACATATGTATGAAGTTATAACAATCTAATTATTTCCAACATTTTCCGTTGAACTTGTTTATTAAATGTTGGATACGATCCAATTCAGTATCCAATTCTCATTTGGTGATTACACCCCATGGACGAGATAGGAGAGCAGACTTTCATTCCCATAATAATGTAGCCAGGCACTTTAATTGCGCAGTTGGCTAAATAAGGTGCGCTAGCAATACGAATGGTGACCGTCTTTAAACGGTAAATTCATAGGGACTGGGTTGAATTATTAACCCACAGGATCAGTTGAAAATACGAGTCGTTTTTCCACAATTATATTTGGCGAAACATTTTCTCAATTTCTGCTGTGAATGTAAATTGAAACGTCCTCCATACTAACATTACTCTTTAGTGTTTTAGGTCCTATAATTAAATGATCGTTTAAGAAAGTACAATTCAAAGTCTTCGGAGGGGTATAAAAAACAACTTGTTATTTAGTCGTGCGAGAGTCGTTATCGACAACACGGTGTGAAACAACATAGTGATAGAGAGTACGAAGAACATCATCGTTGAGGTCATTGACTTCGGAAATCTTCCCCAAATCCAGGTAATCTTTAATACATTTCGGATACTTCTTATGTAGTGTCGATTTCGCCTTGAATTGTTTCTCCAACTGATGCACCTAACTTTGAACGTCCTTGCCCAGGTCTTAAAGGAAAGTAATATTCCTTATCTACCCCCTGATAAGCTTTTAATCGTCTCCTCAAATCGTTTCTCCCAGGCCATGTTTTCATCGGATTCGGCATGGTGTATGGTGCTTCTTCGATTTCCCAAAAGTTCCTTAATTGAGTCTCAACGTCAAGAACCTGAAGAAAACACCGTTGGTACATCAATGGACACTTTACCCAACAAAATCCAGCCTAGTGTGTTCTTTGTGCTATTGTTGTGTTATTAACTGAATTAAATTCAAATTTTTATTAAGAGAAAATGAATTCAAAATCCAAATGAAATGTAATTTTATTACATTGAAATGATAGTAATTCACGTGGCAGCAAGGGGTTTGCTCCTGTTAACTATTTCCTGGACAGATGTTTCGGGTAATTTAAAGAATCAGGATAAAAATAAGGAAACGGTATGTATGTATGTATTGTAAAAAGTTTATATATTTTAGTTTTGTAAAATTAACTCAAAAACAAATCCCGATGAAAAAAATAAAAACAAAAAAAATATGGTACACGAAAAAACGAAAAATGTAAATTCATGCTTTCGTCCATTTGTAATTTGTAATCTCCAGAAAAAAAGTATTTCTATTTTTATACAGGGTTCACCCCCTGTTCATATCGAAGGTAGAACTCCAAGCGATCTTAGTCTCATTGAGGAAGAAATCCGTGGGAATTGAAATAATTCCGAACATTGTGCTCAGACATCTCCCTCTAGAAGCGGTGGACATACATATACAGTGCATGATACCCTCATCTCTGGTATCGGAAGTCCAATGGAATAAAAGCAAGAACCAATGCACGGGTGCTTTCCTTATTGACTTGGAGAAGGCCTTCGATACCGCATGGTTAGAGGGACTTGTTTACAAGTTGAGCAGGTTGGGTATCAGTAAAGCACAACTGTACATTATGCATAGCATGGTCACCACAGTTCGTTGTGAAAAATGGCAAGGTGACTTTTGCTGTTACGTTTCGAATTAAAAACGGTCTGCAACAGGGTGCGAATAATTCGCCTTTTTTTAAACATTTACACCAGCGATCTCACTGGTTCTCTTTATCATGCTATTGTTTACACAGACAACTTGATTGCGTACAGGTTAGGTTAGGTAGAGGTCGTTGCAACTCTCTTGCAACGTGACTTCGACAAGATCCAGCGATATTGCGATGATTGTTCAAAACTGTTATCTGGGGCCTCAAGGGACATCAGAAGGAACTGCCGAAAGTTCTCCACCGAACGCGGTGACATAGACGATTAGAAGTGTAGTCAGGTACTTTGGGGTCAAACTAGACCATTTTAACAAACATATAGAAGATGTTCTGGCCAAAGGTACTTTTACCCTTCCAAGGAGACCGTTTTATAGTAGCCAACATGATGCGAGGGTGAATGTAATTTGCTACATGGCCTCATACAATAAATTGTCCTTCAGTGTGGTATGGTTCAACGCAGGAAAGGATTCGGGTGTTTGAGAGGGCGTGTCTTCGGCCTTCATTTGTACAGAATGCAAGGGTCCGAGTACACAAATTCTACTCCAATGAGGTCCTTTATAACAAAGCGAATCTGCTCACAGTGGACAATTTCCTGATGAAGTTGATTCCGATCATATTGCGAGAACATTAGTATCGACTAATAGCCTGATCTTCGGGGCTTACTACCTCAATGACATGTATCATGAAAGAGTGCACCTTAACGGCTTTGTCCCCCCTTTTTTCGTAGTATTTCCTCTATTTTCGTAGAAAGGTCTGGTTCAGGATAGAACGGGTACTCCGATAATCTACCACGTTGGCAGAAAAGCTGTGGATAGGTTAGGTTAGGTTCGTGAGGCGATTAGAAAAATATCACATCGCCAAACTCAGGTCAGTGGTCACAATGATTTTATTGTACTAGCCATAGGGAAAATATGTCCCTTGTCCACTTGTAAACCCTAGTCTTAATTTGTTTCATATGAACCACCAAACCATCCAGTAGATTTGATGAACTTCAAGATGTCATTTGTTAGTCTATTGGATAATTCTTCAAGATCACAGAAGAAGTGTCGCCCAAGAAATTGAAATCAAAGGTCGATAATCCCAGGGGAGTGGCAGAGAGACTTCCTCGTCTCCATATCCCCGATATATACATACATATATTCATTCGTAAGGTTTAGTTTTTTTCATTTGGTACAGAAGATAATTATGCCCCATAATTACTCCTATCAGGGTAGAAGGTTCGTTTCTTGTCAAAGCAAGGCCATAAGCTTCTTGTAATTACACAAGTGTCTAGGAAGGACTGTCTACTATTAGCCTCTCTACTGGGCTTTATCCATGCCTCTTGCTTCAGGGCGCAAGGCAGGATGAACACCAAAGTGTCTACTTGTTCTAATATCGATTCAGAACCCCTTCTTGCCAGCTCGTCTGTCTTCTCATTTCCTGCCATTCTTTCGTGAGCAGAGGGCAACCTTGTGCTGTGTTCCAAGAACCTTGAGCTCTTCACGACAACACTTTACAAGGTTGGACTTTATTTCTATGGTAATAATCGCTTTTATTGCCACCTGGATGTCAATGAAAAAGGTGATACCTTCCTGTGGTATTGCCTTCAACGCAATCTCACGGGCAGCTATTTAAATGCGTTAAATGCGTTAAATGCGTTAACAATTGCGTTAATGACTGCATTCCCCATCAACTAAAATGTGATTTTATTCAATTTAATTACGTAGTTTATTGTGCCAAGAAGATGAGTTTCTTGTTTTAGTTGTGAATGACAAAAAGATTAGTTTCTAGTTTTAGTGGTGAAAGACAACTTTTACAAATACATAAAATACATAACCAACGCATCGCCAAAGGAAGATCAATTGCAAATTACCTACTGCGTTGATAAGATGAAGTGATGAAAACTTCGACGAATATTACATACATATGTTAACCTTTGAAGTTTTCGATTATCGGGAAATCAGGAGGAAAGTAGAGCAAAAGAATTTCTGAAGATACCTGAAAATTATTCAGGGAAGGGAGTGTTAGAGTACCGAATAAAAAGTAGAGAAGTTCAGCTCAATTCTATGTTGCATTGTATAGTTTGCATAGTTCTAAACCAAAGCTGCCCGAAATGGTAATCGCAGCTCGACCTCCAGCAAAAATGAGAACACTGCCGTAAATAAAGCACTAACGAAAAAAGGCAGTAAGACTGAATTGAACTTTCCGAGCCTCATCCTCAGCTGGTACAGTGCAAGGTCAGAAAAAATTTAATCTTTCCCGAAGAGGAGACAAAAAGAACCATCCTTACAATATCCAATCCTTCGTCCTTTGTAAACTGCTATACTCCAGTTTGACGATTTGGGAATATTTTATATGCACATATGTATGTACATATGTACCTACATCTAAAATATCATCAAAATCTCTATGTTACACATTATGCACATATAAAACTTCATATACCCTTACCCTTAGGATAGGATCTTAAAACTTAAATTAACACCATCAGTACAATACATTAACTGCGTACTCATTTCGTCATTCATATTAATATCTATGTTAGTACATATGTATGTACATATGTATGAATGTAACATCACAAATTGTAACATCCCCAATTTCCAGTGGAAAAATGTTTTCTTATCTATTTTATTGTATTGTGTGCACTAGGATGTCCAGGTCATATCGATTCGCAAGGGAATTTACAATGAGCATAAGGAAGAAGGGCTTTTTCTGCCAGCCTCAGTTCAGAGTTTTGAGTACTTGTAATGCTTGAGTCCTCGTAAATCTTTTCTCAAAGGGATAAGCGAAATGCCATACCATGCATATTTCTATAGAATTCTTCTTTTTATTGCTTGCATATTATTTCAACTTTCTTTTACACAAGTTATTGCATATAGTATGTATGTATGTATCATATTTACTTAGTTTCTTTCGCATTTTATATTCAAGATATCATTGTGGACATAAGCCAAGTGGTAAGTTCTATCGAGTCCGAACAATTTTCTCCAACACTGTGCAAATCCTTTTCTGAGCGTTCGTGTGTAAGTGTCATATTGGTTTTATACTTCAACGATTTCTATTATACATATCTACATACATAAATACGAACATTCATTTGTAGATACATTTACAATAATTTACTAACTCTTTCGAACTAGTTCTTGAAGCAAGCATTGGTTTAGTGAAAAAAATCGAACTCGAGATTTTAATTAAACTTGACATGATTATGATAGAAAAGTCAAAAAAGTTCGTCCAACAATTCCGTCTGTCTGCCCGTCTCATCGGCTGCAGTTCAAACGGTTAGACTGATTTGTCTCAAACTTCATATACATCTGTGGTCTGTGCTGTCACACCTTGAGGGGAAGTCGGAATTCTTATTCCAACCTTAAAATAAAGGAAACTTAACTTAATTTTAGAATTTTTCTTTTTTCAAAAAACGACTGCCTTTACTGTTTAGGTTAGTTTGGATAAATTCTATAAGATGGCATACCACGTTCTTCTCTAAAAATGCGTTTTAATTAAGACTTTTGAAAATGGGCTATTTCTCGGTCATTTCTTCTTATGAGAGTTATACAACAAATATTTAAAAGAAATATTGTTTTTGCGAACTTATTACTAGGAAAATAAATTGTTAGGACAATATTATTAAAATGTTCCACAACATAATAGCAAGGGGCAAGATAGAATCAAGTATTATTGCACAAATGCAAAATGCCCTAAACAAAATTAATGACTGCTGCCAATCATTACCGCAGAAGGGTAAAAATTAATCAAACTATTTTAAACAGTAATCATACCATTCACCAACAGGAAGAACCTAAACCTTCCGATAGAAAACGAAATATCTCGGGGTAACCCTAGATCATAAACTTAATAGGAAACCTCATCTGGACAGAACCACTGAAAAGACGATACCAAAGATACTTCATTGGACTTACATATGTATCTAATAAAATAATTTATGCATCGCTCGTATCGTGGGGAAAGGCCATTGAAACCTCCTCCCGTTTTGTCCTACAAAAGGTGCAAAGACTGGTCTGGGTAGGTATTACGGTGTACAATGCGTACGTATCTGTCCGTCTGGTGCGCTGGAAGTCCTTCTCGACCTTATACCTCTACATATAAGTGTCATGAAGACTGCTGCAGTAAGCGCCATTAAGCTTCATCTACATAATATACATACAACATACATACGTACCACCAACCTCTCGGAACTGCAATTATTGGGATAATCCTGATTTTCCTCAACTGATTCCTCATGCTAATTGATACATTAACGGTTCTCAAATGTCTAATGGGATAAGAGTCTGAACTTTCGGTCCCAGCAACAATTTATCTGCTTCGTTAGGACACTTTACCTCCTTGGAACATCCGAAGCTTTTGTCGAACTTGCCTCTTAACCTTTCTCAGGTCTATCAGTCAGCCAGATAAATATAGAGCCAAACAAGTAGAAACAAAAAGCGTAAACATTTCTTACTGGAATTCACTAACGATATGTCTTAAATATATAGGATTTCTCAGAAAACAAAGTGCACGACTGGGTCGTACGTACTTGCACCGTAATGCTATAAGTGTATAATTTTATCAGAATTAAAGTCCAAGTCTTGCTCTTCCCAGTAAAGTAGGCGTGGCATTCCGCGTTTCGATGGAATAATAGTCATAACATTGTAGAAGTTTACTCAATGTTTTGTTTTTATAAAAATGCCCATAAAAAGTGGGCGTGGCCAGATAAGGTGTTTGAGTGAATTATAGAGAATTTTAAGGCATATTACTTAATAATTACATTGCTTAAATAATTTTTTCTCAATTTCTAGTAAAAATTTTGAAAAAAAATAAGTTTTAAAAAAGTGGGCGTGGCATTGCAAAATTTGGTATGCCATTATTTTGCACTTGTCTTATAACCTACAAATAATAATTTTTAGCCCAATCGCCGAACAAATACCCGAGAAATAGCTGATTTTCAATATTACCGTTATTCGAATTTTTCGTGAAAAACGTGGTATGCCACCTCATAGCATATGCCCAAACTAACCCACACATCAAATTTTACCGAAATCGTTAGAGCCGTTTTCGAGAAAATCCATTTTAACTGAAATCGGCCTTAAGTAAACTACCCTTAATTTTGAGGTTAGAATGAAAATTCAAATTTCGCCTCTAGGGAATATCCCACAGACCCTATATATGAAGTTTGAAGTAAATCCGTTCAGCCGTTTAGGCTGTAGTCGAATATACAGACAGACAGACAGACAGACAGACAGACAGACTGACAGACTGACAGACTGACAGACAGACAGACAGACAGACAGACAGACGGAATTGCCGGACCTACTTTTTTGGACTTCTCCATTACAGTAATGTCAAGTTTGATTAAAATCTCGAGTTCCAAATTTTGCACGAATACAATACTTGCCCTATAGGTATAGGTGCAAGTAAAAAGAACGAAAGAGATTCTAGCAATGGCCAAATATAATGCTAAGACGGACTTCCTATCTGGTAGTTGCTCTCTGAACTATCACTTGAAGAAAATTGGTAAAAGAGCTTTGTAAGAGGGAGCTTTGTGTGGCTTCTTTTGGAGATTGCACATCTGATGGAAAGGAGGAAGATTCTCTTTAAAATGTTCCTTGTGTGCCTGTTCGGGGATGTTGAACAAGGTCATGTATGGGCGGTGTAAGGGAATCCCTATTTTGAGCATAAGGTAAATGAGTTTCCGGTAGTAATCCTATTGTGGTTTTTTGTGGAAGATCAGTTCCATTATTATGGTTTTTAGAGAAGAATTTGTGAGCCCTAACATCTGAAAGGAGATTATTAATGCTTTGCAATAAGTTTACTATGTCAGTCTTTTTGACTTCCTAATAGCAGGGTAATAGGCCGTTTAGCTTTATTGAATAGCTTCCTAACCTTTCTTTTTAAGTCGTTGATTTCATTGATCCACCATGTCACATCACGGCACCATTGTCTTTGACTTTGCAGCTACATTCATATGCGGCAGTGATTTGCGAGCTTAGCTTTGAAACTTCTTCATCAAGTAAGTGTTTGAACCCCATAGATTCTTTGTGTAGATATTGCAGTTGGTGCATTTGGGCATCCTATCAAGAGAGATCGGGTTACGCATAGTCTCAGGGTCAAACCTTATATGCATTGAGGATTCTTTTAAGACACGCCAATTGGTTATTGCATCAGAGAGAAATGAGTTAGATATGGTGAGATCTACCACCTCTTGTCTGATTGAGTTGATGAAGGTGCACCCCTCTTTAAAATTACAAGGTTTGTAGATATGTATTCAAAAATATAATGGGGATCACCTCTTTTGTTACTATTACTGCTTCAGTAATGGCGATGGATGATGGAATGGCACACCTTACTAAATATTTTTATGCTGAAACATAAAAATTGAAAAAAGTTTCATTGCTATCTGGTCGCCGTTTATTTAGTCGTAATTATTTGTTTTACTAAGTACTTTATCCTCCTACATTTGAAGGCCCAAAAACTTTTAACATACATACATACATACATGCAAACATATTTATGTATATAGAAGTTTTACATTATTTTAAATTTTTACTTGCATAGGTATCTACAGAGCAAGTACCTATTGGTTTCGTGAAAAAATTCAAACTCGATATTTTAATCAAACTTGACATTACCAGCCTGAAGAAGTTTAAAAAAGTGGGTCCGGAAATTCCGTCTGTCTATCTATCAGTGTGTATGAGCGACTGCAGCCTTAATGACTGAACGGATTTGATTCAAACTTCATATCTGTGGTCTGTGGGTTCACATTTCGAAGGGAAATCGGAGTTTTCATTCTAACCTCAAAATTAAGGCTAGTTTACTTATGGCCGATTTCAGTTAAATTGGATATTCGCGAAAATTTCATAAAATTCGATAAAATTTGATATGATATGTGTTTGTTTGGATATACATATGTATGTATGTATGCTATGAGGTGACCACGTTTTCCGCGAAAAATTCAAATAATGTTAATATTGAAAATCGGCTGTTTCTCGGGTATTTGTTCGGCAATCGGGCTTAAAATTAATATTTTTAGGTTATAAGACAAATGCAAGGTAATGGCGTACCAAATTTTGGAATTACCATTCCCACTTCTATAAAAATTGATTTATTCCAATTTTTACTTAAAATTGTCGATAATTCACCCAAACACTTTCTTATTACATACCACTTATAAGTATATTGTTATGACAAATATTCCGTCGAAACGCGTAATGCCACACCTACTTTACTGGAAAGAGCAAGACTTGCATTTCAGTCCCGATAAGATTGTACACTTATAGCATTAAGGTGCAAATACATACGACCAAGTCGGGCACTTTATATTTAGAAAGATGTGGTGTGGGTCGTTGAATTTGCTCAAATTTTAGAATGCATTGCAGATTAAAATCTGTTTTCCTGCTTTTTAAAAAAAGAACTAAAAAAGTAGAAATTGTTTGAAATTTAGGAAACAAATCACAAAAAGAAGACCAACGAGAAAACGTGATATTGAACCAAAAAAGATGTGTTTTTTTAGCGCGTTTTATTATTTAATTTATTAATTCTTACATGCTAGACAAAAGTGGTTAACTAACTTACCTATGTTGTGTCTTTTGAAACAAACTAACTTAATAATTAATAAAAATAAATGTTTTGTTTATTTTACTTCAAATTAATTTTAACAAAGAAAATTTTAGTACAAACCTTGTGACCAAACTTCTTGATTTTTGTTTCTTATATATAAAACTTAAATCTACCTTAGAATAAATTTAAGCCTACTTAATCTTGAAACGTACTTAAATACAGTGATGGACAAAAAAATAAATACACTTATAACCATTCCAAGATGTGTAAACTGTTTTAGCAAAATACTTCCACATACATATGTAAATAGAGCGGTTATATCCTCATTTTAGAAAGATTGTTGAAACTGCTAGAAAAAGGAAGTTTTAATATATACAAAAAAATAAAACACTGCAATTTACTAATGTTGGTAAAAATGATAAGAAAAACGACTTATTTTTTTATCTTATTACCTAGTATTTTATTGCATCTTTTTTATTTGTGATAATGTGGCTTTATCGTTTAGGAATGGAGTTAACTAGCCGCTGGCATCCCTCCAAGGATACTGACTCCCACGCCATTTGCACATACTGCCACAATTCTTTTTTATTTTTGGGGTTGGTGGTACCAACAACATCTTTGTCTTGTTTCCATGGATTTTCTATGGGATTTAGGAGACCAACTTCATTATTGGCGAACCATTCTTTTGTTGCATTACATTGGCGATGTGCTTTGGATAATTATCCTGTTTGTTGGAATGTCCGCACCAACGGCATATTATCCTCTAGAGTATGTTAATGTAAGTTTATTTGTTCACACCTTCTATGACGTGTATATTATTTTTTCTTTTTATTTTTTTTACTGAGCGATGGAACCTCCCTTGGTAATCTGAATAGAAGCTTGGACTCTACAAGTCTTTTCCTTACTGTTCTTGCGCTGTCGTTGAGGTTAGTTGCTTTCAATATTTTGGTTGACGAGATAAAAGGGACCTTTTTTGACTCCACAGTTATACTCTGGGATGGTTGTCAAACGCTCGCGAGAGGTAGGGCCGTGAAGAAACTTTTAGGTGTTTTGGCTAGGAATCGAATTTTGCACGCCTTGCTCCGTAGTCCAACGCACTAACCACTTGAGCCACTCGAGAAGCGATGGACATCAAACTATGACAATACGTTAGATTAGTCTGCATTTATGGTACCATTTGGCTTAAATTTACCTAATGAATTCCTTGAACACCGTGAAGTCGAAATATTTACAAAAACTACATTTACTGATATTTGTTCATATCGGAATGTGTACATACATATGTATGTATAATGTCTATGATTATTATAGGTGGCACTACATATATTCCCACTTTTATATCTGTTGGTCGATTTTTGACATTAGAGTGGAACTATAGTTGAACTTGCACATGAACAAATTGATTTTAGTTCGTGGTTTATTTCTTTGGAAGAAATGCCACCATTGCGGCGTCGAAATATCGGTCGGCGCACGCCTAACGCTAACCAACTATTCAAAGAGCGTTCGGAGGCAAATCTAATAATTTTCCAAGCGCAATCCATATTGACTCCGAAACAACGGATACCGATGAAATTAATCAGGGTTGTGCCATTAAGCGTGCGGTAAAGCGAAACATTATTGCGCAACACCTCTTACATATGTATGTATGTACATATGAACATGACGCAATCAGTCGGTCTGAACGACAGACAACGCACTGCCTAAACCACTGGAAATAGAGACATGTTATAAAATATACATACATACATACATACAGTGGCGACAAAATAAATAGCACAGGTGCAGGGTAACTAATAATTATGGTTTAAATCTGCAGCTTAATCGATTAAACATAAAATAGTTTTAGTTTATATAAAGTGTAACTTCCCTATTAACTAACGGTACATGTTACTTCTTAAATTATCCTTGGCTTATGAAATTAAATGACATTTTGTAAAGGCTGGTAGATATAGTGTGGGCAATTTAAATAGCGCAACTTTTGTTTATTACAATTAATTTGTCACTTTTAAATCTAATTCTTGATATTATTAAGGTAAGTAATAATAAAGAGTTTCTTTTGCAAGAAATTTAAAGATTTAAAGAATTTGGTATATCAACAACAGTATGGGACGAGGAATTTATTCCACGGAGGATTTCAGACGGTGTGTTCTTGCCTATAAGAATAAATAAAGCTCGAATTCGGACATAGCGCGAAAATTGAAGTGGTCACGAAAAAAGGTAATTAATACCCTTCAACATTACCAAGAAATGGGCTCGATCCAAAACAAACTGCATAAGGATCGGTCGCGTAAGACCACCTCTAGGACCGACTCGACCATTGTTCGTTTGAGCAAACTCGATCCATTTTTGTCAATTAAAAATTGAAAGGGAGGTGAACGTGGATGTTTCTGTTAGCACAAATAAAAATCGCCTCCGAGAAAAAAAATTGTTCGGATGGATTGCCAGACAGAAACTATTGGTATAAAATCGGAATAAGTCACGTCATTTGGAGTTTGACCGTAGCCATATTAATAAAAATCCAAATTGGCGGGAGAATATTATGTGGACCATTATAAGACGGGAAACAATATGTAAGACGCGGGATCAACCAAGAATTCAACCATAAATACGTCATAAAAATAGTAAAGCACGGTTGAAGCAATGTTCTTGTATGGGGGTGTTTTTCTTCGCGTGGTGTTGGTCCGATTTATCGGATTGAGGGCATTCTTGAGCAAATGAAATACAAGGACATTTTGAGCAATGTTACGCTTCCTTATGCTGAGAAGAAAATGCCACTGATATGGAAATTTTAGCACGATAATAACCCGAAGGATACAGCTAAATCTGTAAAGCAGTGGTTATTGAGCCAGAAAATTGACGATTTAAGTTGGCCAGCTCAGTCCCCTGATCTAAATCCAATTGAGAACTTGTGGACGGATGTCAACACATCAATAGACAGAACGGCGGCCACAAATTTAGATCAACTTTGTGTAGAGATTCTACGTGCTTGGAGTGCCATACGTTGGAGAGAGGTGTAAGGTCCTGGTATCATCAATGTGCTGTCGATGTACTAAAGTCATAAAAGTAAATACTACCCGACTAAATATTGATGAGATCTCCATATTTTTTTTTTCTTTTCTTCACTGTTCTATTAAATTTAATGAATTTCGGAAAGTGTGCTATTTATTTTGACTGCAAGAAGTTAGAACGAAGAATACTGTTTTAGCTTTTTTTTTTAAATATATGAATGAAATGTTTCAGATTTTTATTTTTTTAAATGAACTGTCCCTAATTTTATTTTATTACATTAGTAGTATCTTTTTTTACTGTAGATAAATACAAAAATTTTAAGTTTGAAAAAATGAGATCAAAGTGTGCTATTTATTTTGTCGCCACTGTACATATGTATATTTTAATATCGTAAGTTTTAAGGTTTTCTTAAAAAAAAGGTTTTATTTAAATATTTCTGGCTCCTTTATTGCCACCGTACTGATCGCCGCCGAAAATTACAATGCCCGCTGTCGCTTGAAGTTGGTTTTTGCTTCCCTTTTCTTCATCAACTTGAAGTGAGGCCCGGCTCGTAGCCAGTCAGCAACGTACAGCGGTGGCGTACAGATAGAACAAAAATATTTTTTCTTATTCTACTATAATATACTTATTATATACTAATATATTTTTATAAGTTGCAACATTTTCCATGACACTAAATATGAGTAGATATCAAATGTTTACACTGCCAACAAATAATTCATTCGATCGCTTAAATTAAACCGCAAAAATTAGCTACATTCTGTTTTAATTAAAAAATAAAAATTTCAACTAAACAAAACTCAATTTCATTTTTCCTGTCCGAAACAATTAGCGTGGATTATCGTTTCGTGACATGTCTGTCCTCGGTGAGAACGAAATCAACCGTAAACCAAACAGCAAAAAATTGCGCTAGAGAAAATGCATAAAATAATCAAAATATAACCGACCGCCACACCCCTCAACAATTAAGCACAACAACAAAGACCTATAAATCATAAAAAGAATGCATTTAAAGTGCAAACGTACACTTTGAGCGTTCGCAGTGGCAGAGAATTAACACACCCACCCTGTTAAAAATTAAATTATTTATTTGTGGCCCCGCAAAATCCAGATTACACGCGAAAAAGAGATAAATATAACATAAATGTCTCCGCACTTCGCACAATGTTAAGCTTTGGAAGAATTATATCGACATTCGACAGAATCAATAATTATTTTCTGTATAAACTTCACGCTTGAGTATACAACGACGAATATGAGGATATAGAGTAACTGCGTACATTGGCAAAAGGATTAAATGAACAGCGTAGGACTGGCAAAATGTATTCTTTTTAATATGGGTTATGGGTAAAGTTATAGACTTGTATTAGATTAATATGCATATGTATGTATCTCTTAGACCAACATACACCATGTCACAAAAGTCTACATACGATTTCAAATAATGATTTTTTTTATTGAAACTAGAGTAAAACATAAACTTTTTTAAACAAAACAATTCACTTATTGTATAAAAACAAAGAAAATAACATATGAACATAAAATTATACAAAACTGGAAGCCTGAAAAAAAAAAAATCATAAGTGCCTGGTTTTGGTATTCACAAAAGTCTACATACGATGTTTATAAATACTGAATTTGTGGCTATCAGTAACGTGTTGGGCCACCGTTTGCTTTGATTACCTCTCCTAATCGCGAGGGCATAGAAAGGGCCAATTTCCGAGTTACTTCGGGTGAAATTTTACCCCATTCTTCCGCCAAGGCACTTTTAAGCGTTTTAATTGAAGTAACAGTCCTTTCTCTGAGCTTTTGCTTAAGATGAGCCCATAAATGCTCAATGGCATTAAGGTCAGGCGATTGTGGAGGATGCTCAAGCTTCGACCGGACATGGTAAAGCAACCACTCTTTGACAAGAAGCGAGGTATGCTTCGGGTCGTTGTCTTGCATAAAAATAAAATTTGATTCGAGGCTCAGCTTTTTTGCGCTTCTGAGGAGATTCGTTTTTAAAATATCAAGATATTTATGCCGATCCATGATTCCATCAATAAAGTGCAATTCCCCAACTCCATTCGCCGCCATGCATCCCCATACCATAACAGATCCCCCTCCGTGTTTAACAGTGGGGCAAATGTTTTTTATGTTAAGTGCTGTATTTGGCTTTCGCCATACTTTTGTTCGTCCATCTCGCCCAAAAACATTAAATTTACATTCATCGGTAAATACAACTCTTTCCCAGAATGTTGGATCGTCAATGTGCACTTTTTCATATTTTTTGGCGTACTCCAACCTTTTCCTCAAAAATTTAATTTTCCCTTATTTCAATATAATAATCAAGAAATTTTGCTTCGTATGTAGACTTTTGTGACATGGTGTAAGTGTTCATAAGTGATTAAGGCATAAAAGACGAGTAAATGGGAAAAAAGTTTCTTTGATTATTTTTTTATACCCTGTCCTAAAGGTATATTAAGTTTGGTAATACTTTTTCACATACATACATATGTATGTATCTCATGCTATACCTGGTGTGGGTAACGTACTTTGTACTTTGTTTTGTCTACGTTAACTGTGAAGTTAACCTTTTTTGCTTCTAAGAATTTACAAAGGCACTACTGCCATCAGTTTCATTTACGTACAAAAAAAAGTTTTTACTAAGTTTAATATATCCATATATGTATGCATACATACATACATATGTACATGTATACAAATGACAATGTATGCATCCGTATCCTGAATCGACAGCTGTGTATCTAGTATTTTTCAACGTCGAACAATAACATCCTCTACGGGCGCATGATATCAGATAATAGTTGTTCATCCATCATTAGAAGAAACATCTGATTGACTTCCATGAATGAATCTACCAGACAACATCCGTCGATAACAAAAACACAAGACCTTATCTATATGATAAAAATGATTTATGACTCCAAAGTAGTAAATATCCATAAACACAGTGCTTTGCAAAAGTATAACCGCACCCTGTAAAAAGCCTTTTACAGGACACTTATTATTTTTTTTTTTGTTTTTCCAGATCAATAAACAAGTAATTAGTGTAAAACAAATCCAGACATTTTTTTTTATTTTCTTAATTTTTTAAAAACTAAACTGTTTTGCCCAAGCACAAACGCATTACCTTTCCATACATTTTTTTTTCCCTTTTGCCTTGTAGTTCTTACAAAACTTTGTATGGGATTTTATTATTCCTTCTTTCAATGATACTAAAACTTCTACTGGGCATACTCTCAAATAGTTTTCGTAATCAGGAAACCTCTTAGGACTCCAGTGTTGTAACTGTTACTACACATCAATTGTGCTTATTTTACCTCCAAGTGGTAGTCATCGGCTACTGAGTGGTGTCCATCCAGACGCGACTTGCTGAATTTATAAGCGAGAGTGTTGAACAAGCACTCGCACGCAAACGCAAACGCAAACTGAAGACTCTACCAAGGAGGAGTTTTAATTATCTCCTGAATGGAGCCAGTCTGGAGTATGATGTCAAAAAAATACCCGGAGACTTCAAGGCCAAAATCGGTAAACAAAACATATTCGGTGGATTAGTCGGAAAGCACAGCGTCCACGACAACAGAACACCGGGTTTCCACTTAACGACGTTGCAGCAGCTCATAATACGGTGATAAGTAGTAATAGGTTTCCAAGGTTACGTACCTGGACAGCAACTTAACTGTCTCCAGATGGTCCACCAAATCCTGCATTCTAAATGTGCAAACTTTCAGAGAGGCAAATGTCGATTCTAACTACTTTCAACGTTGAAAGCCTAGCACGATTGAAATAGCCAGAGTTTACAGAGAGCGCTTGAGTGAGAGATTCTCCGCTGTGCATTCACCATCCACAAATGCCATCTGTTATCTATAAAACCAGTATCGCGACGTCATCAAAGAGAACCAATACCACCATAGGTTACCAACTACCAAACAGCTGACAGCTAGCTTTAACCCCGAAAAAGTAGATGTATTTAGGGAACATTACCCGCTACTACTTATTGGGTATCAAGTAGAGAGAGTGATAGGGCAAGAAGTGAACACGCGTCCAATCAATGAAGAACCCATCCCCCTCCCAGTTTTGAAAAGGTAAGCTCAGCTATCAAAAAGCTGAAGAACAACAAAGCCGCCGGATCTAACGTCCTACCAACGGAGTTCTTTGAATATGGTGGTGATGTTGTGATAAGGTGCATGGTCATCAACCAAGTATGGGTGGATGAAGTCATGCCCGATGACTGGATTATCAGCTCTACATGCCCAATCTTCAAGAAAGGCGATCCTATGCCTTGCAAGAACTATCGAGGCATATTTCTCGTTTGTGTCGCATATAAGATATTATCCAATGTATTGTGTGAACTTCTGCAACCTTTGTATATACATATACACTGTACATATAGGTTATAGGGTCTATTTCGAATATTTCTCTACATTATTCCTTTGAGTAGGGTATATTGAGTTTAATTTAGTTAATTTAGTTAGTAATCAAAAGTGGAGATATTAGATACATTATGTAGATAGCATTGAAGTATCTCTAGCCCGGGGGCACCAAATCACGCTCAGAGAAATTATTATTAGAAATGTTTTCTATTTTAAGCCACAGATCATCAAAGCGTTGGACCTACGATGAAACGAGGGTGTTCCTGTAGTTGTATAGTGCGCAGAAAAAAGGAATTAAAGAATGTAGTCGCAAAAAACGATTGGCCATGTCTCCATGTCTACCACAATTTATGGATAAAATGGATGAGAAATTCGGTGACAAGCCTATTTACTAAGAGAGTAAGGCATTTAAGGATAAAGCGGAGGGTCTATTTACGGTAAGAAATCATTTTCAGTTTTGGTAGCAATTTAATTCTATCTTTAATCACAACCTTCTTTGCCAGTCTCCCCGAATATGTACTCCACTACCTAAACAAAATAATTTTACTATGGCAAACTATTTGTTTGCATTTGTACCTTAAAATAAATGTATTTTTAATTTTTTTTTTATTATATGTACATATGTACATATATCAAATTTTTGAATAATTTTTGTTGAAAATTGTTGGTTATTATATTTTTTTTTTTAATTTATTCAATAACTATTATCAATAATAATACACGTCAATTCATTAGTTCATGAATTATTAATAATGTCTTTTAAAGCAAGAGAAAAAATAAATATTTGATCCGCACTGGATACAGATGTATCAGACTCCAAACTGCACACTTCTTTTACCTTAGAGTCTAGTTCTGCACAACAACTCGTCCATGAATTAATAACCTGTGCACAATCACATTCATGTAGTACTATGTTTCTATGCTGATCTCAAAATCGATAGACATTATCCGCAGTATTGTTAAAAAATCTTTCATAAGCTCAACGTGGGCGCCGTGGCTCAGTGGTTAGTGCGTTGGACTATGGAGCAAGGGGTTCGAAATCGAATCCCAGTCGGGGAAAACCTAAAAAGTTTTTCACGGCCCCACCTCTCGCGAGCGTCTGACAAACATCCGAGAGTACAGCTGTCTCGAGAAAGCTGAGAGTACAGCTGTCTCGAGAAAGCTTCTCAAATAACAAATTGTCCTTCGGACACGGCATTAAACAGTATGCCCCTTCCATTCGTGTAAAGAATATAACACTCACATCACGAATAGTTGTAAGAAGCTAGGCCTTGGGTCCCATCGACCTGTTGCGCCAAGAATTTATTTATTTATTTTAAGCTCAACGTTCAACCCTATGGAAGCCGATTCTGATGCATTTTAAAAAAAAACACAGTATTACTTTTAGTTCCACTTCCTAGTTTCGGGTAGCATGTGTAATAAAATGTCATAACTTCGTAATGCGCAGAAAAATGCAAGAAATGTTTGGTATGTGATTAGTAAATTAGTCACTCTTATTAAAATTAAACAATTTAACTGGACCCTCAAACTGTAAACCTAGGTAAGTTAAGATTTTTATTTACGTTACGGTGTTATTTAAAATATTTTACAATAAATGTTTAACAGTTAGCTAATTTATTTCGATATCTGGACTTCTGAGAAAAGGAGCAATACAAGAGTAAATTTTTTTTTCAAATCTGCCCCCTGCCATCACATTTTCATATGTAACTTCACTAGTTTGTATGAAATCGAAAGATTATTATGATTCACAACTAACTTACTTGTTTTGTCTTCCACACAACTCAACTTTAAGACAACCAAACTAATTTTTGGAATGAGATCAAGGTGGCCAGGTGCGAACCGATAGGGTAAAGTCATTGGACGATACCTTCAAGAAGACTTACTACCTCGTCATGGCGGCCGCCGGGCAACGACTCCTATGCTAAGGAAACTACCAACAATCATAGCAACCTTTGTGCCTCTCTGGCTGACCAGTTTGATGGGTTTGTGGATTTAGCATAAGGACCGGCTAAAGTGAGCGACGATGGGGAGAAAACACCATTACCAAATCCTTAATCCAAGGTGGAACAGCATACGCCGATGGATGCATGGCTAAGAGAGTGCTTAGTCGCAAGTATGCGAACTCCGAATACTTGGAGACTCGTGGGTCCAAAATTTCCAAATAAACAAAATAAACAATGAGAAGGATGCATCTCAGATCGCATCAACCTTGGGTTCTGCTGTTGAGCAACCCTCTGTTTCCCGAGGCGTTACTGAGTACTCGACGGCCAACTCCACCATGGCCTCTACTTCTCGGTCTGCTGTCGAGCAGCCGAACCCCCCTGAATGTTTGGAAGTAGTTGCCACATGGGCCCCTTCGAAACCTTCCGCTGCTGTCATGGATAGACTCTAGGGTGGTTGCTGGTGTCTTTGGACCCAATACCAAAGTCTCAATACCTTTGGGAACGTGTCCCACGGTCTTCCAGGCTGAACTCCATGCCATTGAGATCTGCGCCAGATTAAACCTTAGTAAGGGAATCAAGGGCGCTAAAATTTATATCTTCTCAGATAGTCAGGCAGCTCTCAGAGCTCTGTCATCCAACTTAGTGGACTCCATAGCAGTTAAATGCTGTTACGATGCACTACCATCTCTTGCTAGATATAATAGTGTGGTACTCGGATGGGTTCCTGGTCATCAGGGGATTGCAGGCAACGAATCTGCAGATGAACTAGGTAGGGCTGGCTCAGGATCTGCGTTCATTGGGCCTGAACCTTACTGAGGCGTCAACTGGGCTGATTAACGCATGGGACCATAAACTTCGCCTAACCCACTGGGAAAATGTCCCGGGGTTACGACAATCCAAGAGGTTAATCAAGCCATATTCCTACAAGGAAATTCTAAGTTTAGACAAAGAAAACATTAGGAAGCTGATATTAGAACTAATAAGGACGTGCTTTCCTTCATTAGAAAGGTGGTACGTCTCTTAGAGTAAAATTATACCCTCAAATACAATAGATATTTTAGGTCGCAGTGTCAGCCATATGGGCTAGGGTCCGAGAAAAAAAAAATATGATATCATTCCAATCCTTTGGATCTTCCAAACACCAAGTAAGTTAATTCAATGCTCACAATTTCAATCAACATATCCTTATATTTTCAGATTCAAATTGTCCTTCGATCCTAGCTAAATCTAGATGTTTTTCCAACAACACAACCAAATCGTTCAAATTGCCGTTTATTTGTACCTTTTAGGCAATACAGTGGGAACAGTTTTAAAATACATTATTTTTATTTATACTAAGGGCGGTAGTGGGCGCCGTGGCTCAGTGGTTAGTGGGTTGTACTATGGAGCAAGGGGTTCAGGTTCGAATCCTAGTCGGAACACCTAAAAGTTTCTTCAGAAAAACGATTTTAATGAAATTTTGCTTGTAAGATTAGTACACCTTGGAAGTTATTGTAAATTTTACTAGAGCTGCTTAGGAAAGAGGAAAAAGTTTGATCCATTTTAGACGGGTTGTTGCTTTTTTATATGTATTTCTTTTACACTGGATTGGTATTTTTCGTCTTAATGTTGATTAATGTTTTCTTTTATTATAGCTGCAGTCCTATATTTGCTTGTTATGAAAATTTGAAGTATGATACAGGTATGATACATATCACTCATTTGCTTGAAGACTGTCATAACTTAAAAAATACGATTTCACAAGAAAAGTTCAAGTTTTCAATTGACTACTATCTTGCAGAGAAATATACATCGTATACAAAAATCGCGTCTTCAAGTAAATGAACGATATGTATAGGTACATTACATATGCACATATCTTGTATCCGTGGAGTTTATGACTTAGTTGAAACTTGTATCTTTTGTTGCTATTTTGTTTTCCTGGAAAAAAAGATTCTTTTCAGAATTTTCAGTTTTCTTAGTCCTGAATTTGAAACTATCGCTTTCATTTTCGCTTACGGTTTTATTCGTTTTTTGTGGCCTTTATTTGAAACTAAAGAAGCTTGAGAAAATCCTCTTTGAATTCTTGTACAAAAACTGCAGCAATAAGTGCAGAATCCATGCTTATGTTATATTTGAAGACAAATTTACACTGAAATATTCAAAAGCTACTTGTGCATTTGACATGGCTTTCGGATCGATGGTTTGTTTTCAATACTTCATCATTCTAGCGAGAGTGATTAATATATAGAAATAGTACACATTCTAGTGTTCGTAAAAGAGTAGGTATACATGTACACATGAATTGCTAAAAACACTGGGGTGAGTCTTACTTACTATATTCAATGAAACCTTTTAGTTTTCAAGGACAAACAAATTTGTTTTGAAGTGAACGTCCTTTCATTCACAATTGTAGAAATAAATTAACCATGACAAATTTCTTCGATATCCTTGCCATTTAGAAAGTAAAAACAGAAATGATTGCTGGGTTAAAGAAAGGAAACAAAAAAAGGCAAAAGAAAAGCCATGTTAATGGCCAGCACTTAAGCCAAAGGCAAAGTGATAAATATCTTCTAAGACCTTCATTAGGTCGTCATAAAAAGTTATGCTGTTCTTAGATAAGAAATTTTAACTTTTTTTCTTTCCTTCGCTTCTTACAATTAAACTTCGATAAAGGACGAGGGCTATTTGTTTCTTCTTTCTCAGACATTAATCGCACTTTAAATTCTGTAACAAATCATATCAAACAGCCGATGGATTTTTTTTTGTTTGGTTTAAAATGTTTTATGTATAAAATGTATTTGGGTTTGTACTTGTACAATATACATACATATGTACAATGAACTCAATGTCAATTAATAATTGGAACCTGATTTTGGAATTGTCGTACCTATGCAAATTTCATTTTTATTCTAACTAGTAACCGTAAGATTTTGACTTACATTTGGGATCGGATATGTACATACATCTTGCAGTTTGAAGATAAAATACAAATTTCAATTTCGATTCGAATCCACAAATCTTAGAGAGCGGCTATTTAGATAAAATCCATATCTTAAATCAAGTCCAGGTACTGTTTGAATATCTTATATGTATTAATGTACATATGTATGTTCACTGTACTGTTTTCTGTACCTACCACTAGACACAACCACAATAACTAAGAAAATCGACCTTGTTTTTTTTACTGAGAAAGAGATGTATTATATTGAATAAAATACCCATAGGTACATGCAACTTATAATTTCAATGCCACATTAATAAAAGAACTTTTTTTTTTAACATCTCCTTTTGTTCAGGCCTTAACGTTCGATAAATATCTAACAGTACGAAGAGGAAGTTTTTATCTGGATCCGTTGACGCGATAGAACCCTCTAGGCCGAAAGAGGAAATGAACGTTTGTATTATTGTTTGATTATGACCAACAACGTCATCTTGTGGAATGTATTTAGTGAAACACGATGAACTTGGTAAGCTTTGAGGCAAAATGTTACCTGTTGGGGTAATCGATCGACTGGATGTCATAATTTGGCAATCTGATGAAGCATTCGCAGTTGTGCTGGTCACAAAATTTGACGTAGCTGACGACTCCGAGAAAGTACGAGTTTTACTAGATTTCCTTCGAGGCGTCTTTACGACGGAGCTCGTACTGTATCCAGCACAAAAATAAAACAAAAAATAACAATTGATATGTAGCAGGTGTAGTAATATGTACTCATTTTCACTCACCTATTTAACATTAGTGGTAATAGAAATTGCATCTCCTGCATCCACTTTAAATGAATGTGAGAATGCATCTTATTCCTGACTAAATCTCGTCGCAAAGTGCTCCGCATCCAACTCCAACGATTCCGTACGCTCTTCCCTATTCACCAAATAAATAATTTTTTAATTGAACACAATTCTTAATATGTGCGCTATTGCACATTTTGAATAGAAAATAAAACAATGCAAGTATTGACGTAACATAAAATATCTATTGGTAGAAAATTTTTTTGCAAGCATAGGTAAGTAGATACGCATGTACATATGTACATACACATGTACGTCACAACATCGCAATATGTACATAAATGTAATGTATGTACATATGTACATATGTAATTTCCCTACTGTAATTAATATAACTGCACTTAGCAAAATAGTACAGTGAAAGAAATTTTACTTACTGACGGCAAGTCTATCCCTTTCAGTCATCAATGGAAAATTCGGTAGGAGTGCAACGATAACTAATTCCCATGAAGCAAAACGCGCAATTTGATCCCGCTGCACCCATGTATCATAGATCATCGGATGTTTTTTTACTTCTCGAACGAGATCCACAGAATCGATAAAAATTTTTGGTGCAATGTCTGTTACTGCGAAGCACGAATTCATTCTGAACGACGACATGGCTACACATTGAATTCCGAACTGCTTCCTTTGAATGCGAAAAGTAAACTGATCGTCACAAAGAAAATATATTCAAAAATTCCTGAAAAGCGAAAACTACGCCTGAAAACTAAAGATTGTTGTTTGTGTAAAAAAATTGACATACCGTTAAGTTTCAGCATGGAGAATGGACTCATTTTATATGAATAAGTAAACACAAACATATTACAAGAACGGGATGCATGTTACGAAGAGGTAAGCACCAATAATATTGGGTTCTAAATACATACATGTACATATGTATGTACATATTGCAGAGGTAAACTACATGTTCGCGATGTTCGCGATGTACATATGTATGCATGTATGTATGTTTTTAACCGACAAAGTGAGGATGAAAAGGATTGAACGTCTGTACCATAGAGAAACCATAGTCTGTGGTTTTTATAAAGGCCGAGAACTTTAAAATGAAATGAAATGCAGAAAAATCTACGCGGCGATGTCATGAAATGATCTGTCAATTTCATGGAAATTAAAAAAAAAGGTGTGCTCTTTTTCTATTTAAAGTTATCCGCTCCCATAATAAGAAACACCTTTTGAATACATATACTTAGTATAGTATGAACCGATACTTTTATTATGGGTATGTTTGTGTATGAAAAAGCTTCCCAAATGAATTTTTCCTTTCCACACATCCACACATACAAAACATCATACGATGTTGGACCGAATAATATGACTGCGAAGGAATGCCTTGACCGGCAGTACCGGAGGGAGAATCAGGGCAGGGTTTAGGGGGGTGTTTTAGCCACGTAAACATGCAGGAGCATGAAGTCTGGCATAACTCACAGCACGGGCTACTAAGTATCCATAAAGGATTCCACCTAGGGTTCCCAACCATCCTCTCTCGAGATTTTAATCAAACTTGACATTACTATGATGGAGAAGTCCAAAAAAGTAGGTCCGGCAATTCCGTCTGTCTGTCTGTCTGTCTGTCTGTCTGTCAGTCTGTCTGTCTGTCTGTCTGTCTGTCTGTATATTCGACTACAGCCTAAACGGCTGAACGGATTTACTTCAAACTTCATATATAGGGTCTGTGGGATATTCCCTAGAGGCGAAATTTGAATTTTCATTCTAACCTCAAAATTAAGGGTAGTTTACTTAGAGCCAATTTCAGTTAAAATGGATTTTCTCGAAAACGGCTCTAACGATTTCGATAAAATTTGATGTGTGGGTTAGTTTGGGTATATGCTATGAGGTGGCATACCACTTTTTTCACGAAATATTCGAATAACGGTAATATTGAAAATCAGCTGTTTCTCGGGTATTTGTGCGGTGATTGGGCTAAAAATTATTATTTGTATTATTTGTATAAGACAAGTGCAAAATAATGGCATACCAAATTTTGAAATGCCACGCCCACTTTTATAAAACTTTTTTTTTCAAAATTTTTACTAGAAATTGAGAAAAAATTATTTAAGCTAAGTAATAGGCCTTAAAATTCTCTATAATTCACTCAAACACCCTATCTGGCCACGCCTACTTTTTATGGGCATTTTTATAAAAACAAAACATTGACAATGTTATGACTATAATTCCATCGAAACGCGGAATGCCACGCCTACTTTACTGGGAAGAGCAAGACTTGGACTTTAATCCTGATAAAATTATACACTTATAGCATTACGGTGCAAGTACGTACGACTCAGTCGTGCACTTTATTTCCACATACACTTGTGGTCATATATGTAATTAAGGCACTAAAATGTAGCCAATCATTTAGTTCAAAATCAAGAAACTTAATTATGTAACGAAATTAATTTTTTAAAGCAAAATATACATACATATGTACATTTTATATTAGAAATTCATATGTATATCATCTTATTTTTAACAAAAATGTTAGTAAACGCTAAGTTTTAGCAAATATTTGTTTAAATTGCATAAGACCAAGTGGACGTGGGCGCCGTGGCTTAGTGGTTAGTGCGTTGGACTATGGAGCAAGGGGTTCGAGGTTCGAATCCCAGTCGAGGAACACCTAAAAGTTTTTCACGGCCCCACATCTCGCGAGCGTCTGACAAACATCCGAGAGTATAACTGTCTCGAGAAAGCTTCTCAAATAACAAATTGCCCTTCGGACACGGCATTAAACAGTAGGCCCCTTCCATTCGTGTAAAGAATATAACACTCACAACACAGAATGGCTGTGAGAAGCTAGGCCTTGGGTCCCATCGACCTGTTACGCCAAGTATAAGACCAAGTGGACATATATATTTTAATAAAGCCATCTGCAATCAAGATCATTTATACTTAATTTACTTTTTTTTGGTACATGTTTTACCTTTTGTGCAGCTAGTATTTCAATTGCCCATTGCACCTACCAGCGATGCACATTGGGAAGGGGTTATTTTATTCTACTCTTGTTGGATTATGTTCCAAAGCGAAGCCTTATTCATGGATTTTTTAGCCTCAACCGCGATTTTTATGATGCCGCATAAATTCTCTATGGGGTTCAAATCGGGGCTTTGATAATGCCACTCTAGGACTTAGATAGAGATCGATTCCAACCAGGACTTCACGACCCGAGAACAATGATCCGGGTCGTTATTCTATTGATATATCCAGACTAGCGGCAAATTATTGGCGTAATCGCTATTCAAATGGCTATCGAGAATATCCCTATAAATTTCACCTGTCATTTATTTGAACAGTGGGGCCAACTCCAGATGAGGTAAAACACCCCCAAGCCAGCACTGATGAACCACCATGTTGAACCGTTTTATTGGTGTCTAGTTCTTTTCTATTTTGGGTCTATTCTCAAAAACGTTGATCTTGGATTCATCGCGTCCAGACAACCAAATTTTTGCTTTCATGGAGATGTTCCCACGCGAACTGTAGTCTTCGAGCAAATTTTTTTTCGCGACACGTTTGGTTTACTTCTCGCGATTCGTCCATTAAATTTTTACTTACACCTATACCTATAGGATAAGTATTGCTTTCGTGAAAAAAATCGAACCCGAGATTTTAATCAAACTTGACATCACTATAATGGAGAAGTCCAAAAAAGTATGTCCGGCAATTCCGTCTGTCTGTCTGTCTGTACATGCGACTGCAGCCTAAACGGCTGCACGGATTTGATTCAAAATTCATATCTGTGGTCTGTGGGTTCACACCTGGAGGCGAAATCGGAATTTTCATTCAAACCTCAAAATTAGGGGTATTTTACTTATGGCCGATTTCAGTTAAAAAATGGATTTTTTTCTAAAACGGCTCTATTGATTTCGATAAAATTTGATATTTGGGTTAGTTTGGATACTTGCTATAAGGTGGCATACCTACCACGTTTTTCGCAAAAAATCGAATAACGGTAATATTGAGAATAAGCTGTTTCTCGGGTATGTGTTCGTTGATTGGGTCAAAAATTAATATTTTTAGGTTATAAGATAAATGCAAAATAATGGCGTATCAAATATTGGAATTGCCACTCCCCTTTTTAATAAAATTTATTTTTTTTCAAAATTTTTACTTGAAATTGTGAAAAAATTATTTAAGCAAAGTAGTAGGCCTCCAAATTTTCTATAATTCACCCAAAGATCCTATACATGTAGGTGTAAGGCGTTTTTATAAAAACAAAATATTATGAAAACTTCTACAATGTTATGACCATTATTGCATCGAAAAGCGGAATGCCTACTTTACTGAGAATAGCAAGACCTGAATATTAATCCTGATAAAATTGCACATTTATAACATCACGGTGCAAGTACGTACTACCCAGTCGTGCACTTTATTTTTCTTGAAGTCGTCTGCGTATGGTTCTTGCCAATATTTTCACCTCATAGTCCGTTTTTTCTTTTTTCTGGTCAGATCCTCAAAAGTTTGGTTTTTTTATAAAACTGAATTGCGTTCCTCACTTTACCTCGCGCAAAACGCCTAAAGTTTTATATTACTTTCGTAACACTTTTTTACTTTTGGAAGCATTCCCAGATAGTTTTTCTTTCTGATGGTGTAGAAGTTTTATCTTTTCCCATTTCTGTTAAGATATTAACTTGTTCCCTTCAAATGAGTAAACAAATGATTGAAATACATTTTGATGATACGTCGTCTACGAATATATTAAATTTACCTGTGTCAAATGAAATGGCTTAATTATGTGACTACTAGCACTACGACTTTATAAGGAATAACTGCGCGCTGTTTAAAAGCAAAAGAACTTAAATCTTCAATTTGCAGGTGGTTTTCATACAGAGATAACGTAAGTTAGTAGCTATTAAAGAAAGTATAAACAAAGTAATACAGGAATATATTATTAGAAATAATAGGATGTATTTGCTTTGTGGCTTAGTTATATAACCACATTACATATATATGTATGTATGCACATGTACTTGAACTACGTTCTGTACATAATGAATGGCAACGTTTGCTCTTACTTATATAGCCATAATACATAGAACAAATTTAATTTTGTTCATTTCATTGCATTTTTAAAAAGAAACTTGTTTTTGACCTACCCTGTAAAAAAATTATATTATATATTTATGCATATATAGTTTTTAGTAAACAGAATATATTTTTAGCAAATGGAAAATGAAAGTGTTGCGGAAATCATTTGCACCAAAAGTATGTACATATGTACGTATTAAACTAAAAAAAGCTGTGCTCATATAACCAATCATCTCAAAAGAAGCATACCTGGATAGAAAAAGATGCTTATTGTAAAATGTGTTGCTCCACCTTCACTATTGCTTATAAGGGATACCATAACTGAGCATCAAAAACTAAAGCAACATATTTAAAGATCAAGAACCGCAGCTTCGAGTAATATGGTAACCAAATTGAACACTTCTGAAAATATTGACGAAGAATTAGCAAATCTGGGGATTGTGTTGACCAAACAAGAACTTGAATCCCTTTATCGTGGATCCAGTCTCTGTGTTTTTCGGGTCGTTATCATGTTGAAACACCTATAAAAGCGACAATTCCCATTCCGCTTTAGGTAGCATACGGCTTTAAAAGATGCCCCTGTACTTAAAGCGGTCTATTATGCTTTCGATTTCTATGAGAGGACCCACGCCATGAGCAGAAAAGCAAGTTACCTGTCACCTTACAGTAGAGGGGATTTAGCTGTTCTCCTTAGATTCGCCGCACAGTGGCACATGCCATCTGAATTAAAAATATTAAATTTTGATTAATTGCTGAAAAGTACCGTTTTCCATTTTTCAGTGGTCCAAATAAGGTGTTCTTTAGCAAAATTTAACCTGTTAGTGAGTTATTAAATGAAAACTATGAAATACAGTATAAACCAGCGAAGCAACCTTTTTTGAAGATGTTTCTTCGTTAGCACAGGTTTCTTGCAAGGTCCGTAACTTTGTAAACGATTTTCAATGGCTCGTCTGCGCACGGTACTTGCATCTACATATGTACATACATACATATGTTTATACTAAGAGCTGTTACAATTTACTTTGAACTGATAAAAGGTTCTTTTTTAATGAGGGAACATATTTTCCTATAAGTTCGGCATGTGGTTTAGCGGTGGTTTTTATTAACTGAGAAATAGTTGATTTAATAATATTATATGTCTTTGACAAAGAAATTTGTGTTTCCACACTTTTAAAATTTTCGATAATTTTTAGTTTTAAGGCCCTATGATATTGAATACAAGCCAATGGAGCAAAGCGATGTTTTTATACGGCCGTCTGAAACAAATTTGCTGTTTCTTATTTACTGTATTTAACATGCGATGTTTCCAGAAAAGTCCCGGTAATTTTTGTTTTCTTTGGAAAGGAAGAAGTTGCTTATATTTTGCACAGGCATTTACACAAGTTTACTTCAAGTATGTTGTATTTGTAACATTTGAAAAAAAAAATAACAAATAAAAAAGCTAAAAACTTAAAGCATACATTCAAAGATAAAAGATAATGGAGAAATTTGACCTAAGGCATTGAAATGAAAACGGTTGCTTATATTTTGCACACTACTGTATGTATGTATACATACATATGTATGTATGTCCAATTTTGGTAAAGATTTACAAAAGGGACTCACTCCCGATTTTGATTTAATTTTAGTATCCAATTGCTTATTTTAATAACTCTCTAGTTCAGTATCGTTAAAAATATGTAGGTCTGTTCGCGTACTCTCCCAAAACAACGTCTTTTCACGAAAATCTACGAAAAGTCACCAAATCCTGTTCGAGTACGCAAAAGTTTCGTCGTTTTTCGTAGAAGAGAGCGCTTACGAGAGAGTAAAAAATTTCCCAATTTGTTTACACTGATTTACGAAATCTGTCAAATCTGGCAGATATGTATATATGTATGTACGTGTAAGAAATTTTTTGTTGTTTGCGTATTTGCATACAAGTGGGCGAATTTCGCAGCTTTAGCGTTCGTTTACTTTTTTATGATTTTACCTCTCTGAGAGAATTTTACCCAAAAAAAAAAATGCACCGTTTACTCCACTACAGTGAACGAGTTACATGTTGACAATGTAAGTGAGATGCACTGTATTGTTGAAAACGTACAAATTGAATCTCTCTATAGATTTGACATCCGCAGCTTTTTCTTTGCTGTGTTGTATATATTAGGCTTGTTCCCAAAACTGTGAAATACTACGAAATACATATGATTAAATCCTGTTCCCGCACACCAAAATTTAGTAGTTTTTCAGACCGTTCACGAGAGGGTAAACAATTTTCCCTATCTGTGAATTTCAGCCCAAGAAATTTCTTTAGACAAATTTATGGAATCTGTCGAAGTTGACGTGAATCGACGTCGAAGTGATTTGTGGGCAGAAGATTCGTAAACATTGTTTCATTAGCATTGTAGACTTATTGTGGTGTGTAAGAGACATTTCCTTGATAATAGAATGGAGCTTTTCCAAATACAATCAATTCAATTGCACTTTTATTGCAAGACAGCTTTTCGCCGCATATTTTTAACGTCCTTATACCATGACTTATCTTAAAAATGAAAACTTAATCATGACTTGAAATTCAGAGCTTCTTTGAATTCCAAATTGAGGTGGTTTACTTTTCGGCAGAGTAAATCGGTTGGAACTGGAACATTGATCGCCCTTTGGTTTCTTAACAAGTCAAATAATGCTTTTCCATTTTAGGTTTTTTTTAAGTACCTTCCTCTTACCTGGTCATAATTCAATTTGTTTAAAATGTTTCAACAATTTGTTCGAATTTTTTTTATTGTTATAATTGTTGGACTAGAGATCGCTTAAAATTTCACTCTTATATGTATTTTATTGCTATTCTCATTTGAACTTTATGTACATATCTAATATATAAGTATACATACATATGTTTCATTTTCAAGCGTCAAAAAAAAGTGTACAGTACGCAAAAAAGGGACAAAACTGAAAATTAATACTTTGTCTGCCTTCCTTTAGACTTCATAACAGCTTCTAGCCTCCTTGGCATAGACTCAACTAACTTTTTGGTGACTTCGGTAGGAATCTTTTGCCATTCATCCATTAGAACCGCCTTCAGAGATAAGAACTACTACAGATGAAAGCTCACATTATAGAGACCGAAAAAATAATAATACAAAATTTAAATTACAGAGACGATAATGTAGAGTTTTGTCGGTTCACATTTTGAAAAAACTCGCTTTATCGGAAAATCACATTACCAAGGTACTACTGTACTATATAAAATATTTTCACACAAAACCGTAGTATCAACAAAGTCCATCTTGTATGGGAAGTGTAAAACCTTCCGAAACCTGAAAAATCAAACCTTTAATTTATAAAATTCTAAGAGAAAAAAACCTTTTATTTCTATCTATCACATACCGAATTTTCGTCAAAATCCGAGTTGAATGCTTTTTTTCTGAACAACTACCCCGATCATTTATTGTCAACTATAAATATATGTATGTATAACCTTAGAAAACTAAACTCTTGTATTTACAACCAAACTGCCTGCAACTAATGTTGTGTACCGTAATAATGGTATTAACTTACTGGCTTTGAATACACACCGATAACTTAGTTTTCTCAAAAATTAATGTCCACTTACTATAAAAAGAAATAGGTAGGGAATTCTCACAACCTTTCGCGTTGTGCATGTTACGTTTATTTATTTATTTATTTCGTCTTATAAGTTACATGCTTAATTTACACTACTATATATTAGAACTATACATTTTTTTACTTTTTTCTTTTTATTTTTTTTTTTAAGAGGATTTTAAGTACATATAAATTATAAAGACTTCATAATAGCAGTTTTACAAATTAATCTGGACATATTGAAATCAACTGCGTTTGTATATAAATTATAATTAACACAAGCCGTAGTTATAGGATCATTCCGTACATAATTCGTTCTGTGTCCAGAAACAAAGAAAAACTGGTCTCTAGGTCGGAGAATGCGAGAGGGAGCATGTTCTTTACACAAATGGCCTACTGTTTAATGCCGTATCCGAAGGGCAATTTGTTATTTGAGACATGTTTGCCACAGGTTCGCGAGAGTTGGGACTGTTAGAGAACTAACCACTTAACCCATGGTGTCTACATACTTTGTTGCAATAGAATACACTTTTAGGTAACATTGAATAGATGAATTTTCTGAATTTCCAAAATACAAAACCTGTAAATATATGATACTGATGAGTGATTTTAATTTAAATAAGTCGAATTCATCCGCAGTAGACAATTTTGTTTACATTTTTTCGGTCTCTCGGTTTCAGTACTTTGTTGATTAATGCGTGAAACTGAAAGATCAGGTTTGCATAGAAACGATACAATCAATTATAAAACAGCTGTACAAGATTTAAATTTGACTGACCCAATTAGTATTCAACTGGATCACAAAATTTCTAGGCCAAATGCTTTTTCTTTAAATAATTTTAATAAATTTACATTTGAATTCTGAGAAGAAGTTTACGAATCAAATAATCTTGATTTATTTCTTAAAAAAATCCAGTTTCGGATTACAAACTGTAGTGAAATTATTCGTAAAGAAAAAACGAATGAATTTAAACCATGGTTGCCAATTTTTAGTAAAATAAAAAAGAAAAATCATCTCCGTGCTTCTATAAAGTAACATTGCAACTGCAATTACCTGATATACATACCTATGTACATAAATGTAGAAATGATCGTAGATTGGCTGAAAACACATTCACTAACAACAGCTCCAATTCTCATGAAGATGTCATTCGAGAGGATCGTTTTTTCAAAAAGTTTCTTCTTTCATTATTTTTCCGCTCCTTACATGCTAAAAAAGGATATCTAAATGGCCCCTATTGTGAGTGTTGATCAGCAATCGCCACGACCATGGTCGATTGCGTCGATTGATTTCGAGTTTGGTATTGTGTATCGCTTATATCGTGTTAAAAACTGCAATTGTAAAACATACCACTCTACAAAAAAGCCGATCGTATGAATCTTAATAATTACAGAATTACAGATATCTTAATTATTAATTTTCCAAATTTCTTGAAGCCACAATTATGTAATTTTTCAGTAACCTGAAATTTGGCTTCAGAAAAGGAAAGTCATAACCTTGTTCGTAGACATAACGTATGACTAAAGCTTTAGATATGGTCGATCACGACTTGTTGTTGGAGAAACTATTAAATGCGGGATTTCAATTTTTTGTTTATCACTGGTTTTGCTCCTACCGTAAGCAAAGAACGAGAATTAAGTTCTGTTAGTTATTTAAGAATGCGTAAAAATGTGTGTGACTCTGTTCTGGGTCCCATTTTATTTTTTATTTTCGTTAATTCTTTATTTTCGGTTCCTCTCAAAGGGACTTACTAACTTCTTACTAAATAAGAACTATTTTAAAGCTTTTGTGGATATGAACCATGACTTAGAAATTCTTCGTCGTTGGTTTAGGCTACATAGACTTTCCATCAGTAGCAAGACCAGAATCATATTTCCTTATATCTGAGAGCTTGTCTTTGGTGTACTATGTTCCTGGCGTACTCAGTATCAACTTTTTCTAAATGTGTTCAATTCCAATTCAAATTAAACGCGTTTATATTTTTAAATACTTAGGAATAACAATAGATATAAAACTTAATTGGATAACTCATACATATGTACATACAATATCTTATGTATGTATCTTCACATTGTAGTCTGACAGATTATAACTTAGTTTCTACTCTTCTCCTTCAATTTGAATCCTAGTTTACAATAATGAATGAAATCGAAGCTTAGTTTGCAATTTGCTGTTGGTTACTTAGCTGCTAATGAAACAGAAGCATGATTCTGTTCTTTTCTCATAATTTTTAATCTATTTTGTAGAATCTGTACTTTTTTAATGTTTTAAAATTGTTTCTTAGGAGCACAGGTTATAGTTCTATCAGATTGATTTTTATGTACCTTTAATGCAATTAGTTTGACATAACCCCACGAAAAATTATATAAATACATAAAGTGCACGACTTGCACCTTAATGCTGAATACTAATGAAATACCTCATATTTGAGATCATCGCGATGCTTTTAACAGATCTCGTCGAAGAAATTTCAATGAAAAATGTTTTTAAAAATGTGGACGCGGCCATATATAATGTATGAATGAATTATAAAGAGTTTGACTGCTTATCAATTTCGTGTCAATGACTTTTTTCAATTTCTAGTCAAACAATTAAAATACTGTGAGATTTTAAGAAGTTGGCGCGGATGTCTCAAAAGTTTGTATAACATATTTTATTAAAATCGGCCTTAAGCAAACTACCCTTAATTTTGAGGTTAGAATTGAAATTCTAACTAGGTATAAAGTTTGAAGCATATCCGTCCAAACGTTTAGGCTGCAGTCGAGCGTGCAGACAGAATTGCGAGACCCATTTTTTGAACTTCTTATCACAGCAATGTCAAGTTTGATTAAAATCTCGAATTCGAAGTTTTTTTAGTGTAATTTTTTGAGAGGAAATTAATATTACTATAAAAAAAAAATTTTCTGAATTTTGACTTTTTCCCCTAATTTATGTTGCTATTTTGCTATAAACAATTTAAAAACGAGATAAATTAACTATAATGCAATGAGCAATAAAAGAATAAGTGTTTTTTTTTTCAAAATAAAACATTCGATCCAAAGGAATTTTTGATGAACACGAGGATTTCATACACCTGAATTCACCGATTGTTTTGTTGGTATATTTTCATCGTTATTTTATGTCGAATTAAATTTGGATGATTTTTGGTAATTTTTTCCAGCCAACAAGTTTGTTCAACGAAAATATTTCAAAATGCATGCGAACCGTTTTATTATATGCTACAATACAAGCGACACAGTTTGCACCGGTTGCCGTTTTAAACCAACTGCATTTGAGAGCTTGAAATTCAGTTGAGTTTGTCCCGCTCGGCGATATGCATTTTTGTGAATTTGTGCTTTTTACACAGTACGTATTTGTGATAAATCGGTCGAATCCGACGGTGAATAAAATTATTTCCGTGTTTATTATTGTGTTTAGAAAGCAATGTGAATGTTTAAAATAAAAAATTAAAAAAAATTTCATCATTTTTTTTTATTCTTTGTTCGTCCCCAAAATGGCGCGCTGGGCAGTCATAAAATGTGTTATATGTGAGCATATAGTATAAAAAAAGTTTGTTTCCGTATCAATTAAACCATATTTATCGTCCGATGAAACGGCTCAGCAGTGAAAAGAGCTGCTTCATGGAATTTCACTATTTCAATGTGGGCCTTTACCAAATGACATCAAACGTGGAGAGGGAAGCAGACATCGTTGGGCTGAAAATTAACTCAGCAAAAATAAATATAACCGAACTCATCAAATCATATATGCATTGCTGGACAAAGAGTTGACTATCTCAAGAGAGTTTCCAATACCTTGGAAGTATTGTCTCAACCGATAGCGGAACCGAACTGGATATAGCCAGCCGGATAGGCAAAGCAATCCACAGTTTAACGTAGTAATGCAATACGCTTCAACACCGAGCTACAACTGTTCCGTTCCAACGTTGAATTCGTGCTGCTATATGGATGTGGTACCTGGAGGGTGACCCCCACTATCACGAGAAAGCTGCAAATGTTCATCAGCAGGTGCCTATGACATATCTTTAGGATTTTCTGGCCAAACCGTATCTCTAACGAACAACTTTATCAGAGAACGGGCGATGAACCTATAGACACAACACTACGACGACGAAAGTGGCAGTGGATTAGACATACTCTCCGATGCAAAGGAACCCGCTTACCTGAGATGCGCAGCTGATACTTTTTCATCAAATTTTGGTTTTTTCAAACATTTTCATACAACTTTTTTAGTTTATTTTCAATAAAAAATGTCCTCCATACAACCACACCTTGTAAATTTGTTTGTGAGTTAGGATCAGCGTGCCCAATTGGGCACGCACTACCTGAAAGCACCTGCCACATACCCAGGTAAGTTATATGAAAAGCCGTAGAACAAAAGTTGTTCAGAATTGTCTTCTCTACAACATATAATTATTTAGCTGAAAAAAAAAAATTGGGCATTAAACATACATATCTATTTAGATTGTACTTATTTTTAATTATTTTACTTCTTTTACACATACAGTGTGGGCCAAATACAAGTTTCCTTTCAAAAATGCAATAAAATAAACAAAATTACATTTTTCCATGTATTATGGCTATATTTGAAAGAGCAAACAATGCCATTAATTATGGAACACAACGTGTACATGTATACATGGAAAAAATTTAATTTTGTTTATCCCTCGTATTGCCAAAAAGAAACTTGTATTTGGCCCACGTACAATTTATATAAGCTATAATTAATAAAAACTTCTCAGTACCAGTATTTTAATTTTGTAAACTCCAAATGAAATAAAGATTAAAAATGAAAAAAATAATTTCCTTTATTCAAGTTTTAAATAAACAATGACACAAGTCTATTTGTTGACAAGGTACTATGGGTAAGAAAAAGCAATCCCTTACAAGATTTCTTGTAAAGCTTGGATAATCAATACCTTCACTTCGGCATTCTTTTTGGTTTCCATTTGCTGTAGTGCTGGCAACAAAGACATGACGTATTCAAAATCTTCATCGACAAGTGTTGGAATTGGTCCTGGTTTTATAGGTAGTATAACATCCTGCTCTACATATTTCTTAGCTTCATTATGACTGTCTGTTGATAAAGATGAATAATGTACCCCATTGACATAGTTAAAGGGATCTTGTGGAAAGCCGATTTGTGTATTGTCACTTTCAGTTCGTTGAAACGAGTCATTAAACCCCGACAGATCTCTGTTGAAATCGACTGAACCGTCAGGTGAAATCCGTAAACAAATAGAGATATAGACACCTTGGTTGTTTGCATCTTCGGATGAATCCCTCAACCAGATGACAGTTGGGTTGATTGCATCTATTGTTAGTATATCACCGGGTGCTTGAATTTGAATATGTACATTAGGATCTAACTGCGAGTCGATGACATCTTCGTTACATGAATTGCTATAAACAAACGAATTGAATGAAACGGTTAAAGGACAAATAACAGACGGATTATCTAATTAAAACTTTTCAAAACAACCACTTTGACCATAATGTTTACCTTAAGTGAATGTAAGGCTCAAGGAATTTTAAATACTCCACCCAATTGAATTCTGGGCTTCGAATATGAGTGACCTTACTGCGTCGTAAGAGCATATCTGTCTTCAAAACTGATCGCATCCATTTCCACAGTTCACGAAAACTACGATCTAGAAAGTGTAAATAATATGAAATCTGCCTACACACATCCATATAAAGATTAATGCTTTAGAACTTACCCCAATAACCCTTACTCTGCGCAGTCGCGAAATTAAAACTCGTGTCTAGCAAAGCTGCCACAATTCTAGTCCAGGCGTAATCAATTAATGCTTTGCTGACAGGTATTCGAGTATTTCCATTGTAAATAATCGGATATTTCTTCACTTCAAGAATGTAGGATCGTATCGCAATTAACGAAAAGTTATGAATATGAATATTGTAGTTTGAATTCAATCCGACCACGTCCATACTGCTGCACAACCAATATCAAAATGATATTTTGCTCAGCATACAAAAACCCTTACAGGGATTTTGCTACAATTCTTTCCAAAGATAAGTTCAAGCTACGTATGAATGCACGTGTGCATGTATTTATCACTTCTACACACACAACGCAGGGTGTTTATATAGTGTAATATCGGTTAAGTAAATGTACATACTTATATGTATGCTTTTATGTGGGTATGTGCTGTTTTTCTGAACGAGCCGACGACGTCCGGGAAGTATGTATGTATATAAGACGCTGTGTCGCACGTGTGTAAACATTAGCTTTGGGGTTAAAATCTTGTTGAATACGTTGGGAAAATAACGGTATTCACATGCGCACTCCCTAAATTGTGTTCTGAGTATGGGCGAATTTATTTTTTTGTACACACAATTCATATGGATGTAGTTTTCACAGTTAATTGGAAATACCTACTTATGTACATGTGTATGTGTGGACTGGATTGTAAGTGCATATGTACATGCATACATACATCATTAAGGATGGGGTAGGGATTTATCTTTTATGCGATCCATGCCCATGAAATAATATTATACATGCATACATACATAAGGATGTATGCATGCACCTACAGTGGAGAGTAAAACTGAATACCAAAAACGAAAAACAAAAAAAGTATTTTAATTCATTTAATTTTATTTATTTACATACATAAGTATGTAAGTACATAGTTTAGTAACGATGCTTGAAAAAAAAAGAAAAGTAGTTTGATTATAACTATAACTATATAAATACATAATACATACATACATACATACATATGTATCTATGTATGTATGTACAGTGTCGGAAAAAAGTTGAAAACATAGTCTAGAGATTCACAATTTCATTTCTAACATAAAATCCTTTATTCTTACGTTGATGAAACTTGGTATAAAAATACATTTTAATATTCTTCTTCAAATTTTAAAAGAACATTGGTGTACGGCAACATGGAAAAAAATATTTACCAAGAATTGACACATTTGGTCGCCTCACATAATAGTTTCCTTCGCTTCTAAATAGTTGGCCAACTATTTAAAAGCAAACTATTTAGAAGAATTTTTACCAAAGGGTGCAAGATACAATGTAAAGTATCAATTACCAACCGTAAAGCATGGTGGAGGTTCAGTTATGGTCTGCGCATGTTTTTCACGATCTGGAGTTGGACCAATTTTTTGGATAGATGGAATAATGGATCGGTATCCTTACTTGGAAATACTACAAAACATTATGCTTCCTTATGCTGAAGATGAAATGCCAATTAAGTGGATTTTTCAGCAAGACAACGACCCCAAGTATTCTTCTAGGTTGGTAAAAGATTGGTTCCAACAGGAAAAACTGAATATTTTAGAACAGCCATCTCAATCCTCGGATCTTAATCCTATAGAACACTTGTAAGAATACATAAAAAGACAAGTTCGAGTCAAACATTTTTTTAATACGAATGCGCTTTATGAAGAAATGGTACATGAATGACAGAACATCCCAGTTTCATTTTGTGAGAAATTGGTGGATTCCATGGAAAGGAGATGTAGAGCAGTTGTCAAAGCAAAAGGGGGAAGCACTAAATATTAACAAAAACACTTGTTGTTACTGAGAAATAAACATTATTTTTATGAAAAACTACATGTTTCCAATCTTTTTTCTCTACGTTTTACGAGCTCTTGGGTCAATTCTTAGTAAATACTTTTTTCCAGTTGCCGTACACTAGTGTTCTTTTAAAACTTAAAGAAGAATATTAAAATGCTTATGCATATGTACATACATATGTACATATGTACATATTGCATATACTGTACATGGTCTATCTCCATTATTTCTCTGTTACAAACTACTTATGCATGTAGGTACATATGTACATACATATGTATTAAACTTAATATACCCCTAGGATATAAACAATGAAAAGGTACAATCCGTCTGAAACGGATCGTATGATACTCTATACGTCCTATTATGCGGACCTTATGAAGTCGGTATGCTGAGTGGAACACTTCACACAAGATTCGGTTTACAGTGAGACTCTGTATAAGACCTTGACCATCCCAGTCTTTCTTAAAAAAATCCGCCCACTTTTTCAAAACCTCTCTTCACTATTCAAAAAAACCAGCTCAGTTGCGAACGGAGTATCCGAATAGCTAGTACCAATCGGATTATCCAGTCTTATCTATGTACATATGTATATAGCGCGGAGGTCTGTGCAGATCGACCAATTTCACTAGCTACTCGTGGGACTTAATCACGAACAATACAAACAAAAATAAAACTACATAACTTAACTCCAAACGAAAACAAATAAAATAGAGCCACCAACATAAAAAACCACCTCAGAGCCACCTCGGAAAAGCCAAACAAAAAACAGATCCTCAGACATTAACTCTCTTTCAACTATTCACAACCCATTGAAAACAGTTCAACGACACCAATTAATCGGCAACTGGCCGCACAGATAATTGATGACAGGACAGCAACTTGGGTCATTGACGCATTTTCCTCCTGAATGGATTATTTATATGATGTTCCAAAAGCTTATTTCGTCCCGTGGTTCACACAGATCTTCATTAGCTTCATTAGATCCCACAAAGAAGGAATCGATAGCTTTTTACTCTTGAATCAGAATTTTCGGTGGCAAAAACCGCCCTTCATTTACGACAAACCGGCAATGGATACCGGACATAGTACCATTGCCAGGTGGTCTAATGTGACAGCGTCCTCGGACTACGTTTCCCTCAATTTCTGTTTTCATATTCTTTCAGGTATCCCACACTGGAGAACACAATGTTGCTTGCTTCATAAAGTAGAGTACACACTAATTAGCTGCAAAACTCAAGAACCGCAGTATAAAACTCCCAGTTTCATTAACCAAATTCACAGTTTCGCTGTTTAGGTCCAAATGGAGTTATGAATACCCTTGAGTGTCAATCAGGGCACGAGCGGTAAGAAAAAGGGAGAAGAAGAAAAGAAGAAGTACCGGTTTTACGTACTGATGACGCAATACAGAGCCTGGGAGATCGTTCCACATTTGTGTTAGGCTTGAGTATAAACTGGCATGTATTCGAAGGATGACGCGCGCTGCGGGCAAAATTTTGCAGCGAATGCAACTGGCGATTCTTCTGGAGCAGTTTTTATAAAAAAAGAAAAGGTACAATCCCTCTGGAACGAATCGTGTGATACCCTATCCACCTTTTTACGTATTCCTTATAAAGTGGGCGTTGTCGTACTTAATTTTGTTTCTATACTTCATCCATACATCACGTGTGTCATCCCACCACTTTTTTTTCCAAACATCCATAGACGTTCGAAGATATCGCTATAATTCAAAAACAAAAATGCAGCGCGACAACGACCACTTTACAACAGTTATATAGATTATGGTTATGGATTGGGATTTTCCATATGTTTTTTTTTGAGTTTTTGATTTCCTAAAGCGGGGGAAAGTACCCACATTTAAAATCGTCTATTGGAATAATATTTATTTGTTTAAAAGAACTTAAAGTAATTAATTAGTCAATACAGATAAGAGGTTATAATTCAATAGTATTTTATAATCCACTGAGATCAGCGTCCTCTGAGCAGGTTCACCTCGAAACGTGCTCTCGTCAGAGTTCGTATCATTTATCATATCGTATCTTATTTGATTAAGTAAAACTCAGTCGCGACATAACGTCGTTCTGAATATTGGAACATACATATGACTGGTACTTACTTCAGGAAGAATCGTTCCTTATTTTGAAGACGAGCTGTTTTCTTACTTCACAATTTATTTTGCAAATACAGAGTTTTATAAATATGAATATTAAAATACTTAATCAAGCTCTAGCTTCTCACAAGCATCCGTGTTGTACGTGTTACATTCCTTACACGAATGGAAGAGACCTACTGTAAAATTCCGTATTCGAAGAGCTTGAAAAGCTTTTCCATGACAATTGTATTATGAAAAAACCTGGAACCTGGAATCCTTTGTTCCGTATTTCAATGCAGTAACTAATTGGGCGTTAGTGCGTTGGACTATGGAGCAAGGGGTTCGAGGTTCGAATCCCAGTCGGGAACACCTAAAAGTTTTTCACGGCGTTTGACAAAGATCCGAGAGTACAACTGTCCTGACTATTATGTACATACTATATTTGTATATTTCCATTTTATTTCTTGGTCTGGAGTACGAAAAAGTGTTAACGTCTAAAACATAGATTACATTCTTACGATCTGAGATTTCCGTGTAACTTATGATAAATATTGGCTACATACATATAACAAATGTATACATTCGCATGTACATATGTATGCCCAAACAAAACGCCTCTTAAATGTTGTCATACTTTTTTAAGCAAGTCTCAGTATTTTCAATGAAATGCTATTCAAAAAATTCATTGTTTGAGGAACAAATTGCAGGAACATTTTTTTTTCAGGAGTGTGTATTGGGGTCGTTTACTAACCATAAAAAATCAGAGCGCTCTACATCCTGAAATAAACAAAATGAACCGTGTACATCCGGTTACATTGTGCAGTGTTTGCACCGCTTGTGTTGTACAAACGGATGTGAGCATAGACCGAAGTAATTTTGTGGTCCTGTAATGTTCTGCGAAAGGGTAATTTCCACCAACGTAATTTTGTTTAACGTAATGACACTTGAAAGGAAATTTGTACAAATTATAGATATGCGTACATAAGTGTAGGCATGTAGGTGCAGAAAAAGTGCATTTGCTCACAGGTATATTCTATTATATTTTGTACATAACAATTTTGTATGATAATACTTAACTTTTGTTTATAATCTATCAAAGCCAAAACTTCAGTCAAGGTTTACTTCTTATCAAGTATCAAGGCTTCTGAAATTAGTAAAAATTAAGGCGTTTTTTCCAAAAATTATAACATCTTCCGATAAGATGATTAATTTTACCACCAGGTAAAACACCTATGTATGTATATACATATGTATGTATGTTCATGGATATATAAAAAAATGTATATAATCATATGTAACAAATGGAATACTCATATTTACTCTACAAGGACTATAAAGAAATTCAAAAATGGTTTATTTTTCGACAGAAACGTAATCACATACCTAATATTTTTACTTGCACCTGTACCTATAGGGCAAGTATTGCATTCGAGAAAAAAATCGAGCTCGAGATTTTTATCAAATTTACTATTTATTCAAATTTACATTACTATGATGGTCTGCAGTCTGTGATAATCCCTAGATGCGAAATCGGAATTTTCATTCTAACCTCAAAATTAAGGGTAGTTTACTTAGAGCCGATTTCAGTTAAAATGGATTTTCTCGAAAACGGCTCTAACGATTACGATAAAATTTATTATGTGCGTTAGTTTGGGTATATGCTATGAGGTTGTTTCTTGGGTATTGAGCTAAAAATTAATATTTCTAGGTTATAAACCAAAGGCAAACGCCCACTTTTTAAGGGTGTTTTTATAAAAACAATACATTGAGTAAACTCCTATAATGTTATGACTATTATTTTACACTTATAGCATTACCGTGCAAGTATGTACGTACGACCCAGTCGTGCACTTTATTTATTATCGACGTACTAACAGTCTACTTTGTCGATGTCATCCCCATCTGGGTTTCTACAATCTATGTAGAAACATACATACATACATACATGCATACATATATATTTACATTTGATAGGTTTGGTGCCGGAAGATAAATCACCGTTTATTTGCATAATCTTCTCAACATCAAGCTGCAGTCAGAAGGGAATTAGATGACTAGACAAGGGACAGGATTTTAGAGTTTTTCTTATCGTTATGCTAGACGCGTTTGGATCGAATTTGAAGTTAAATGTGAAAACATTTGTTTACGTCGTGTGATTCTGTAAATTTAAAGTTGGGATTCTCATAGGTTTTTCAGAAATGATGTTACATATGTAAGTAAAAAAAAATGTAGAAGGGGAGGAAGAGGGCACCTTTGAACATTTTGTTTTGGGAAGGCCTTTTTAATTTAACATCTTTCATTTATTGAGACAAGGTAAGGTTAAAGTAAGTTACCGCGGAAAGTCGCACGACCTAGCATACACCATTTTAGGTCCATTGTGCCACCACATGGATCTAAGAAGTTTCTTTTAAAACTTTCCTTGGAACCAACAAGAGCTTAATACATACATATAAAGCACTGAAGGCTATTTATGTGGGCGTGTAACCAGTTCATCTAGGTTATCTAGATTATCAAAGAAATATGCACCTAAATGCATTTTTCGTCTGGTGGGGAGCCTGGCTTCGTCCGTGAAGCTTCTACAGAAGTCATTTGCATGCCTACCGAAAATGCAGTTCCCTGTAAGGACACTATGAACTACAATCGTTATGAGCATCCTTTTCTGTTTTTGTCTAATCGAATACCCAGCTTGGCCTAAATCTGTCTGGAAATGAGACACCTAGTTCCATTTGTCCATCGAAGATTGCTTGAATCTACGGCCTTGAGTTTAAATAAAGTGATACGCATACCAGCACCTATGTACGTTGTCGGATGAGACTGGTAGAGTTGTACCCCGTTTCGCGAGCTCGTTGGCCATATGTACATATGCCGTGGAATGTCATAGTGTTTTGGCAGCCAAATGAGATGAATCTAAAATTGTCCAGTCATCTCGTTAAGAGACAGGCGGCAATTTAGGGATTTTTTTCAGGGTTTAATACCGACTTGACTATACGTACAAATGTTGATATCTCTCGATTAGATATCACATGCTTTAGAGACAACAGGGCCTCCTTGGTCGCTAAATGCTATTCTGAAACATCGGCTTGTTTCTTGTTTGAGAACTGTTCGAATTGCGCCTTTAAGGTACTCTTAATATGATACCTCGATCCAAACTAACTAAAATACTTTACATTTAATAACAGCGTTAAATTCTGTTACTACCATTTTACATATATAGATTTGGAAAGGATGCCTCAACCCAACCAAAAAACTAAGTACTCTCATTACACAAGCGGCTGCAAGTGAGTAATGTGTCTTCATGTGGCTTAATAACAATAACCTCACATTTTAATAGATACTGGAGTAATTCCTAATGCTATTTCACAAAACTGCAATGGCACAAAACTGCTAAAATTGAACCTACATATGTAGGTCTAAACCTATGTGCGTCAGTTACTAAACCGATATTAAAGACTGATTTTTTTTTACAAATTTGGCCTAACAATCGATATAAAGAATAGAAAAATCATTGAAATATTAGAAATCTCCTGCAAAACGCTCCCTCTAAACTCTCTTCTTCAAAAAACCAAACTTCGCCTCTTCTCGAGGAAATACAAAGGTTGTCTATTGTTATATGTTAAACTAATTAATGAATTGTATGTAAAAACCTGAACTAGTGTAAGGGTTGGATAACCCAACCTGGTCCTAACAGCTCAAATGGATAGATGCGAGAGTCTATTCGCTATTAGGCAGGCCACGAATGCCATATAGTTCTGCCAGAGTCTTAAGCGAAGGGCAGGGCACGAATGCCCTGGTGTCTGCCATAAAGAGAAACAAGTAGATTAAAGGTCTAAGTGATTCTGATTTTATTAATTAAAAATCGCTTATTATATACTCTTCCTTCTCTCAGCATTCCCAATGCATATCGATAAAAAGTGGGTCGCATGCCGTCATATTTCGGTATTGATCACTTCTCAGGTGGCATCTTAATAGGGCAGTATTATGCACTGCGACATTATACACCATCTGTGACACCTACATATCTATTAAGACACTTGGGCAGTGAATTTGTTCTTTCAATTCTTTCTCCACGTCTTCTTATGGTGTCAGTATTTTTGCTTTGTGACTCTTGAGTTTGATGTCACATAATATTATTATGTAATATATATATGTTATGTAGGAAGTGTGGAAGTGTTATGTAGATTTGGTGGATACACTACACTAGTTGTATAGTATGTAACACCTGATTTGACGGATATGAAATAAAGTTATTCACTTCACGACGAACAGTCAAAGACACGAGGTTTTCTCGCTTGTATGAATTTCATATTTATCGCCTGTATTAGGGTATGCCGTGATCGTCTGGTGGACAGCTTTGCAGAAAATCTGTTACCTAACTTAACTCAGCCGAGTACAAAGGTCGCCATCCCTTCAGGAGAGCACTAAGAACCCCCACGTCTTCCATCTATACTAAACAAAAAGGAGCCTCTGTAGCCGCTAGTTTAAATGCCATAGCTCAGTGGTCTAGTCTTGGGACAGGACACTCCTCTATTCTAAACAATCTTGGATTTTTTCCGCAGGACATCAAGTAAGAAATTCTTCAACTTATGTTCGAAAAGGACTGTGATTCATGATTCATACATATATTGGGGGTACACTCGTGGTTACGAAACAAGAGTCCGCATCCTCTGTACTATTCTTCACCTTATATTTATTCCCGTAACCTTTGATACAAAACTGTGCTTGTGAAATTCAGAGAAACATAATCAGAAACTACAATGGCCATGCAAATATTAATATTCTCATTAATTTTTTTATTGTTCCGTAATGCTCCTTATGAAAAGTAGAAACGATCGATTTAGTAATCAACCGCAGTTGCACAGCATGAAAATGGTCTTGTAGAAAGAATAAAAGATTCCAGATAGATGCAGTTTAAGTTTTAAAAAAAGTTTCATCATAACCAAATAATACATTTATTTGACCCAACCACTCGTGGATATGTGGCGATTTTAAGAAAGCATTTGGGTTCAAGAGACAACAAAACACATATTACAACACTTTTTACATATATTAGTGATTTTATGAAATGATATCAATAAATAAAAGAAAAATGTAGACATCAGCCCATGAGTGTGAACATAAAATAAGTCTTTCGTAAATGCGTAAGTAAAACAATCCAGTTTACTGGTAATGTATAATATTTTAATTATTCATACACTGCTTGAAGCCCATTAGCCCCGTGAAACGAATGAATTTTCCATGGAAGGACTCCATAACATAAAATATCAATCCTTAAAATACCTGAAATAAAAATGTTCACCTCTTTATATTTTTTTGTATAAGTATGATTTCTGGCCGTATTCACTCCCACACCCTATAGTGAAATCTGAACGATTTCAATTCTATCAATAACGATTTCACCACAAAGTGGGACAGCATAATGAAAAACACGTTAATATCATTAACTGCCGTCTTAACGTGATAGGTGAACAATTTAATATTCACCTAGTCTGGATGCCGTGGCACCGGTACATTTCAAGGAATTGTATGGCCAACGAGCTCGCCAAGCAGGGTATAACCGCACCAATTTCATCCGATGTTGATGAATGAGTTGCTACTTATGTAAGCTCAACGCCGTAGATTCAACCAATTTTCAATGGACAAATGGCACAACATACATTATCTCCAGACAGACTTGGCCCAAGCCGAATAAGGAACGCACCAAATGTCTGATTAGACGGTAAAAAACGTTCATATCAATCGCAATATGAACGTGGCACTCCATTGTCGGTAGGCATACCACTAGGCTGGGTATCGTTTCTGTAGTAGCTTATTAGACGGAGAAGAGGAAGAAACCATTCTTTACCTTCTTTGTAGGTACCAGGCTCTCTCAGCTCAGAAAAATTTGCATTTGGGTACATATGTACTTCTTTGACAATCTAGGTGAACTGGTTAACGCCAACTTAGCCTTCATGGCTTTATATTAACCTCTCGTTGGTTCCAAGGATAGTTTTCAGATTAATTTCTTTGATCCATGTAGTATCACAATACGGTTTAAATAGTGTAAGTAAAGTCACTAGATCGACCTGTCACGGTAACCTAACCTAACCTACACTTCCTCTATTTACCTGTGCAGTTAAAAAAAATACAAAATATGTCAATATTGACTATAGAAAAAAGTCTAAGCTTTTTGAAAGAGAGGATAAAAATGACTCAATTTCTAATCATTGCCCACCCGAAAGTAAGCTGTGCAAAAGCTTAATTGACAATGGTAGTGTTTGCTGTTTTCATCTGGAATGACTCAACGAGTACAACATAAAAACGCCGAAATTCCTGAATACGTTTCTCGCGTTCAAGTAGCCTATAGCAACTACATAAAAAACTGCATCTGTTTTAAAATACATGACTAGTCAGTGATGGAATAATATCTAGGCAGAGTAAGTATTTGTGCCTAGGAGATACTCCCACGAAAATTACGATTGGAGTAATAACAAAACTGTGTGGAAATACTACGCATAAATTTAAATGTATCAAGTCGCAATCACAACAAGGCGAAGGAAAACCGCTTTTGGCACGAAAATGAATCAGGGAGCAATTGAATGCACTCTCTAACCTCATTTCGCTGGAAGCTTCAAGAGCCCACATATGTACATACATACATATGTATGTATATATGTTACAGTGTCGCGCATCATGTTTATACATGCAAAAGATTCGCTTGAGTAACCTTTCAGTGTATATTCAACTGCAGAAATCTAAGTACCTATACCATACGTACATTTGTACATACATAGGTACAGGGTTAAATAATCTCCATGACCTACAAAAGTTCCCGTGCAGCGTTGTCTACTTTGGCTGGGTTGCCTGATATGTAGCTGAATGCAGAACCAGGGAAATAGAAGGACAACGGAAGCGATGGTGATGATAACTGTGACGATGATGAGGGAATGGATCTGAGCAACGTAGTATTAGTTTTGATGATATAAATACATCAAATATGCAACGATTCCGGAATTTGCATTGCATTGCGCTATTACCTTACTCCATATGCAAGACATTGCTGTGCGCCATTTCTTCGAGATTGCTTGGAACTTAAGGACAAAATCCTCCATGCCCCTTGTTGAAAGTTTTCCGATAAAGTTATTTCAAGTGCTGTGTTTGCAAATACAGCTATGGGGCTAATTAGTTTCCGTATTTCATATTAAAACTTTGTTTTTAGGTAATATGTTTACTTACATTAAATTTTACAAGCATACATATGTGCATAAACATATGAAGGATGCTTTTTGAATAGAAAAGAAACTATACAAACTGTTTCAATAAAAAAAATGCTGCATATTAAAAATATAAAGATCAGTCTCCCTATTATATTGGGTATATTAATCTATAAAGTCGTACTGAAATTATACTTCACAATTTAATAGATTTGTACATGCATTAAAAAAAAAGAGATTTGTCTAAATTTATGAATTATGTAAAAAGTAGAAGTCGATTTCCAGAGCAAATTATAACGTGTCACCCGAAATTTTACGATATTTTTAAACTGTTAATAATACAAAAACTAACAGAGAAGAACTGAAAAATTATCGGATATGTTTCGAATATCCGATATCGAGTCTCATAAACTGAGCCGAATATTACATTTTCTCCTTTATCTTCAAAACATATTAAATTTGCTGACCCAAACAATAAGTATATCCTTTGATAATTTGTATTGAATTTAATCAAATGTCTATTCTGGAAAAAGTTTCTTCAGTTACATACATATGTATATCAATAAAGTATTCCACGAAATGCCATTTCTAATCCGGTTCAATTTAAAACGTGCTTTTAGTAAGTTCATTGATTCGTAAACAAATATATGTATGTACCTTGAAGACGTTATTAGATTCTAAAATTGCAAAGGGAACAATTAAAGCAACTACTATTGTCCTAAAGAATCGCTCTTGCATTCTTTTCGAAGGAGATATCAAGTTCCTTTGAATGCGATCTTCTTGATCCCTACAACTATGAAAGTAGAGAGCAACCATCATAAGTAGGTGCTGATTTATACCCTCACGTGTTGATTACATTGATAGTCCCCCTATAAAGTTAGAATACAGGGTTTGACTGCATTCTTTCATGACCACTAAAACGTGGATACCTAAACCGTTGGTCAATCATTTCGTCCTACTAAAACAACGTTTCTTTTGACCAAAACAACGCAAACTCCAAAAGCGTACATAAAGACGGACGCTATATTGTTAATCGTCAATCTAACCACAATTGTCCGCTCAAAAGAGATTGGTTTAGCAGAATGAAATTCGATTCTAATTCACTCGTTGCACGATGATTCGGATAACTCTTAGTATGTACATATACATGCTGGCTTATACCTCGGTACTCAACAAGGAGCTGATATATGGTCGTATTATCGAAATAGGGTGCCCACTTTAGTAAGGGTGATACAAAGGAAAAGCCGTAGGTTATTATACTATTCATTTAACACGAATTGGACGGATTGTCGCTCTTCTATCTATGAAGAGCTAGTTATGCATGAAAAGAAAGGGAAAAAGTAAAATGAAATAATAAAACTGCTTTACTGAACAACATAAAAATTTTATCAAAAGATGAGCATGACAACAAATGCATAACAGGTTGTGCAGATGCAAACAAAAACTCTTAGAAGACTTGGTCTAAACGTCTTTACGTTTTTGTTTACTTGAACTTTTGACTTACAACAGTCGCACCTCATGGACTTACAGCAAGGGCTTCGTTTTATCTACTCGCTTAAAGTTTTGTTTTTGTCTGTGTGGTGCAAAAATGGAGTTCTTTCTTTCAGAAAAAAATTGTTTGTAAAGGTTTTTTTTTGTTTGCGAAACTTTTTTTTTGCAAGGAAAGGTACAAAATCCTTGGACCATTATGCATATTTCAAGAGACAAAATAAAACTTGAGCCTGTCTGAACCACAGAAATCAGAAAAACAGGAGGAGAAATGGAGTTCATGGTAAAAAGCATATTTATCATACTTATATAGATTACGTTGAACATAATATAAAAAAGCCAATTCTTTCAATATGTAGGTTAGAGAATGGGTACCTCTTTCAAAGTTAACATCCTTTTACTTTTCGCTGTTCAAGTTCAAGTATTTAAATTTTTTTTCTCATTTTATCCTACGGGTATATTAAATTTTAGTACATAGTTTGTCAATAGTCACTCGATTTCACTAGTGATACTAATTGCAAAAATATGTACATATACATATATACGGCATATCTCGATTATATTCCTTTATGGCAGACTACATATGTGTCAGGCCTAATATACTTTTACGACAGGGTATAAAAACAGTAAAGCCATGTCCGTCCGCCCATACTTTGGTGTTTTGTTTTAAATTTTTATCTAGAAGGATGAAATATAATTTCTGAGAAATAAAAGCTGTGCAAGTGTAAAATTTTTTGAAATCCGCCTACTGCAACACCCACTTTTCTATAACTTCACTATTTTGTATAAAATCGGAACATTTTATTGAGACAAAATATTTAGATATCTATGTATCTGTGGTTTCCGGTCCGACAGATCAACGATCGACCCAATTTTTACACGAAGGCAAATCTTTGCAAAGACCAACGAATTTCAAGTTGCACCAACTTCTAGGTAGTTAAGGAGTTAACCTAACTTGGAGTAAAAATCAAGTCTACGAATGACACCCTAGTGGAGATTTGGCGAAGACTTACCCTAGGAAACCGCTCCTCTTTCGGTTTGGCGAAACAAATGGATTCAAAACTCCTAACTCCAAATGCATGCTCTACAAAACATTGATCCTCTGCTATATGGAGCCGAGTACTGAACTATAAGTTGGAAAGCAGAGCAGATTTTGGGCATTTTCGAGGGAAAAATTCTTCGTCGAATGCTGAAGAAGATATAACCACTCTACAACTCTATAAGTTGTACGAAAGCTTGGATGTAGTACAAAAAGCCAAAATAAGTCGACTACACTGGCTCAGTCACATCGAGCGAATGGACAATATTGCTCCAGCAAAGAGGACCTTCGAATCGCAGCCCCCAGGTTCGAGACGACAAGGAAGATCGAACCTCTGTTTTAAGGACCAAGCTATCGCGGATGCCAGAGGATCAAAGGTATCAAAGGGAGTGGAAGGGTGTCTTAGGCAGAGGGGTCGGGAACCCGTTAAATATGTAAGTAAGTAGTATTTAGATATCGAAATTTTCTACAATTCGTTCATATATTATTTTTAGTCACTCCCACTTTTGGGTGCGTTTCATCAATCAACCGATGTTGATGAAAGTTTGCATAAAACATGAATAAATATTAGAGGAAATCGTTGTAATTCAAAAAAAAAAAAACTGTGTGGCCTCGCCCACTTCATAAGGGCTGTTTTCTGCTTACACCTTATTCTAAGGGTATATTAAGTTTTACATATATGTAGCTTGTAACATAGAGAAATAATTGAGATACATAGATCCTATAAAGAATTTATATTCGTGATCAGAATTAATAGAGAAAGCGATTGATTCTCGATTCGTCCGATGGCCACTAGTTTTGGGTCTTCATTTTTGAGCTAGGAGAGTGAAATTTGATATCTGCGGTTCTGAGAAACATATGCCCACATAAGTATTTGTGAAATTACTAATCAAATGGAATTAACGAGCCAATCATTTTTTGTTCAATATTTGGAGTTATGAACATATGTACATATGTATCACTATAAAAACAATAATATTCGAGAGCACCAACGGTACTAAACTCTGTAAAGTTGCAAGGCTTTTGGAAGGTTATCCATTTGAATGTTATTATCGAGAGTTTTTCGATAATCCTTAGAACGAATCTGTTTTATAAGATCTAACTCGATTATTTCTCTATCTATCAACCTTAATGTGGGCGCCGTGGCTCAGTGGTTAGTGCGTTGGACTACGGAGCAAGTTCGAGATCGAATCCCAGTCGGGGAACACCTAAAAAGTTTTTCACGGCCCCACCTCTCGCGAGCGTCTGACAAACATCCGAGAGTTCAACTGTCCTGAGAAAGCTTCTCAAATAACAAATTGTCCTTCGGATACGGCATTAAACAGTAGGCCCCTTCCATTCGTGTAAAGAATATAACACGCACAACACGAATGGTTGTGAGAAGCTAGGCCCTGGGTCCCATCGACCTGTAGCGCCAAGTATTTATTTATTTATCAACCTTAAGGAAAGGGTATGAAAATAGCTTGCAATATATATGCGTACATATATATATAAACGGTATTTATTTAAAGTTAACTCATTTAACTACTACCTAACTAAAAGCATCATATTTGGTAGGGCTTGTGGTAGTATAGTTGGCGACATAATCGTCGAGATACTTTTTTTTTTGCCTCAACCGTGGTCGTGGTAAGACTCACCTTATCAATCTTACTAAAAGTTTTAATTTGTTGAACTAAACTTCACATTTATTAAATACACATCACTCAATTATCTTACCTAAGTATGTTCCTAATAAAGTTTGCGAAATAATAAAAATCTCTAATTAAACTAATTGTCAGTATTACTCAGTGGTGCACTCCTTATTTGGCTGCGTGTTCAAAAAAAAATTGTGTCTTTAAAATAAAATTGTGCGTCCCTGAATTTATGTCCTCTCTTCGAAAATAATTTTTTTACATTTCTACCAAACTCGCAGCTTTCAGGATCACTTTTTATCATAATACGCCCATCAATCATGCTTGCGTCCACCTCAGGTATTCACTTCTACTCCAAGTACCTACCTATTGGTAAACGATTAAGCAGTTTGTATATCAAATGGCTTCTAAGTGGAGCAATTACTTCTTGTTATTTCAATATCCGTTAGTATATTCCATTTTGTAAAAATAAAAATGTATGTAAAATTAGTAAAATCTATACATATATGTATGTACAAATATAAAAGAGAGTGACGTTAGTTACTACGCTTATAACTCAAGAACGCCCGGACCGATTTCGATGATTCGCACCAATTCGGACTGGTCTCCAAACAAGAAGAATACCCTAGAAAATTCCCGAAAAATGCCCAATAAAAAAAAATTATGAAGAAAATTCATTTTCCTATACATTTTGTGATGTCTGGATGCTGGATTGGCGTTAACTTGGCGACGTCCAATGGTGTAACTGTTACCACATATCAATTGTGCTTATTTTACCTCCAAGTGGTAGACATCGGGTACTGGTTGATGTCCATCCGGACGCGACTTGCTGAACTTATAAGCGCGAGTGTTGAACAAGAGAAAATTGCAGCACTATAAACACGACAGCGGACGAACTCTCTCGATGGAGTCAACGATGGCGTCAGAGCTTCAAGCAGAAGCAGAAACTCACTTTATCCGGGCTACTTCGACATCCTAGGTCGATAAGGATTTCCAAAAATAGGTCAGGTTTTTGGAAAAGAGACGGCGACGGACGAGCCTTTAATAGGCCAACCGCAGCACTCACATCCCCGAAGCGGGTTACTGACATCGATTTTCTCAGCCGGCCTCTCGTCCTAGGGGTTTCACCAAAAGGAACTGGCCCTCCAGGTTGGGGGTTGTGCCGTCGGGGTAACTTCCCTACCACGTAAAAAAAGACTAGTTACGAGAGAAACACGCGCCTCGGATTTAAACCAACCCCCTCATACAATATCATCAACCCGGAACGTTTACGGACTACGAACTAAGAGTATGCACCTGGAACGTACGTACATTGTACACCCCTGGTGCTGCTCAAAAACTTGAATCTGTCCTCACGCGGTACAAGGCAGATATTACCGCGATCCAGGAGATACGATGGATAGGATCAGGAATACAAAAACGACAAAATTGCGACATTTATTACAGCTGCCACAAAAGACTGCACATGTTAGGATGCGGATTCTTCGTGGGATAATTGACTTTAAGCCGATCAGCGATCACCTGGCTGTGATCCGCATCAAAACCACATTTCACCACATCAGCTTAATATGTGCACACGCCCCTACCGACGAAGCTGAAGACTCTATCAAGGAGGAGTTTTATGACCTCCTGGACGGAGCCTACGGAGCCTGTCCGGAGTATGATGTTAAAATCGGTAAGGAAAACATCACTGGTGGATTAGTCGGAAAGTACAGCCTCCACGATACGACAACAGACAACGGCTTCCGACTAATCGGCTTTGCAGCAGCTCGTAATACGGTGATAAGTAGCACTAGGGTTCAAAGACTACGAATCCACACAGCAACCTGGCTAGAGGTACAAATGTCGACTCTGACCATTCTCTTGTTGTAGCCAAATTCAGAGCTTGACTATCCAACGAGAAGAAGCTGCGAAATGCCCAGAAGAAATTCAACGTTGGAAGCCTTAGCACGACTGGAGTAGCCAGAGTCTACAGAGAGCGTCTGAGTGAGAAACTCTCCGCTGTGCATTAACCTTCCACAAATGCCAACAACCAATGGAACCAGTACCGCGACATCAAAGAGGTAGCCGACACCACCATAGGTTACCAACCACCACCTAAGAGGAGCCCTTGGTATGATGATGAATGCGTACGTCGGAAAAAGGTGACAGAAAATGCACACCTACAAATGCTGCAGCGGAAAACAAGAGCAGCAAGGGAAGAGTATCGAGCCAGAAGAAGGGACAAGAAAAAGATCCTGCGTAAAAAGAAAAGGGCCCACGCAGTCTCCCAGCTCAAGGGCTGGCAGCTGGCTTTAAATATGCAACGCAGGCTCTTCGAAATAGTGAAGGAAACCTAGTCACCGAAGCACAGGGAATAGTAGATGTTTTTAAGGAGCATTTCCAGCTGCTACTTAATGGGCATCAAATAGAGAGAGTGATAGGGCAAGAAGAGAACCCACGTCCAATCAAGAAGAAGCAATCCCCCTCCCCAGTTTTGAAGAAGTTGACTCAGCTATCAAAAAGCTGAAGAACAACAAAGCCGCTAGCTCTGATGGTCTACCAGCAGAGCTTTTCAAACATGGTGGTGATGTTTTGGTAGGGTCCATGCACCAAGTCATTAACCAAGTATGGATGGATGAAGCCATGCTCGATGACTGCACTATCAGCTCTATATGCCCCATCTTCAAGAAAGGCGATCCTATGTCTTGCAAGAACTACCGAGGCATATCCCTGCTAAATGTCGCGTATAAGATCCTTTCCAATGTACAGTGTGAACGTCTGAAACCTTTCTGCAATACACTAATCGGCACGTACCAGTGTGGCTTCCGGCCCGGCAGATCGACGATCGGCCAAGTTTTCACGCTAAGGCAAATCTTGGAAAAGACCAACGAATTTTTGATTGGTGCGCACGTGCTACTGGATTTGTCTGAATTTGATTTTCATTGGTTAAAAGACAGAGAGAGAAAGAAAATATTGTTCCATTTTAAGGGACTTACTTTGGGTTTTCGCATATTCACCGGAGTTCAAAGGCAATGAATTTATGAGTGAAACTGAAGGAAAATGACATAGTAACGACTTTGCTCGATTTTCAAGAGCTTTATCAAATCCTACAGATGATATCTAACGTTTTTGGTCAATCGGCTTAGAACGAAGGTTTACTTATAGTCAACTTACATATTTTTACCTATGTTATATATACATATACATATATATACTTTCCCATGAAAGGAAGTATACTTACATACATACAAATGTACATATGTACGTATTTGACTAGAAGCATATGTACATAACTGCTTGGCTAAGTGACGAAAGGCAATGACCCCTTTTTAATAATTCCCTTGGCTTTGCGATAATTGGATGTTGGATGTTAATCTTATTACAGATGAGTTATAATCTGAAGAGCATGTGTTGGATATGGTATGATAACCTGCTTCCCCCAAGACATATTCATACGTACATATGTAGGGTTGTAAAAGCTATGTACATACATTTGTATATCTCAAAGTTTACATGCCCATTGGATAAAACATGCAAGGGAAAGGAACTACGCCTAGTAGTAAAATAAGTCGATGCTACCAATAAAGTCATTGTAATTTTTTTTTCACTCCATTGGGAATGAGGATTACGATTCGCAATCGAGACAGATGAGATGAGAAAAACGCGAAACTGAAAAATTGAATGCTTTCCCTTTGCATGATGGATTAAAATACTATTTTGGTGGTGAAATGAATTTAATTGCATTCATTGTAGTTTTTTGAAATGATTTTTTTCGCCCTTTATTGGTTAATTAAATTGCGATACTTGCCTTTATCATTACTCTGATTGTGTATGTAGAGATTTTGCTTTTGAATTGGTAAATTAAAATTTAAATTATTAATATTATAAACTGATTCATAGCTATGTTAATAAATTTGGTGTTTGCGTGGGTAATATTAATTATAAATTATGAGGTAAACTGAACTAATTGATTCTGTGGCGAATAGGAAACCTAAATCTTGTTGTATAAAGAACGAGTAAACGCTTTCAAATTCTCATTGAAGATTATAAGAAGGCTTTTCTTTATTATTTTTGGACACGCCTTTTTAGCTGAAAATAATCGAAATGAATAAAAAAACGAATGAAAATGGAATACATCCCGTTCTTTAAGAGTTCACTGTACATATGTATATGGAAAAATCCACCATCCAGTAAAGTCGATAAAATCATGTTTGGTCCCGTGAGGTCTGAAACCTTTGTTTATATATTGATAATATTGATATAATGGATAAAATAACATACCCTTTTAATATATAATATATTCTTTTCTTTTCTGATAGAGCTGTATGTACATACATATGTATATATATACATATGCATATGTATACATATGTACTATTTTGTACCAAATTTTGTATACGTATAGTCCAATATGTCCAATATTGCACCTACCCCAAGGATTTTCAAACTTTGCATGTCCTTTTCGTCCTTCCTAGCAGTTTGCGCCAAAAACCGCGTTGGATTTTTACTTCTGACATACATATATATAAGACTATACATACGTTCACAAAATTCAAAGAAAGTCGGAGATGAGTACTATTCGGAACTTTATTCGCAAATATTCCCATTAATTATGGAAGACAACGTCGTTCAAGTACATGTATGCACATGTAAAAAAAATTAATTTTTTTCATCCCATTGCAGTTCCAAAAAGAAACCCGTATTTGGCCCACCTTGTATAATGGTATGATTATAATTCCATCGAAAATCCAGAATGTCACGCCCACTGGAAGCTATTTACGAATCAGTCGTTTTACAAGCGCACTTCTCATTTTCTTCATTAAAATACAATTGCATACGGATGAAGCTAGTACTTTTATAAATTTAATAAATTAAAAATTAAATGGGTGACACTCCATTTCTACCCTCGAGAATTTTTCAGAGTACACAAAAATACATAAATAAATTTTCACTTAAAAACTGCAAGGGAATACTGTGTAATCTAGACAATTGAACAACTTATACAAACACTTCACTGGCGCTTACAGCTATAAATTAAAGCCGATTCACCAACAAGGTTAGAGTACAAAACCATAAATCCTCAGACAAGGGTATTGATAAAATACCCGATTGGGTGTAGAATAACATCCTTTTCTTTGCTAACAGAATCCGTAGCTTCTTGCAGAAGAAAATTATAAATTAGTGCTTCTGATGTAAGGAGGTCAATGATTTCCTCTTTGAGGGTGTGAAAAAATAAGTTTTGTTTATTCAGCGAACATCCTTTCAATTCCTCTTTTCCTGAAACTGACATCTTAAACTGACGGCTTCCTTAAGTATCTGTACTTAAATGTGTGCTGTGTATCGCAAAATCATTTGCATAAGCTCTAGGGAAATATATCATAGATCATTACTGGAGTGAATCGAAGTTTAACAATGGCAGAGTTTCCAAGGGCACAACTTTATTTGAGAGTACTCATTTGAAAGCCATTGGGGTTTAGGTTAGCGAGTCAATTACGTAGGTAGAAGTAGCAAAAAAGGTTGACAGACCAATTAAGTTGAGTTTGAAAGTTTGTACATTTCACTTGATTTATGGTCATTTCAATAAATACTAATTGAAACACGTTTTTATTCTTTGAAGGCAAAATAGAAATTCTGCGGTGATTTGATACATAAGTATGTACATATGTAGGTAATTTCGCCTGACGATGAATAGTCTTGATTCGAATAAGAACTAACGGATTAGGATAGGAAACAATAATAACGTAGATTCTGTGGGGTGGTAGTGGGCGCCGTGGCTCAGTGGTTAATGCGTTGGACTATGGAGCAAGGGGTTCGAGATCGAATCCAAGTCGGGGAACACCTAAAAAGTTTTTCACGGCCCCACCTCTCGCGAGCGTCTGACAAACATCCGAGAGTACAGTTGTCCTGAGAAAGCTTCTCAAATAACAAACTGCCCTTCGGATATTAAATATCTATAACATTTGGACTACATACATAATGGATTTTTGAATTTGTAAGCAACATGCACTTTTTTTGGGGTTGTGGAAAGGTAGATCGTTTTATTTTAATCTTATTTAAACATGCAAAAAAAGTAACGTAACTACAAAAAACCTTAACAAAAGTTACATTGAATTCAAGAATATTAATATAAAGAAAATTTTAATTCATTTTATAACTAAATTGGCTTAATATTTTGTTATTCTACCTTTTTTTCTTTTCAACGTCGTGAATTCGCTTTGGCATCGAATCAAACAATTTTTCTAGATAGGTAACATTCAGGTTCTGATACCAAACATCTGTTATGATATTCTCTATTTGAGAAATGATAGTTGGTCTTTTCTCTCTAATCTTTTTGCCTAAAAATCGCCAACAGTTTTCTATCGGGTTAAGGTTCGGGCCATTACCAGGCTATAGAAGAGAGAAAATTCCTAAAGAATTTTTAAATTCTTGCACCCAAAAGAAAGAAAATACTTAAATCTTAATAAAAAATAATGATTAACATGAATGTATTCAATCAAAACATACAGATCTTGCTCTACGTGCAAGAGGTGGATCATCTTGAAAAATAACATTTTCACAGTGTTCGCATAGTTGTTTCGAATGGGTAACAACGCCGTTTTATTTCCATTGCATTAACCGAACTCTTAAGCAATATAAATATCTCAACACCAAATCTGGTAATCGCTCCTCATACCGTTACATAAGGTGATTGCTTAACGGTGGGTAAAATGCAATCCTCCGAGAATCGTCCGCCTTTCCTGCGACGAGCCCCCGCATTACCGTTTGGCCCAAACAAGTTAAATTTGGACTCATCTGAAAATGTAACTTGTTCTCACTCGTCCTGAGTCCAGTTTTTATAAGTTTGAGCCCATTCAAGCCTTTGTTTTTTCATCCGTGGAGTTAAAAGAGGTTTTTTTTCTGGACACCTTGCTTCCAATTCCGATTCTATGAGCAATCTTGAGACTGTTCGATCGCTTATTCGTGTCCCAGTTTGGTCTCGAAATGTCTTATTAACGTCTCCAGCATGTGCAAACGGAAATACGTTGGATTAGCCACTGATCCCTGAGAGACGTTTTTCTGGGTCTTCCACTTCCAGATTTTCGAGTTATGGAACCTTCTGATTGAAAATTTTTAAAAAAAATTGTCACACTCTATTCGTTAGGGCCTACTCAACCATCAATATTGTGGTTTGACAAATTTTCTTTGTGCAAAGCAACAATATGCGCTTTTTCTTCAAGCGTTATTACCATTGAAAATCATACAAAAAATAACTAATGCAAAATAAAAAAAGGGCGAGATACTTATCGGTAGTTTTGAGCGATATTAACACAATAAATATTTCGGTAGTAACAAATAAAATAACTTCTTCCAATTAACTTCAACATATACCACTTTTTTTACACTTAAAAGTAAGAAAAGCCGAATTATTTCGAGTGCGAGGGTTTTTTTGTTAACGAGTGTATACTGAAAGCCGGTAAACCTACCACACATCACTTTTAATCCTCCCTTCTGTAAAATACCTTGGAAATATTGCTTGAAGTCCACAAGAATATACATACATACATAAACATATACATACATAGATAGTACACAGTAAGCATACTGCAATGGAAAAATCGATAAAAAGAGCTCTAAGGTAGATGACCCAAATGATTCCCAGTGTATAGAAATCGTGGAAACGGTCAACCGATTTAAATAATGTGTGCAGGTTGTTGATAAGATAGAGCAGGTTATTTGTTTTACCTTATTACGATATATTAAATATTAAGCTATGATATTGCATAAGGTTTGGTTTATTATTGACCTAAAGTTTTTGTTTATAGGTCTATTCCTAATAAAGATCTAAAATGTATCTATCTATTACTAGGACTTAACATTTTTTTATATTAGTATATCTATCTGAAGAGTTTTAATTTACATAATAGAGAAATTTTATTGGAACACTCAAAAGTTTTGTTTAGAAACACCTCAGTACTAGCTCTACTCTAATAAGCCTTGAGATCAGAGAGCAAATATATGTAGGTACCTATCAGTGACGTGCCGATTCCTTCCGGATTCCCTCTTCAAATATGAAATACATATGTACATACAGCTGTGTTCAAAAAAATAGTAGTGCGCTTTTAGTTATCAGGATTTTAAAAATTTCGAAAAGTTCCGTTATGAACGGAGTATCCAGAAGTTTAAGACGAAACTTAACAAAGAAAATGAGGTTCATACATTTCTATTAGCATGTCAAAAGTAGGATCAGTCAGTCGTTGAAATATAAGTGGACCAAAAAGGTCTGTTCAAAAAAATAGTAGTGTGCAAGTTTATTTAGAAAAAAAACTAATTTAGAATTCAAATTAAAGCTTTAATCAAACAAATTAGAACAAATAGATATTTTTTAATTTAAGTGGTTACAAAACAAATTCCAAACTTTTATACAGTGGGTCAAAAAAAGCACTGCACTGATGAAACAACAAAATTTATTTGAAAAGTACGGGCAGACAGAAAAAAATATAAAGAAGTCGAGGAAATAATAGAATTTAGAATTTAGTCGAGGAAATAAACATAATTAGAAAACAGTTTTTATGCTTGCAGGCCTCATAAGCTTACACTGCTCAACAAAAAGCTTACAGTAACTCTCATAAATTTTGCTAGGGAACATGTTACCTGGCCTGTAGAGAAATGGCGCAATATATTACGGACCGATGAGGGCAAAATTGTCCTTTTTAGTGCAGCTGGGTCCCGTCAATATGTTCGGCTCCCCCCAAATACAAAAAATATCACCCAAAATATACAACAAAGACCATAAAGCACGGAGGTTCAATCAATCTCATTTCCGGAATCATGCACCAAAGCATGTGTATTGACATGCTGGCAGGAATGATGTTGCCTTATGCAGAAGATGAAATGAGGGTTTCAGGTCACCTGACCTTAACCCTATAGAAAACTTATAGTGCGAATTAAAGACTGCAGTAAGACAAGCAAAGCCAGCAAATAATCGAGACCAGCAAATTTGTGCAAAATTTGGAACTCGAGATTTTAATCAAACTTGACATTACTATAATGGAGAAGTCCAAAAAAGTATGTCTGTCTGTCTGTCTGTGCACGAGCCTACAGCCTAAACGAGTGGATGGATTTAGATCAAACTTCATATATAGGGTCTGTGTGATAATCCCTAGAGGAGAAATCGGAATTTTCATTCTAACCTCAAAATTAAGGGTAGTTTACTTAAGGCCGATTTCAGTTAAAATGGATTTTCTCGAAAACGGCTCTAACGATTTTGATTAAACTTCATATTTCAATTAGTCTAGTCAATTGCAACCAGATGATGTATCGTGCTGCTTACCAAAATTGGCAGCAATGGTACTTTACTTATAGCCAATTTGGCGAAAAGTCAATTTGCGAGAAAACGGCTTCTATTATTTAGCTCAAATTTCATATTCGGACTAGTACGAGGTAATGCAACACAATGGCGTACTACGTTTTGGTCTGAGTATGATATAACGGTACTTACAACCAAGGTGACTAAAAGCCGATTTGCTTGAAAGTGCCTTCAACGATTTTATTTAGATTTTGACATATGATTAAACATCTCAAATTCTATCAGGAACTGTACCACATTTTTGGCCAAAAGTTAGTATAACGGTAATTTTCGCGAAATCGAGCAGTTGGAGAAAATTTATTCGAAAACAGCTCCAACGATTTTTATTAAATTTTATATTAGAATACGCCTTTTTAAACCCTATAAGATGGCATACCACGTTTTTTGTTAGAACTGCCTAAAATTCCACTTTCCATACAACCAGCTTAACAAAAACACGATTTTCATATCATTATTAGCCAAACGTGAATTTTATCCCTACTTCTTCCTACTAACCGATTTTCACAATTATATACCAAAAAATTTTTGTTGTGTATCATTTCTTTTGATATGAAATGACAGTTACAGTTCGTTTTCAATCATTAGTCAATTTTTAAGGTGCGTAGAGAAAGGAATTAAAAATTAGTTTTTCTTTGAATTCTTGTGAATTCCCGTAAAAACACCATGATACACTGAGTCAAAAAAGTCTCCATACACTTTGAGCTAAAATATTTGAATGCTTCTATTTTTATAGTGAATGAAGATTTGTTGTTATCAATGACATCAGGTGATCAGCAAACAACTTCGTTGTTATATTCAATCAGTCTTGTTCATCTCGCATTCGTTACACACGCATCGTGGCATTGTTACTGTGTAAAATGGAAGTGTCTCAAGACATCCGTGCCTTATAGTAAAGATGCGTGGAGAAGGTAAATCTTTGCGTGAAATAGGCAAAATTGTGGATAAATCCCATGCAACTGTGCAGTACATCATTAATCCGTACAATGAAATGAGCAGTTTCGACAATAGACCTCGTTCAGGACGCCCAAGAAAATTGGAAAAAAATCATCGCAGAGCGATTTTAAAAGAAATTAGAGAGAGACCAGTGCACCTAAATTAACAGGTATGATTTCGGAGCTGTATAATATTAATGTTGTTCCTGAAACAGTGCGAAACGTCTTAAGATCAGAGGGCTACAACGGCCGAGTGCCCAGAAAAAAGCCGTTGATCAGTAAGACGAACCAAAAAAAAAGGTTAGAGTTCGCAAAAACTCATCTCAACAAGCCACAAAATTTCTGCGATAGCATAATATTTAGTGATGAATCTAAATTTAATGTCTTCGCTTCGGATGGAAGGGCTTGTGTGTGGAGAAAGCCAAACGAGCAGTTAAAATCGAGGAACTTGATCAAAACTGTGAAACATGGTGGTGGAGGTGTATTGGTTTGGGGGTGTATGAGTGCATCTGGTGTTGGCAATTTGGTTTTTATCGATGGTATTATGGACCAACACGTGTACCTAGATATTCTCAAAAATAATTTAAAGAACAGTGCCGACAAACTTGGGCGTGTAAAGAAAAATCTATAACATCGCGAAACAGCTCCATACACCCCCCCAATCTCCTGACTTAAACCCCATCGAACATCTATGGGATGAAATAGGAAGGCGACTAAAAAAATATGAAATTAACAACAAAAATGCACTAAAAGCAGCCATCCTTTCAGAGTGGAATTCAATTGAGCCAGATGTCACAAAGAAACTTGTTGGAAGTATGAAAAATCGTTTGATTGAAGTCCTTAGAGAGAAGGGAGGCAACACAAACTACTAACCGTACCATATTCCGTTACCTTGATTTTTTTTCTCCACTGTATGGAAACTTTTTTGACATTACATTGTATAATACTGAGTTAATTTTTTCGTTTTTGAGTCTTAGTTTGGATTTTTTTAATTTTTTTTTGTATATGAATTTTAATAATCTATTTGAATAAGAATTTATAAGTTATTTTAACCAATTACTTCCTTGTGTTAAGAAATTACAATTAATATGAAAAAATGATTGGTGTATGGAGACTTTTTTGACACAGTGTATGAATTCCTATAGCGTGGGGTATTCGCCCGTGTATACGCATAAGAATACTCTTCGACACATTATTCCTATGCAACAATTTATATTTCCGTTTTTTTTACCATAAAAGATGCAATCATGGCAATTAATAAAACTTTGTGTGACAAAAGTTAAATACGCGTAAAGGATGTTTTATTTCTTATAGAGGCGGGAAACTTTAAATCAAAATGTATGTAAGAAGAAGAACTCTCAGACCGGACACTTTTATCCATTGAAATACCATTTCTTATAGAAATTTAATTTAACTCAAATTGTTTAAAAAGGATCGTAGAATAGCTTTAAAGTACAAATAGGTAGTCATTTTAATTGCTAAATCTTTGAAAATTTAACAGCGCTCCGATTTTTCTATAACTCCATAGATTACTTTACTTTGCCCAGAACTGCTTCTTTTGAACCACTTGTGTACAACAATAAGCTTAAATTCCAATGATAAAGTGTAACATAGGGGGCTTAGAACCCATATCTTAGTTCTGGTTTTCGAATAAACGAAATAGCGGTAAGATAAAGCGGTAAGTCTTGAATAGAAAAATTTACTTCAAATTTTTTCCGGCTTCCCTCTCTTAAAATTTCACCGCACCTGACTGGTACCTACATACATACATGTGTGCATATGTACATAGATACATACTTGAATCCTTTAAAATTATTCATTTCTGGAATTATTTTGAAAAAATACTAAATTAAAATAGTTTTTATTTTTATACCCTTTCCTAAGAATATTATAGTTTGTAACATAGAAAAATATGTGTACATTGGTGATCAGTATTAGTGTCCGTCCGTCCGTCCGTATGTCACCAGGTTTTGGGCCTTATATTTTAAGCTACGAGGATGAAATTTGATATGCTTACTTTCTTGAAGGAGAAGCAATAGAAGGGTACAATTTTTTTAAATGCACACTCTGCGACGCACAGTTTTTTTATGATTTCATTATTTTGTATGAAATTAAAAAATTGTATTTAAACAAAATAAATATGTAGATACCTATTCGAGTTCTCTAAAGTCCTCCTTACATGTGTTTGAAGGAGCGTTATTATCAAAAAATCGATTTTGATGAAATTTTGCATGAATTTTCAACAAACATTTTGGTAATTTGACAAAAAAAAGTGTAGTACGGCTACGCCCATTTATAAGGGCTAACTCTTTCTGCAAATAGTTGGAGATAAACAATGAGTTGGGCCTTATTTGGGTCATTTGTTGGTACATAGGAATAACTGAGAGATCTTTACGAACCTTAAAAGTGGTTTTATTTAAACTGAGCTGGCAGATGATTGGTCTGCACCTGGAAAAGATAGTCAAAATCCTGTTTAACATAGTCATATTCTAGGCGACAACATAACTTAGGAACAACTTTCTAACAGAAATTTTGGACACAAAATTTAAAAGCGTCAACATAATGTATATTTTAAAGCCAGGAAACAGACTGAGAATTTATAACTATTGGTTAATATCTATTCTAAGCATTGGGTATAAACGTACCAAATTACTATATAAAGTTACAATAAACTTTTATGCATAGGTCTACGTTAGGATAGGGTATAAAAATGCAACGCGGCAAGCCCATTTTACAAAAGTTACATAACAAGGAGGAAAGAGCATCATACGATCCGCTACAGACGGATTTTAGTTTTATTTATGTTTTACTTTAGCTGCAACCTTCAGCTCTTATTCTCTTTGAACTTTACCTACGACTTCAAGTGGAACATTAATATTTCGTTTGAGTGTTACAAAAACTAAATTAACTCAAAAGCTTTCCATGGTAGAAATAGAGGTTTTGTTACCATACTCTTCGCATGATGTAACTATTTCTCGTAACGAATATTATTTGATTTACTATGAGTTCACTGGAGATTGGGTCATGTTGACATGACCTCGCTCAATTGATTTCTTCTATTCGGTGCGGAACTGATGGTATGGTTAAAATAATAAGACCTGATGATACATATAATGTTTGTGTATGTACATACATATATGTATAAGTATGTATACATAAACATGTACAATATACCTTTATTATGATATTTGCAAACACGTTAATAACTACATTATGTGTGAGCAAGTGAGTTGGATTAACTCCTGTCGCATTGTGTGGGTGAAGGTTTTTATAGTCAAAAGTTAATTTTATATCAGTGAAATTTATGATTGCAATGTTGTATGATGTTTTTTTTTTGCATATGAAAGAAAGAAAACTCTGTGATATTTGAATTTCTTTTTTACTTTTGGTATATGTAGGTACATATCTGTCGTACCACCTTTTATCTGGAAGCCAAGTCAAGAAAGTAAGCTTAAGTTGATTTCCTTTTCACCCCTAACCATTTTCTACATTTTCATCGGATACTACATGGGATGCATGAATGAAAGTATCTCAGGATGGCACAGTGTGAAACCTTATCGGAGCACAGGCAATAAATCAGACACCACCTGGGCCGTGTGTTATCGTAAGGAAAAGTGTGCCGGAAAATCATCTCTCTATTCTTTTCAAATGGGGGTTCCATCCAAAAGGTGCGGTGAACTTCATACTGAAATGAGAGGAAAACACTCGTATTTCACGGAAGCGGAAGCTCTACACGAAGTGTATGGTTAGGTTACTTAGGGAAAGCAATTTAGAAAGAAGATATTTTTAAAGACGGTGTTCTAATGTTTCTTTATTTTTCATTTGATTTAATATTTATTATAGATTTTTCTTTGTTTTTGAATATCATCTTTTGCAAACTACTTATATTTTCAACACGTTTTCCAATGATGAACAAAATTATGGTAAATTATAAAGCAGGGCCTGGGTAGTTCAACTTCTAGTGTTCCTATTTAGTTTCGTTCAACTAACAGGAATTAAAATATAAGGTTAGTTCTATACGCTCTTCATCTATGAACTCCAAAGTAGTTCAAAAGGATAAGGATTAATTAGTTGGTTGCTTAACCGTGGATGACTGATCATTTTTACTTGATTAAATTGTTGGCATAAACTCCAGACATTTGGCGATTACACTGTTGACAGACAAACAATGTCAAAAACCCCACACGAATGAACAGTAATTCGTGGATGAGTGATCATTTTTACCTGTGGGGTTTTTTGACATTTTTTGTCTCTCCAGCCAACCAATTAATCCTTATCCTTTTGGGGAAGGACTCGATCCAAGACCAAGCTGAAAGCTGCGTAGTCTTTAACAACTGAAGTAAAACATTCGGTAAAAAGTGAAGACCTCGAACGACCTCCTTCTTTTATGAAAACGCACCGACAACTTTGATGCGGCCTAAGTTGACGTATGAACGAATTGTAGAGAATTCGAATATCTAATTATTTTGTATATAGTGAAGTTATGAAAAAGTGGGAATGGCTTACACCAGTTTTTGGGTCTTAAATTTTGAGGTAGGGGAATGATATTTGATATCTGGGTTTCTGAGAAATGGTAGCAGTACAAGTATAAAGACTTTTTAAATTCGCCCACTGCCATTCCATTTATTAAGACAAAATATTTATAGAATGTATGGACGTATGCATGGATTTTCAAATTGTTCACCTTTACCTTATTTGTGGCGGTTTCATCAAAAAACTGATTTTTATATGGTTTTGCGTGTGCCGATCATGAACCTTTGAAGATGTCATTGCAGTGCAACCACACCCATATTATGAGGGCGAGATTATAAAAATGTTTTTTGTTGTTCCAATTCTGGAGGAAGCTACAATTGGAAGTGAAAAGTGCGCTTTGTTGATGGTGATTGGGAAGGCGAGACGCACGAGAAATTCAACTGCTTGAAATTAAATGGCAAATCGAAAGCATTGGTTTCCGGGGAATCAGTACATGTTCACATTTGGTCTTGCTGGTGAGGATTGTGGCCTCGATACAATTTGGTAAGAGTTTTTTCACAATAAATTTAGTTCCACTGCAAATTGCGGATTAGCATCAACAATGAGAAAACTTTAAGTGTTTATTCGTGTGGCGGCATTCCGGGTAGCTCCTACGAGTTCAGAAATTCGATTATGTTATTGACAGGTTCTTTCTCCTCTGTAACTGTACCAAATGTTTTGTATTTTATTGGTTAGCCGGGAATTCTCATGATTTATTTTGTTGACGTTATTGTTTATCGATGCAAAGATTGTACTATTACAAAGCCAATCGTTATTCTTCTAGTTAGTCGTAATTAACAGGGAAAAAGTTGAAAGTTTTCCGTAACCAATATCTAGAAATTGCTTGTCACATGTTTCAGTTAACATGTCTTACTTCAATTTGACGCGTATAATGGTGCATATCGTGAGCAGTAAATTCATTAGCTGGTGCTGATTGTGTGTGCCCCGGGGGTTAAGTGGTTAGTGTGAACTTCGAATCTCAGCCTAAAACGTTTTTTCACGGCCCCACCTCTCGACAGCGTCAGAGAAACATCCGAGAGTAAAACTGTCATGAAAAACTTCTCAAATAACAAACTGACTTTCGGACTGTGCATTAAACAGTAGGCTCCTTCCATTTGTATAAAGAACATAACAAGATTCTAGTTCCAACGACTTGTTGCACCAAAAATTTGTTTGTTTGGCTGTTAATCGTGGAATGACTGTCAAAGTTTGAAGAAAATAACGCAGTTGCGAGTGCAATCTCATGCTTCAAGCGAATTCAAAATAAAATTGATCAGAAGCACTTTTCCAGTGCCACCGTGCGCATTGAAAAAAATCAGTCCACCTGGTACATGTTGCACTACCATGTCGTAAGCTTGTATAGGGTCATTCAATGCGCTGGCATTTGACACCTGCCAAACTCAGCTGTCATTTGAAGTGTCATAATATTAGTTAAATGTTTACCGTACTTAACAATTGAACAACGAGTTAAAATTATTAAAACTTAATACAAAAGTGGTGATTCAAACGTAGCCACTTTTCGCGCATTACGCGATAATTATGGTCGTCATTATTGACCGACTACGCAAACAATCGCTAAAATAGTGAAGAAACTTGAAGAGAGTGGAAGAACGGAAGAAAGTACCGGTATGCGTATCTTCATAATGTGGTACGCCATCTGTTAGCATATACCTAAATTAACTCAACTTTCAATTTTTATCAAAATCGTTAAAGCCGTTTTCAAGAAAATTTATTTTAATTTAAATCGGCCTTAAGTAATTTTGGAGTTAGAATGAAAATTCCGATTTTGTCTCGAATTGTGACCCAGACCCCAGATATGAAGTTTGTAACAAATCCATTTAGCCGTTTAGGCTGCAATAGAGCGGACAGACAGACTGACTGACAGACAGAATTGCTAGATCCACTTTTTTGAACTTCTCTAACATAGTAATATGAATTTTTCAAATTTTGATTAAAATCTCGAGATCGTAGACTTTTAGAAAACCAGTAGGTATATGTATATGTATATGTTGCCCTGTAGGTATATGTAGGTACAAGTAACAAAGTGCCAAAAGAATTATTATTATTAATAAAATAGTATATCCCAACGACAGTAGAACAATGTGCAATGTAAGTGAGGACCTTTTTTCTTTAATATCATCTATTGTCGGAAGTGGTGGGCTCCGTGGCTCAGTGGTTAGTGCGTTGGACTATGGAGCAAAGGGGTTCGAGATCGAATTCCAGTCGGGGAACACCTAAAAAGTTTTTCACGGCCCCACATTTCGCCAGCGTCTGACAAACATCCGAGAGTACAACTGTTCTGAGAAAGCTTCTCAAATAACAAATTGCCCTTCCAAAAGGAATACATTTTTCGGTGAAACCATTGGAAAATGATATAATTGAATGAGTGATTACAGTACATTACCAGGAAAAATTATTACACTACAAAGCAATGTACATACATATGAACAAAAACCATTAAATTAACAAAGTAGATTTCGATTTTAGCCAAGTTAACAAAAAAGCACTTTTTTCGAAAACACTTCTAACGATGTTGCTTGATTTTGACGAGTTTTATCAAATCCTGCAAGATTACATACCTACTGCTTAGAACGCTGCTTTATTTCTTGCTACGTAATTTCGTACACATACATATGTATGTATGTGCAAATGTATATATGTATGTATTCATTTCTTTTTTTTTTACCTCAAATACACACAAGTCTTTTAGATAAAGGTGCAGGTTTGTAGGACGCAGTCATGTACTTTATTTCTTTTGGATGTGCATGTCTCGTGCACATCTCATCAAGGTCTGATTCATACAAGTTATGTACAGTATAAAATTATGAAAAATAATTTTTTTTAAATTCAATGCGTTTTCATTAATTTTCACATTTCAGCTCAAATTGCAAACAATTTTTCCTTGTGCAAACAATTATTTAACATACTGCAGGTATTTATTTTAGCCGCTCTAAGACCAATTGATTGCGTTCATATAATTGGTAGCGTTCACTGCGGTAACAATGTAAAATTGGAGATAAATTCTTGATTTGTGAGCCTCGGTAAAACGTTGTAAATCGTTAATGTTTTGGCTGTGTGATCTGTTTGTCTATGTGATGTGTGGGTTGCAGTGGAAAAAGAATTTACCTAAACAATTTGGTTATAACCTCGTTCTTCGATAATACTTCCGTAAATGATGTCATTTGGAAGGAACTGTTGAACTTTTGTATATTCTAGAGAAAATGTTTTGATAAAGGTTCTTGGCCAAACGTTAATTTCGAATTGTCGCATTTGGTCGTCTCTTTTGTAGACGTTCCAAATTATGTTGTGCGTTAGGTTCAATAGAGCGAGTCCAAATCGACTGTATCCGTTGTTCCGGAGTCATAATGAACCGCTCTTGAGACATTCTTTTTTGGTTTGCTTCCAAACATTGACTCCACCATTATGTACATACATATGTATGTACATATGTACATGGTTTGCGTTGCGCGTACGTCGGCCGATATTTCGACGCCCCACTGGTGGCATTTTGTCCAAAAAACTAATTCACAAACTGAAATCAATTTGTTTATGCGCACAGTTTAACTTCGTGCAACAGCTCTACTTAAATGTGAACAACGAAATCGACCAACAAATACAAAAGTAGGAATATAACTCCAACAATCAGAATTCAACATACATTGTGTATGTATGTACTTATAAATATTTCAATAATCATAGCAAACGTAGGTATGTACATACATCCATTCTAATATGAATAAATATCAGTAAATATAATTTTTCGAAATATCTAGACTCCATCGCTACTTACAAAAATAAACATAAAATTTTGGCGTAATAGGTTCATGGGACCCAGTTTCCTAGCTTCTCGCAACCATCCGTGTTGTACGTGTTATAATTCCTTACACAAATGGAAGGGTTCCAAGCACAATTTTTTATTTGAGAAGTTTTTTCATGATAGTTATACTCTCGGATGGTTGTCAGAAGCTTGCGTGAAAAACTTTAAGGTGTTGTCTGGGATCGAACCTCGAACTTATCGCTCCGTACTCCAACGCACTAACCACTTGAGCCATCGTCACTTAACGGGTTTGTAAATTTGAACCAAATCCTACCATAAGGTGCGCACACACTCCACTTTTATGGTTTAATACTACGTTTTTGTAATTGTTGGTAATTTTTTTATTTTTTGTTCATATGTTTCCTAAATTTTGTTTTTATTTTTATTGATTTATTGATAAAGCTATTTACGATAAAGTTTAAATTATATAATGTTATATAAAATTATCAGGCAAAATGTACTGCACAGAAACTTACATTTATACAGCAGTATATACAAATATCGAAATACTTGCTCTTCCCACTGTGTATACAATACATTACCTACTTATGTATACAATGTACATACATATTTATGTATATGTATATATAAAAGGTATCTCTGCGATCTGCTTTTAACTCTATTTAGCACTGGTTTATTACTCAATAGAAAAAAAAATTCTTACAAAAGACATAAATTAAATACCATGATTCACTGTTATCTTTGATTGTATTGATAAAACCCACATAAGAAACTTTAATTCAACTAAAACTTTTAAAAGGAATTGGCTTAAACTTCAATACAAGTAAGAACCCTCAAACGTCCAGTTGTGTGTGCTAATATTTCCCAAAATGTAATAAGGAAATTATTTCCTTTCGGCGTTTAACCCAAAAAATCAATTTCCTTACTATCTTTACCCAAAAGAAACCCACATGTATATTCAGTGGTAAACAACATCCCAAAAATCATTGTTGATTGCTTCCGCAGAGAGTGGGATACTGGTCGAAAGGATTGTCTGAAATCGATTCAAGTGTGGTTTCTGTTTAGATTTCCAGTTTGACCACATGTGTACACATATGTATGTACCCACAAATATTACCACACTTTTGTGTATCTTTCTTGATGTAAACTGTCATTTCGCATATCCTGCTGATAAGCGTTGAGCATGTACAATATTTTTGTGGAATTGACTTCAATTTAAGCATTGTAATCACTAATACAGTGCTACATAGATTTCTGTCATTTATTTTTGTGAAAACATATGTACATACATATACATACATATATGAATACATGTAGATATACAGTGGTTGGAAAGATGAATTAATTTAGATTTAATCGGAAATTATAAAGAACATTTTATTATGATTTTTCCATAGGACATTTATGGGCACTTTCTATCGAGACGCAAGCAAAAAACAAATGATTGTCGTCCTGTTTGTTGGGCAATTGAATTGCTGACACTGAACCCTTTTTAGTAAACACAGCGGCTATGCGGGCAGGAATTAAGGAAATTGAGGGGTAAAGAATGTATTAAGTTTACAGAAAGGACGAATGAGTTCTATCGTAGGAAATTCTACATCCTTTAGCAATGGCATAAAGTTTTGCCATTTTCGAGGGTCAAATAATTTTCGACTTGGGAGTGATTTGATTATTATCCAAGTTTAAATGGCTTTATAACCCGAGCTAATGGGTGTCCTGCTTAATCCCTTTTAAATTCAACAAAGTGAGTATTAGGAACATGTTTCCCAAGAGAAGTTGGGAACATTAGGTTATTTGAAGTTTTTCGAGTAATAAATATCTAATCACAAGAAATGGAAAACAAGTTGCTATCTTGAATTGTGTTCACTCGTAGGCCTTAAGTTATAGTAATCGTAGATCTTAAATTTTAAGTAAGATTCTACACCATAAGACTATTTTTTGGTTCTTATCCCTCTTTTTATATCCCATTCTAAGGATTAATATATATATAATAATATATATACAGTGTCGGACAAAACTAAGGAAACTAAACTGAATGAAACATTTAGATGCGTGCAAAGGAAGTAAAAGGTCAATCAATCTGCTCAAAATCAATACTGCTCAAAATAAAAAAAAAATAATGAGAAAATTCTATCAACAATTCATAATAAAAAAAAATAATATAGTAATTCATGACATTTTGACCGGACAAAACTAAGGAAAGGAATGTTTGACACACATTCTATATAATTGGGATAGACCCTGTAAAGAATATATGTATGTATGTACATGTATGTATGTATGTATGTATATACTAGCTTAAATCTCGTCCGCTTTAAAAAAAACTTTCTTTTTTAACAAATTTCGTGTAAATAAACTGTACGGGTTTCTGACTCGTGAGTATGCAACGTAGAGCTGACTATGCGAGAAAACTGGATTTTCCAAATTTATACTACACATTTCTAAAGATTGTCTTTGCGACTTATTGATGGTAACTGCAAATGCAAAGCGAACAGGAAATTGAAAACGCTTGAATTCAAATGGTATATCAGATAAAATCATTGGGATGCGAGGAATCAAAACGTATTCGCCTTTGGATTTTTCGTTCAAAATTGTTGTATTCAGCTGTATGTACCAGAACGGTATTGCATACAACTTACTTAAGTCCTGTATCCCCTTGTGGGTCCTAAGGCCTCGACAATGCCTACGCGCCATCGTGTGCAGTTTCTGGAAATGTGTCTCAGTTCTCCCCAACTCTTTCCTAGTTGCCGTGCTTCCTTCTCAACTGTTTTGCGCCACGTACTCCTAGGACCGCCGCGTATCCTGCCATCCTGAGTAAGCGGGTTCCCTTGCATCGTGTGGCTAGCTATGGACCTGTCACCCTTTCGGAGAATATGTCCAATGCACATAGTTGTTCGTTAGAGATACGGTTTGACCAGAAAATCCTAAAGATATAACGTAGGCACCTATTGACGAACGTTTGCAGCTTCCTCGTGATAGTGGCGGTCACCCTCCAGGTACCACATCCATATAGCAGCACGGATTCAACATTGGAATGGAACAGTCGTAGCTTGATGGTTAAGCTAATCGCTTTGCTACGCCAAACTGTAGATAGCATCCCAAACGCAGATTTTGCGTTGCCTATTCGGCTGGTTACATCCAGTTCGGTTCCGCCATCGGTTGAGACAATACTCCCAAGGTATTGAAAACTCTCAACTCTCTCAACCGTTTGTCCAGGAATGCATACATGAGCTGATGATCTCGGTCCTAGGCTGATCATTTTTGTTTTTGCCGAGTTAATTTTCAGCCCAACGGCGCCTGCCTCTCTCTCCAAGTTTGTTGTCATTTGGTGAAGGTCCACAACTCTATGTGACAGCAGGCATACGTCGTCGGCGTAGTCGAGGTGTTTGAGTTCAGATATCAGAGTCTATCGAATTCCTCCATTTCCTGTTGATACGGCCGCATTTAGCACGTCGCTAATCACCAATAAAAATACTAATAAAAATACCTACTTTGGACTTCGAATTCCTCTGACAGTCTTCCTCTGTGCAATACGTGACATGTGGACCCATCATATGTAGCCTTGATAATTGCTATTAATTTATCAGGAATGCCTCTCCTGCGCAAGGGACGCCAAATAAATTCCCGATTGACACTATCAAATGCCTTTTCAAAATCAATGAATGAAGTGGCTGTCGATATTCAACATATTGTTCGATAATGATCCGCAGGGTGTTGATGTGGTCGATACAGGAGGATCCAGAGCGGAAACTTGCTTGTTCGCCATCGAGTGTGTCTTCAAGGATGATTCTAGCAATTATCTTGGCCATAGCAGGCAGCACGCAGATACCCCTCCAGTTTTTGCACTGCATTAGATTGCCTTTTTTAGGGAGCTTGACGATCATTCCTTTCTTCCTGCAAATGGGAACAATAGCTCTGCCGATGCTGTTAGCGCAGCTCGTAAAAGCTCTGCGGGTATGCCGTCAAGTCCTACCGCCTTATTAGTTTTCAGTGCTCTGACCGTGGTAATAATATCGGGAATATCTTTCTACGGACACTTCTGTCTGACTTGGGTGCTCGATTCAGAAACGAAGCAAAATGCTCCTTCCATCTCTTGAGTTGGTCCTCATCCGATATAAGCAACGAACCGTCTAAACCTTTCAATGGGTGTTGAGTAGAGCTTCAGCCACCTATAAGCTCTTTGGTGATTCTATAAACGGTTCTGCTGTAGCACCTCGCTGCTGCTCTTCTGCTTCTTGTCACGTCGCACGCTACGCTGCACTTCTCTCATCTTCATGCGATATAGGGACTCTAGCTCGTTCCTCCCTGCTGCTGTAGTTGCTGCAATTCGAGCTCGTAGCTGTTTGCGCTCGTTGATCCTCCTCCAGGTATCCTCGGACAGCCACGCCCTATGGCTTCCCTGCGATCGACCGACAATCCTTTCAGCACTTGATGTGAAAACAGTTTTCACAGCATACCAATGATCTTGGATGGTGGCGGGCAGTGTGCTGCTGATTATTTCCACTCCACGTGAGAGATGGTCTCTTAGTTCTTGGCGCATACAAAAATGTCTACTTTTTAGTTGCATCTATACGTACAGAACAAGTATTGGTTTCCTGAAAATGTACGATCTCGAGATTTTAATCAAAAATTAACATAACTATGATAGAGAAGTTAAAAAAAGTGGGTATATAAGAGTTTTTAGTATTAAGGTCGTGCACTTAATATTTCTTTTCGATGAAGAAGTGTGCTTTATTTATGCATCAGATTAGCACAGAATCTTATCGTCAAGAATTGAACGCATATTAAAACCAATATTTTTCTGAAATTAATATGGGTAAAGGAAAATCCCTATCTGTGGAAGAGAAATCAAAAATTGTAGTTTAACAGGGATCTACCGGAAAAAAAAAGGTAGATATCGTAAAGTCGTATCTGCATTCCTGTGCAATAAGTCGGGATATTGTAAAAATAATAAAGGCGGTAAAAATAGAGTAATTTCCAATGCTGATAGGAGAGCTATTTTGAGAGAAGCATCGAACTCTCATAGCTCGGGCGCAAAGATCGGGGCAAATGTTGGCGTTAAAGCAAGTTTATATATAATTCAAAAAATGGTAGAGAATGATCCACATTTAAAAAGACTAACATTGAAGAAAAAACGTCACTTAACTTGGATCGAAAGGAAATGCCCTTGAATTTTGCACAAGCGAACATGACATGAAATTCTGATTGGCGCTACGGTGTCTTTTCAGAGAAAAGTTTAAAGAAAAGTTAATGGGTTAAAAGCTTAAAAGAATGTTATATGGTAACTTGATGATTTAAGTTGAATCATTATTTTTATGTTATTTTTCAAAAAAAAAAAATTATAAAAGAAAAATATTAAAGTATGGAAAAACAATACTTTTTGTTATATTTAATTGAGAACTGAATCGGCCATAAACAAGAATAATTTAAAAATGTTAGAAAACGAATGGGCCATCTCCGTGTGCCACGATTCTTGAGCTATAAAGATAAAATTTCATACTTGTGCTTCTGAAAAAAAAAATCGGTACAAGTGTACATATACTAAAATTTTTCTCATCTGTTTCGCAGACAAATTCAATGTTGTAATTCATTCATTCATTCATCTTTGTAGGTGGAAAAGGTCTGAAAAGATGAATTCCTTCTGGGTCTTCGATCCATATCCGATAAGATAAGTTTGTCAGTGCGACATCTTGTGATTGGGGTCTTTTTAAATGTTAAGCAGCCTTCCAAAGAGAAAAGACTCAGCGGCTTCTATTTTATAATTTTTTCTTTGGTCTCTATGTTTACTGTCGGTTCTTTCATGGATTGCTCTGCTATGTGTTTTATATAATTCACAAGGTTCTCTGGCAATGTCAGATGAGTGGGGAGATTGGTAGCAAAAGTAGTCAGACATTTTAATTTTGTCCTCACTTTTTGGTCTTACATTTTGAGCTAGGAGAAGAAATTCACAAGTGTATAAAATTTGAAAATTGACTAAAACTCTACTAAGACAAAATATTTAGATATTCGAATTCAATACTATTCGTCCACTCATCAATTCTGGCGGCGACCACTTTTGAAAGATTTTTCATCAAAAGAACGATTTTGATGTATGAAATATCAACAAACTTTCTAATCTATAGTTGTAAATTGATAAAAAAAAATCGTGTTTCCGTCCTTTGAATAAGGCCTATGTATGCAACAAGCAGGTTGTCATGCGATCAGTTTCAGTTTTCATACATGTACATGCATAGATATACAGCATGATTTTAAATCTTCTATTAGTTAGATCTTCAACAATATCATGTTCATCACATGTGCGAGTCAAAGCCTCTGCCCTCTCGCTAAATGTTCTATTAGCTTTATTTTCATGTGAGTGCCCTTAAACTTGTAAATATTAGACGCAACAGGTCGATGGGACCCAGGGCTTAGCATCTTACAACCATTCGTTTTGTGCGTTTTATATTCTTTTCCCGAATAGAAGGGGTCTACTGTTTAATACCATGACCGAAGGGCAATTTTAATTATTTAAGACGCTTTTAAATTCTTACGCTGTTTGGCTGTCTTGTCATATTTAGTCGTACTGTTATGATTTCTTGCAGAAGTTTCAGTCCTTTCTTCTGCTTTTCGTTTTGTCGCAGGTCGTATATTTTTCTTCAGATGGTAATTTATTTGCATTAAAAGCTCGTCTTCACCAGCGTGGTATTCCGTATCCTTATTTTACAGCGTTGGTTGGGAAGGATTATCATTAGGACTGTCCAGCAAGGGGACTCTTCTTTCCAGCTTTTTTAACAAGTTCTTCTAGATTTTGTATTGCTTTGAATTTAGATTGCCATTCTTTGTAGTAGTCAACGAGTCAACGAGTTAAACGAATAATCAAGTAAAGGAGTTACATCGACCATTTAGTACCTTTCTTTGACTACTGTGCTTGTTAGTGCAGTCATTTTTAGAGGCGTAAGAGAACTCCTTCTGGAGATTTATTCGTTAAGCAGTAATATATATACTTTATGATTTGGGTATATATCACATAGCTCAATGCAATGCAATGCTACACTTAAGACATGAAGACTGAAAACTGTACCCATGCGTCACTTTTCCCTTCCCCCAGATCAAACAATAAAATAAAAACTTTTTTAATAAAAACATCCATCCAATGTCCTCTATAGATGTAAAATTTTAATTTAAAAAAGAAGAGACGAATGCGTAATCAAAAGGAACATCGGACTATCAAAAGCTGTCAACGTTGATGGAAGCAAAAGCGACAACTGTGGGTCGAAAGCGTGGATTCGCATATACACATCCTTATTCTCATAACATTTGCATTACATCATCATTTATTTAAAACAATTAACTGCTGCCACAAAAACACCCACAATCTGAATTCTTAGTGGGTGTGCTTTCAGATTGTTTTATTTTTTCCTCATCCATTCTTTGCTAATTATTCAACGAAAAGGACGAAAGTCCAAGGGCCGGAGGCGAATGACCTCCCCACAAATCTCAGTGCTATTAACGAGGAGCAAACACAAGCTGCTGAAATCAAATAACCAAGGGCACTTAGGAGTACATTGTTACTCAGTAAGGTTCTCAGAGTACTGTGAAAGAAATAGAACCGAAAAAAAAAAGTCAATGAATGATAAAGAACGACACTCATGATGGAAAATCTCACAGGATACACGAATAACATTTGGCCCCTGTTTATATTTACACTGACACCTTGTGCTTCTTTCACTGTTACCCCACCCTATTCTGTGCATCAGAACCCCGGACTCATGTCCTTTGTTTGTAAACTTGTCGAATTTGTCCTTCTGTGTCACTGCGCTGTTTTGAGTTCGCTGTTGTTTGGCAATGATCTGGGCTTCACTTCGAATTGAAGCAAATGGTGTGGAAAGTTGTGCGTTGTGTATTCGTTTGTGTGAAATGTATCAACACCCCCAATTCTTTCCTCTACTGAGCTTTTACGTAAATCGAAAAAAATAAAAGGGAACGAAAAACAGCCCTTGACACGATTGTTGGCACGCTCATCGTTTGGCTATTAAATTCTGTGTTGGGTTTAATTTTATTACACACCGTAGTGTTACACACGTAGGCTCTACGAATTGACTTACACGAAATAACGTTTGAGAGTAAGAAACGTGCTCTTGTCCCTCGCTGAGACTGTACTGGACTTGAGATACATACTTACGAACGCACATACATACACATGTACGTGGCACTAGGCTAGGAGGATTGTACATGTTGCGTAGCGTATTAAATTTAATATGGTCGTAATATTTCAGTTTGTATTGCAGATATTTCGTTAACCAAAACGTAGTAAATTAATTGTCTTTAATTATCAACCGTAGCACTGATTTCTTCGGTAGAATTACTAGCTGATGGATTTGCTTTCGATTATGTATCGATAATTTTCAGATGGTCACATCCAAAGGTTTCCAACCCAACAGCAGCAAATCACCACTACTCCAGCTTTTGAAAAAAATTTGAAAGCCCATCAGAAAGGAGCATTTTATATAGAAATGCAAAGCCATCAGTTCACGCGACATGCCAACCCAAAGAATTTTCGTAATAGATTTGTGGTAGAAGAGTTCATAAGAATTTTTCCGCTTTATATGTTGTAACAGATGTACATTGCTGTTTAGGTCGAAAGAAGTGTAATCCAAATACAGTAGAGCCTAATTTATCCGTGCTCCAATAATCCGGATGTACTGGTCCATTTAAGTTAATATATGACACCAAGCAACTCCTTCCTGGAGATGCTATATTTATCAACAAACAAAAAACAAAATTTCTATACAATCTGTAATAATCGCCTCCAAGACGATGGGAAAGCAAATCACATAGGGCTGCAACAATAACCTCCCCATAATTTCCTGTGAAGCACCAGCATCAATAAAAGAGGTGAGTTCATATTCTACAATGAATGTTTACAAATATTGAAATTTCAAATAAGGGAATGAACCCACCTTTATTACCTCAACCTAATTCAATTACTAATTGGTAAATTTTTTACCGTAAGGCCATATTTCACCCAATCTGTTTTAAGAGGATACCTAAGAACAGAGAGAATTTATTCCTGCCAAAAAGGCACAGAATGAGTATTTCAAAGTAAATCATATCAGATCGGTCATCTCCACACAGAAGACATGTAAAGGCCCAAGGGTGATGAAATGTGCCCTGCTCATACATGATATAGACATGCTTAGTGTCTTTAGATCCAGCTATGAACTTGGCTATCCTAACCAGCTGACTCAAAGACATACCAGATGGATACGTTCCACGATTAGCAGCAGGATAATCATTAATTACTGGTGGCAATCAGAAGGAGAAGAAGAGACACTTACTGTACAGACCGGGTGCAGATGTGGTTAAAATAAAGGCGCAATAAACTATAAATCAGTTATTTATTTAAACAAAAAAATATATTTATGCAATATACCTATGTACATATGTATGTATGTACATATAAATCTGCTCAAGTTAATGCTATTAGTCGATTGAGTCCTGTGTAAAAGTCTTTCATCAAACTTAGAACACGCTTAAAGAGTACAATCTCTTGATACCTAGTGAAGAGTTGAAGAAAGGTTCTATGTAGAGTATTTCTATTCTCCATGACATGCCTAGTCTCAGGGAATGTTGATTTTTACATCAATAGGTAACTAAACAATTAAATTTAATACATTTTTTTATTAATAAATATACATACATATGTACATACATACGTATGGCAAAAAGAGCTAATTTTTACATATGAATATAAGAGTTGAACTGTGAGAGATGTAGATCCAAAATCATGTTTATGCTGTCCACAAAGAATCGAATGATCACTCGTATCGAGAGCTTTCGAGAAATCCAGCAAAGCTATACAATCATTTTAAGACACATCTATAATATAGAGAATTAATAGAGATGCCCCCTACGAAGTAAATATACATATGTATACGTAATCAGTAGAAGACATTGTAAAACTAAAGAAAACTATAATCTGGAACGGATCGTATGATACCCTACCCTCCGTATTATGTAGCCCTTACGAAATGGACGCACAATGTTTTTTTCTTGAATTCCAAAGATATCGTCCAATGTTTGATGATAATTTATGCAAAATTTCTTCAAATGATCTTGGGCAACCAAATTTCTGAAAATTAGGCTAATAAAGCATTGGAGTTTCTGCCAACGCTACTTACTGGGCGTGGATATATGTATGTACATATAATATATAATGTACGATATAATTTGAGTGGTTTCTTCTTTTTTTACATACCTAAATATATGTAGGTAGGAACTTAATATCAAAGTTACCATTTATATGTACCCTTACGATAGTTGTAGAAAGTAATTTGGGTATTCGGATCTATTGTGATTTTTAAGAACTTATCTGTTGTCGAATTTTATACATCTGCCAATTGGCTCCTCTCAGCAAATGAGATGGACAATATGCTGTCGAAAAATTTAAATCTGTGATATAACGAACAGTCTTGTGCAAATTAATCTGAACAAATTATATATTTTTTTATTGGAATGGCAAATAAGGCAATCCAGCAGACAGTAAAACATCCTGCTAAGCATTAATGTTTTGGGGTTGTTTCTCTTTTTTTGGCACAGAATCGCTAGTTCCAATAACAGTGATGATGAACAGTGAAAAATACATAGAATTATTAAAAAGACGTTTGGTTCCTGAATTGTCAAAAATAAACTCAGAAGCCTCAATTTTTTAACAAGATTTGGCTCCCTGTCAGAAAGTAAAACAATATTTCGCTGAGGAGGCCTAAATTTGTTTGGATTAGCCTGCCAACTCGGCAGACCTTAATCCGATAGAAAACTTGTGGGCAATATGCAAAACTAGGCTGAAAAAATGGATTGTACAACCAAAACGAGGCTGATTGAGTCAGTAATGCAAGTGTGGTACCCAGATCCAAAAATTGCTGAAAACTGTCAAAAGCTGGTGGAATCCATGCCAAAAAGAGTACAGATGGTGCTAAAATCCAAAGATGGACATATAAAATATTCATTTTAATAATTCATTAATTATTTTGACTATTTAAGCAAATAATATTAGTTTTTGGAAAAAATTTTTTTTTTCACATTGATTTGCACAAGACTGTACAACCGAATCCTATGTCGAACGGGTGCACTAAGAAATCTCAAATATCCACACTGCACTGTCTACAATTGATATGAAATAAGTGAATGCCATATAACAATAACAGCATAACTTAAAACCTCACAAAGAACCATGACATGAAAAAGCCATCAGTTCATTTATGCAGGATTGGGTCTTGATATATGTAACACTTAAACTATGCCCCATCAGAGCGTAATAATGGTAATGAAAATAAAAAGTAATGACTTTTTTTCAATTTTGACTTTCCAAATCAACTCAGGGATGATTACACCAACTTACTTACACCAATAACTGTGAATATCCTTTAATTGTAGGATACAAATGTATATGTATATAATCTTTATGTAATATTTCAAATAATTTGTATAAATATCATACATGTACATAAATTATGTATGTATGTATTCGTAGACATCCCATAAAAGATATTAAAATCCGATTTATGTTTATACTTAACCAGCTGTGATAGCTTACCGGTTCAAATTAAGATTTCCAACGTAACATGTTTTGAATTTTTTCAAATATCACATGACAGACATTTATGTGAACATGCATATGTACAAACATTCATATGCACATACATATGTATGTATGGCGGTGTGTGCAATTTGTTTGAGTGTAGAAAATTCCAGTTTAGCATTTTCTTCCATTTATATTGAATTCCTTGCAAGGAACATATTTGATTATAAATAATAAAGCCAGCAGACGTAAAGTGTACCTCAACGTCATCCCTTATTCTCCACTCAAAAACATATCATAAAAGCTAAGATATTACACCGTCATAATACATATGCCTTTCCTCACCCCAACAAAAGAATTTCCATTCATAATCACATACGTACGTAAGAAGTTCCTTCCATTCGACATACGTAAGTGGATTTAGATTACACTTTGGAAATAAACTGAAATCCCAGCAGTAGGATCATCAAAAAGTGATCCCATTAGAGAGGCTTAAACTGAACACTTCCGATATTCGAATGTTTGTTGGTCGGGAAGACGCCGAAAGCATACTACCAAATGACTTTGTGATACCTTAAATAATGGCCAAATAAAAGGATGTAAAGGCGTTAAAAGGACGTGGACTGAATTCAATGCCAAAATGCGATTTCGAAAATATTCCCAAGTGGTACGTTGGGTCGGTGAGTATATATGTACATACATATGTATGTACATATTTTCTTTGCAATTCTTCGATTACTAGGGATTGTTATCTACATTCTAAGGCCCTAGCCCGGTTATTGTTCTTAATCTGAAAACTCATTTCTATTGACCTCTTTTTCATCCCTTTTTTTATACTTGACGCAAAAATACTTGTGTCCTTGACTATCTGTAAGTTCGCATATTATCATATGCGGGTATGTTCTTATTTTTATTTCATCCAGGTTTGCATAATGTTGGGTAGGATGAGGTAGGAAAATATTGGTTTACGTGAAAATTGTACGTTGAATATGTACATACAAATGTACATTCGAAGGGAATGGGAAGGTCTTTAAGCAGATAGATTAGTATGCAGGAAGTGAAACGTTCGAGGGTTTCCCAAATGTAATTCCATTACTTTTGCTTGAAGGTGGAATATTTTTCCATTATTTTTTGGTGCGATTTTTATGCTTTTGAGAAGCAATATATGTCGAAGTTACTGGTCGAGGATATGGCGTGTATGAAGAAATTAGTGTCAATCCGAAATGTATGTATAAAGCAATATTCAATAGAAACTGAAACATAAAACTTTGTTTGCTTTATTTATCTGGGTATAATCGTTACGGATCCCGGGTGGGGGTAAAGTGTAAAATTTCCTCTTTGGGTGGAAAGTAAAAATTTGTTTCGAAATATTCAAGAGTATATCGAACAGCTCATATTGAGCATAAGATGGTAATAGAAAGTGAAAGTCAAAGTCAGTGGACCAGTCACCATTAATGTTGATGGCAACGAAGCGAATTCAAGTGTGAACCAGTGGGTGGCTGGAATCCAAATTTATTATGTATGTAATTACATATTTAATAAGTCATCTACGGTAGATTTGCGGTTTAGCATTTATTTAAGTCGTAAATATAAATTAGAGTTGTAAAGGCACAGTATTTTTTATGATAATAAATTTCAAGAACTAAATTGTACTGTGCACAGTCATGTGTTAGAATAATACGTTGATTCTGCATGGTTTTATTATAATAATTGCGGGTCCAGACGGATTGTAACAGTAAGTTTAAAGTATGTAGTTTGTTCTTAATATCTATAAGTAATCCAACAAGCCTCTGCAGACAGCTGCCTCCAGTTTCGCCCGCCAAGTTGGTTGGCACCTTAGGTGAGGACTTCCTGTCCTGCGCCGTCACTCTGGAGTGGGAAGACTCTCCGTACCGGAGCATTGTTTCCATCCGCTAAACTTGACCCAGCCATCTAAGTTGTTGTATTTCAACTCTTCTGACTAGGTCGATGTTATTAGAATACGTATACTCTCCATCTATGTACATATGTATACGGGATAAAAAATCACCCGAAGTTCCGTTTCAGTGCTCACAGACGGCACAACTGACAATTTCTGCTTCTAATTATGCCAATATCATCGGCATATGCAAGCAATTCCACGAACTTTTGGATGTTGGTGTCCCTCTGATGTTGGCGTGTAAGTTTTGTGAAGTTCTTTCAAGAACGACGTTAAAGAAATCGCATGACAGCGCGTCGGTCGACTTGTGTAAATCCTTTTTTGGCATAAAAGGTTTCGATGAGGTCTTCCCCACCTGCACACTCGAACAAGCTTTGCGGGGATGCAAAAACTAGGCATACATAGATTTTTGCAACATCTGCCGTAGTGTGAAAATGTTGTCTATGGTGGAATTTTCTGGCCAAAAATCGCACTGATATGGACCATTCCCACAGTACAGTAGATAAGAGCTTATAGGCGACGTTGAGAAGACTTATTGCTTTATAGTTGACGTAGTTTAGAGGGTCTCCTTGCCTGAGGATCCATTCATTGGCTGAGGTTCCATTCATTGGGCATATATTCGTCCGACCATATTTTGTAAATGAATTGCCGCATGATCCTAACCAAGTCAACTCCCGCTCATTTGAATAGGTCAATCTATCAGCTACAGCAGCTTTGTTGGATTTTATATTAGATATTGCTATCGGAACTTCTTGCTGATCGGGTGGACGGAAACGTTAGTTAATGTCCGGATTGAATGGTTCACTCTGCCTGACGGCGGGATTTCGGTAGTCGTCGCCGTCTGTCTGCAGAAGTTTTTTTCATACCCTCAACATCTACTACTAGGTTTCCTTCATTGTCCCTGCAGACTTCGGTTCAAGGTTTGTATCCTTCTAGTAAAACTTTCTTACATCATTCCTGGAATAACATCTCTCTATTTCTGCAACTGCGCGCTTCTCATGCTCCCTCTTTTTCCTAGCTTACGATTAGCTCTGGTCCTTCTATGCAGCCCCGCTTCGTATGCCATCTGTTTTCTGCATTTTCTTGCCGGCATTCTTCGTCGAACCAGGAGTTTCTTCGTAGTGATCAAAACCCAGCACAACAGTACAGGACCCACTGGTCTTCCAAACTTCGAGGGACACTCGATCAGAAAAAATTCTGACGATCTCTTGTGATTGTAGTCGTTTCACGTCAAACTTCCTAATAGTATTTTCTTGTCTCTGTGGTGTTCTGGATATCCGCATTTCCGTACCTTGGCTACAGCATGGTGTTGGTTCGAGTCCGATGTTCGCTCCTTGCGTTCGTCCTTGCGGACATTCATCATACTGGAGGAGTGCCTTGCGTCGATCGCAATGTGTTCAATCTGTTTGGCGGTTGACTGATCAGGAGATCTTCATGTTTCTTTTTATAAGTTAACGCGAAATAAACTTATACGAGGAGTCTGAAATAATTTCTCATGGAGTAACCCACTTTACCTATCATAAGATAGGTATTGTTGATAAGCAATAGTTGACACTAAATATCTGCATCCATATTGTATTGAATAGCTTTCAAGGACATGAAAAAAAAAGTTGTTTCGCCCTATATGCCTATTGCATTTCAAAGAAAAGCAAACTTTGTCCTCTTCCGGGGATGACGTAAGTATCATTTTTTACTTGCACCTATACCTATTGGTTTCGTGAAAAAAAACGAACTCGAGGTTTTAATCAAACTTGACATTAATATGATGGAGAAGTCCAAAAAAGTGGGTCCGGCAATTCCGTCTGTCGGTCTGTCTGTATGAACGACTGCAGCCTAAACGGCTGGACGGAATTTTAACTTCAAAATTAAGTGTAGGTTACTTAAGGCCGATTTCAGTTAAAATAAATTTTATATTTGTGTTAGTTTTAGTCTGCGAAAAAATGGAATAACGGTAATATTGAAAATTGGGTGTTTCTCGGGTATTTCTTCGGCGATTGGGCTTAAAAGTATTATTTCTCATTATTCCAAATTTTGGAATTGCGTCGCCCACTTTTATAAATTTTTTTTTTTTTGCTAGAAATTGAAAAAAAAATTATTTAAGCAAATTAGTAGGCCCTAAAATTTTATATAATTCACTTAAATACCCTATCTGGCCACGACCACTTTTTTAATACGTTTTTATAAACACAAAACGTTGTTTAAACTCCTACAATGTTATGACTTTTATTTCATCGAAACGCGGAATGCCACGCCTACTTTACTGGGAAGAGCAAAACTTGAATGTCAATCCTGATAAAATTGTACATTTCTAGCAAGTACATACGTACGACCCAGTCGTGCACTTTATTTATTCTCAAACTTGTTATCTACTCGTTTTTTTCATATATAGGGTCTGTTCGCGTACTCTCCCAAAACAACGAATTTTTTCGAAATTCTACGAAAAGTCACCATATCCTTCGAGTGCGCAAAAGTTTCGTAGTTTTTCGTAGAAGAGAGCGCTCACAAGAAAGTAAAAAATTTCGCCATGCAACGAATTTGAGTATAGGAAATTTCTTTGCACTGATTTACGAAATCTGTCAAATCTCTCAGATACCTTTAAGAAATTTTTTTTTTTTGTGTGTTTGCATACATTTGCTTTGGACGTCTAAAAAGTGGGCGACTGTCGTAGCTTTCGCGTTCGTTTACTTTTTTTGATTTTACCACTCTCTGACAGAATTTTACCCCTACTCCTTGAAATTTAACAATCTACGAATTTTGGTGCAGAAAGTAGGCGAATATACAAAAGTACACTTGAATAACCTCCTGACTGATTGTAACCTTCACTATACCTTAATCGAAAGAGAATTCTTCTCTTGCGATACACTTTCATAGTTGCTCTTCTTATTCTTAATAAATAATTTTGTCTAAGTCGTTTCAACTTTTTTTTACGTTTTTTATACTAGTATGTGACTTTGGGCTAAATGTATATATAGGGTAAGCCAAATACAAGTTTTTTTTTGGAAATGCATTGGGATGAACAAGGTTAAATTTTTGTCCATGTACGAACAACGTTGTGTTCCATAATTAATGGGAATATTTGGTCTAACTAATAAAGCCATAATACATAGAAAAAAAATAGTTTTGTTCATGTTAGTGCCTTTTTAAAAAGAAACTTGTATTTGGCCCACCCTGTACATTCATAAGTGTCCAGTGCCAGTTCTAATATTTGCCTGCTGGATAATTTATTGAATAGTTTACTTACCTACCTACTCCATGCATAGAAAATAGGAGAGGTGTTATAGTGCAAAGTATATGCACATTAAATATCCCTATTCCGGATCTTTACATAATTTCGTAGTACAATGGACCGAATCGGAGTCTGAAAGATTATAATAATAATAACTACCAACACTGTCTAGTACTGACGTATAATCATACAAACTTACATTCGCAATACCAGAAATAAATGCCATAGTATTGAGTTATAATTGTGTCCTCTTTGGAGCTAAAACACACTTTTTGCCAAAATGCCCTTACCCCTGTCAATATCTTGCAATACTATTACGTTGGCCACATCCAATTAATTGTGGAACATATTAGGTCTGTTCGCGTACTGTCCCAAGACAACGAGTTTTCACGAAAATCTACGAAAAGTCACCTGTTCGAGTACGCAAAAGTTTTGTAGTTTTTCGTAGAAGAAAGCGCCCGAAATGGAAGGGGCATACTGTTTAATGCCGTGTCCGAAGGGCAATTTGTTATTTGAGAAGCTTTCTCGAGACAGGTGTTCCCTGACTGGGACTCGATCTCGAACCCCTTACTCCATAGTCAAACGCACTAACCACTGAGCCACGGCGCCCCACCTTTAATATGTGATACTTACCATTTAAATCGGCTTAGAATTCGCCTAATGGCATGGGAAACCGATTGCTCATTTTTCGCTTTTTTCTCGTTTTTTGGGTAGAGGCCTCTTAAATCAGAATTGTAAGAGAAATTACCCGACTATCATTGCCACATGTATGTACATAGTAGAGCTAACCAGCATGCGTTTGCAGCACACACTGTGATAAGTTATATTATGGAATTCAATATCATTAGACAATCTCTCCCTCTCTTATGACTGGCTTATGAGTACTGAACCAATTTATAAGTTTTTCTAAGGCATGTCTTATGTCTGCAAATTAATCCAAAGAAGAAGAATTAGAATATGAAAAACTATGTCATCTGTCGCATCCCTTTCAAAATTTGATTAAACACTGAATTAATATAAATCAAAAATAGAATTGGAACCAACACCAATTGAGCATGAAACCTCTAAAATCAGCTTTTTTCAAGTTTTACTAGTAATAACTTGTGGTCCAGAGTATCAAATGCCTTGGTTATGTCTATAGAAAGTATTGTTATTATAAAGCAGTATTTTTTCTATTATTATCATAGTTGTAGGTACAAAATGTTAAGAGTGCATCCTCGGTAGACTTTCCAGCTCTAAATCCATACTGATTGGGACTAAAAAAGGACAACGCTCCAAGAACTCCATTTTTTAAAATAATTAAAAAAACCGAGAGCAGAAAAAAAGGTGGTGTAATACAAAAGATTTTCGTTATTACCTTTCTTGAAGACCTCAGCAATTTTTAGGTAATTCGGTAATATACCACAGTGACTGATGAAGTCATTCGAATAAGTGGCGCTAGTTGATGATCTAGAATTGTTTAACTGTTAATGGTTCTGAAGGTTCAAAAGACGATATTTTTACTCAACGTACTTCGCTCTCGTTGCAAAACTATCAGTGTACCACGAATTTCGGTTTACTAGAAGAACTTCCCCACTTCTGGTACCAGTAAGAAATTCAGTCCTTAAGCCAATACCATGCTTTCACAATACGAAACAAAATTGTGAGAGACATTTTCTCTCGCCACACACAAGAAACGCATATGGAAGATTATGTTGTATGGCTTTCCTCCTCTCCAGGGAGTCTGGCGTCTTAACCGGCTATTTCACGAATGTTATCTGGAATGAATAAAAAACTTTCACTCGTTTCCGCTCTCAGATCTCTATTTACTCTCGGAGACATGCGTTGTGTTGCTAATGACATAGGTTAACCGTATAACTCATACTATTTTTCGCATCATGCAGTTATCAGCGAGTTCAAGCGCAAGTACCGAATCAATGGTAGTTTTTAATGATTCATCCTACTCCAGTAATGGCCAATCGCTCAGCGATCTACTGCACGTCGGTAAAAAAAATTGCAGAATGATCTTTTAGATGATGGGATTTTCAACGAAGTTTGTGGACATAGGGTCAGTTGTCAAATACTAAATAACTACCGTGATGTATGGCCTTTTATCAGCTTCCTTTCTGGCTAAAAGGGTGTTCCAATAGTTATCAACGGATGAAGGACAACGATTTCGTCTTGGTACAAATATATTGTTATGGGGTACCTAGGTAGACGATTCGGTGCGCACCTTCACTAATCAAATATCTCGTTAGTTATCCACTCTTCAACGCATAAGGAATTGCTTGGCAGCGAAACCTTGACAGATTCGTGTTGACTGGTTCCAGTAACCATATTCATGCAAGACGTCCATCTCTCGAACAGACTCTTTCAGCTTTGGAATCAATTCACCAATCAACTTGTAGAACTGACACATACGTACATATGTATATGCATCTATTCCTCGTTGGGTAGGAACATATTAAGGCGAATGTGGAATGGAAATACATGACTTAATATATGATATCTAAGTTTCTTTGGCTTGGGCGAAAAAAATTTAACTTTGTGCTGCCGCTATGCTTACAAATGAAACTGCGAAACGCTCGAGTGCATTTTAGAACTGATTCATCAGTAACTCTTACGTGGGTTCAAAGTCACCTATCTTGTTGGAAAAACTACATTCAAAATCATGTCACCATAATACAACATATGTACTTTACTATCATGTTACACACCTTTCTGGAGGTGTTTCAGCCCGTTAACTCAGCGAAAGAAATCTATGGTTGAGGGGGTCACGCTGTCTCTCTCAACATTCGATATTATGGCCTTCCACAATTTCTCGCATGGAACACGGTGTTCATCTGGAGGAACGAGTTCAAGTGAATTCTATCCAAACTAAAAAACCTACGTTATGGGAAATCACTTCAAGATAGTGCAATGTGTTAGCGGGTAATCAAGGTGTTCAAGAAGTCAGCCTTTGATCCTATAAGTCAGCCTTTAACACCTGCAGAATGTGAAGAAGCTCGAATGCTTTGGATATGATTAGTACAAGTTCAGTTCATTTTATTTAGTGTATTCCCCTTTCAAGGATGGCTCTTGACGTCATATGATGCTCATTGACATCATGGACTAGTAGTGGCACGATTAGGCTACCAGTTGGCCTAACTTTAATAAACATTTTAAAGTGCTCTTCACTCCACTTCGATGTATGATCTACTACTTCCTCTACTTCATCATCGGAGATTAAATATCATGCTCTCCTGTATGCATTTGCATTTAACGGTTACAAAACAGGCAAATTTAACACCCACTTCTTGAAAGTTCACAATCAAGGAATTTTGATGCCAAAGAACACAAACATATCTATTACATATGAACATGATATTTCCGGTTTAAATATAAGTGCTTCAAATCGCGTGGCATTCTTTAGAAACATATTCCAGAAAAAATGAAGCAATATCTCTCTCTCTCTCGAGGGCGCCGTGGCTCAGTGGTTAGTGCGTTGGACTATGGAGCAAGGGGCTCGAGGTTAGAGTCCCAGTCGGAACACCTAAAAGTTTTTCACAGCCTCACCTCTCACGAGCGTCTGACAAACGCTTCTCAAATAACAAATTGCCCTTCGGACACGGCATTAAACAGTTGGCCCCTTCCTTTCGTTTAAAGAATATAACACGCACAACAAGAATGGTTTGTGAGAAGAGACCTGTTGCGCCAAGTATTTATTTTATTTTTATCTCTCTCTTTCCCTTTCAATCTATCCAGAGTGTCGAGAGTCTGACAATTTATAAGTCGTGGCTGAACGTGTTTCATTTCGTTTTTGTTGAGATGTTAAGCTTCCCAAGCTCACTCCTATCTATGTATATACATTGGCTGGGTTTGAGGACAAGGCCTGCTTGAAGTACGACTCTAAAAACTCTAAAATCTTGAAATTTTGTATGAAATCGGACAATGTTATTAAGACAAAATATCTAGAAATTCTACTTACAATTCGTCCATATATGTATGTGACCACGATTACTTTTTGGGAGTTTTTATAAAAAAAAATAAATCGATTTTGATGAAATTTTGCATTTAACATTAATAGATATCGCTGTTATTCAACAAAAAAGAAGAACAACCCCTCCCACTTTAAGGGCTACATAAAAAAGGGGATGGGGTATCGTATATGACTTTTATTATTAGGCTTTTATTATTAGACCAAATATTACCATACGATATTACCATGATTTCCAGGAACGTTTTGAAACTATCATTTTTTCCTCTGACAGGAACACAAAACCAACATAAGCAATTATGGCTCAGTTTTGTCAAAGATTCCTACTAGTTGGGTGAAAAATATTTAGTCGATAACCAACTCATTTAGAGGATTCATGGAAAGGATAAAAGTTCGGGCTAGCTTTATCAAAATAATAAAAACTGGGAAACTTAGACTGCGCTTAGTTTTTTTTTTAGAAAGTAAAGATGTTTAATATATTCTAAAGATTTGTTTAGCGTCGTGGCTTATTATCTATTTGCCTATACAAAAATCTCTAAATACAATATCCAATATATCATCAGTACTAACGTCTCCAGTTATCCTTTCAATGCATTTCACCGCTTTTCGTAGCTGTTGTGCGGCTATGGCCAAATCGGAATCCTTGTCAGGTATATAATCGTCCAAAAAGACGGTTAAGTGGGTAACGCATTCCCTCAGTTGTTGTCTGTAACGGGAGTGAGTGAGACGTGGGTTTTCTGCTGTTGGCTGACTACATCTGAAATCAAAATTGTACAGGTTTCTTCCTAGGCAGCTTAAAGACCCAAGCTTACATATCTTTCAATTTGTTCTCCAGCTTGTTTAAAAGGTCCTTCACTTTCATCTGGGTACAAGATACCAAGGCGATGTCTAACTTCTTTAGAATCTCGAGATCTTCCGATGAAATGAGATCTATTTTATTAACGATTGGTAAAAGAGACTTTTCCGTTAGAAAACCTGGTGAGGTTCCCAGTTGTTGTACATATTGTCTTTTATATTGCTCAAAAGATTCTTTGGTAACAGCTTCTTCTTCCAGTAGTACAGTCGCATCCATAAGAAGTAGAAGTAGATCTGAATTTTGAATATAATCTTTAGCACGGCTAATTCCCTCTTTTTCGACTACATCTTCAGTGTGCGATCGTAATCCAGCTGTATCGGCAAAGAGTACCGGATAGCCGCAAATATTGTAAAATGATTCCACAATATCGCGTGTGGTCCCTGCGATGGGTGTCACAATGGATACTTGTCGCTGGCACATTAAATTGAGAAGGCTGCTCTTGCCCACATTAGGTGCACCAATGATCGCAGTGCGGACACCGTCACGAAGAATCTCTCCTTTTCGTTGATCGTTCAAATGGCGTTGAATATCCCCACGTATTGTAAGTAGTTCATCCGTTAATTTTTCAATAAGGGCATCATCAATATTTTCATCTTCAGCAAAGTCAATGTAGGCTTCCATGTGAGCAACACATTTCATCAGTCGTGTCCTCCAGGTTTGATATAGTTTAGAGAGGGATCCAGTACTTTGAAGAAGTGCCTAGCAATTAAATATTCTACTCTTAGAAAATACAGTACTTAAAAATGTAGAAATGTGCATGTAAAAAAACCCAAGAGTTCGAGCTGAAGGGAGTTTGTGTTAAGAGGGATTCGGCTGTACATACTTGTTTCCGCTGCGCTTCTGTTTCTGCGTGTATCAAGTCCGCGATACCTTCCACCTCGGTTAAATCTAGTTTACCACTGAAAAAGGCACGTTTCGTAAACTCTCCTGGTTGTGATAATCTAAGACCTGGGATTTTGGACAAAGCATCTAACATTGCCTCGACCACTGCCAGGCTCCCATGAACTTGAAATTCACATGAATCTTCGCCTGTAAAACTGTTCGGACCTAACGAAACCTCTTTGGTTCTTGACCTCATAAGATTATTAAAATATTTTCACCTGGAAACCATAACACCAATCCTTTATCAATCATGTCTCTACTAACAGGATGATAAAACGATTTCAATGTGGCGAATCGCTCCTTCGGTTGATAATCTTTAGAAACGAGTGCATGCAGTGCCGCAATTGTTTCTGGTCCTGATACACGGATAACTGAGACTCCGCATTTGCCATAACCTGAAAGAGACCGGTTAGTTTTGCATTTAAGATTTTATTTAAGTATTTCACACCTGATGATAAATTAAATATCGTTGAAGCAGACATCCCCCTTCTGATGAAAATCTTTGGGAAATAGTTATGGAGTCTTTTTACACAATTCATGTTAATGCTTTTTAATAAATAAAATAAACACAGATATGCCAAAAAAAATGTTTCATTTTAAAACTTACGGGCTATTTCCTCACAGATGTCTCTTATTCCAGTTCACAACTTGATTTCAAAGTGTACACAAATCTAGGTTCTTCCTTCAAGCATTGATTATTGTATAATAGATGTCGCTGAAGGGGAGTTCAAATTTTCATTCATATTTGTTTTTTATTACTCTAAAGCATCATATATGTAGGTACAGATGTTGTCAACTTGGAAGTGTTTATAATATATATTTAAAAAGAGATTCTGGGCACATTAAGTTTGGTATATAGTTTGCAATATAGAGTATAGAGCGAGATTCCGGGATTTCGAAAAATGAATAACGGGATCCCGGGATATCCCGGGATAGGACAGACTATTTTTTTTTGAAAGAAATCAAACAAAATTTGATGAATTGCTCACAAAAATTTTTTTTATTATTAAAATGAATGAAAAGGAACAAGAAACAAACAAATATTTACACTCCATAAATATTTATTCTTGCTCTTGGTCTACACCCAACCTTTGGAAATAAAACCGTAGGAAAATAAGGGCATCGAGAGTATCATCCCCAAGCCGGCTTCTAAATTTGTTTCCAATATAACTGGCCGCTGAAAAAGCTCGTTTTGCTTCTTGTTGGTGGAATGGACAGTAAATACTTGTGAACTAAATCCAGATGATGTCCTGTGATACCTCCATTTTTAAAAAGATTCAACTCTTTTCTTATGCACGCTGTTAAATCCGATTCTGTTTGTGTTTCTTGTACAATGGTTTGCATACTTTTTTTAATTTCTGCTTGTAGTTGCTGCTTTAATGTAAGTTGAATAGGTGGTTTCAATACATTCGCACTGTTTTCTTCTTCTTTATCATGGACACTATTAGAAATGTTTTGGTGTTGGTTAGTAGCAGTAAGTCTCTCAATTAGTGATTATATCTGTTTTTTTATCGAAGCTTGACTAGGTGACAAGAATACTTCACCAGAATATTGTGTTGATGGATTTTGGAGATAGTTTAACAAACCAGTTAATTCCGTGCGACCGACGTCTTTGTTTAATTCTTTCAGGATTTTGTAATATTTTTGGCCAAAATTGTATTTTTACTGGTCAATTGTTCGAAACGAAATCTTTATGCTGCATCAGCTGTACACAGATTTGATTCTTGGCATCAGATTGCTCCAACAGCTAGTTTTAATGGAGTAAGAACGTCGGCTTTATACACATTTCCGCGTTTAGTGACCCCGAAACACGAATTACTCCCAGACTCCAGATTTTATTACGCGAGTGCACATTCATGTTTATGTATCTCTTATTGGCAGGTCCATTCATCGAATGTCACGCTAAATCATTGGTCATCGGTCGAAACGAGATACACGTGTGCAAATATCTGTTGGGTACAAAACACGCATGTATAGACTGTGGAAAGGCCATATACATATGTATAGAACATGCAATTTGTGTTTTAAAAGTTTAGTGATTTCAATCCCGAAAATCCCGGGATTGATGACTGGCAATCCCGGGATCGTTTAAGAGCAAAAATCGTCCGGGATTGATTCTCCTAGTCGCGACACACACAAGTGCTAAAATGTAGGAAGTTGAGCCTGAGTAAGATGGGAAAGAGTTCCCGGAGTACCACAGACTATACTCAGTAGTGCAAAATGTCGAAAGTCTTTGGACCCGATAATTGACATCGAAACTCATATGCAACTAAACTGCTATACAACCATCAAACAATATTCGATAGTTTCAGAATACACAGAGAACTGTCAAATTTGTCAACTAAACATTCCCACAGGATGAAAGTTGAAAAAGGGAATTGAAAAAGAGTCGGGGCTGAATTCCGCAAGGGTGGGTTTTTCGCTAGTGTACACACTTAACAAAACTCACATTCACTGCCCATGTAGATTGCATTGATGGATTGCAAATACACTCGTTGACAAAAAAAACCCTCGCACTCGAAATAATTCTGCTTTTCTTACTTTTAAGTGTAAATGTGGTATATGTTGAAGTTAATTGGAAGAAGTTATTTTATTTGTTACTACCGAAATATTTATTGTGCTAATATCGCTCAAAACTACCGATAAGTATCTCGCCCTTTTTTTATTTTGCATAAAGTTATGATTAGTTATTTTTTTTTCTCATTTTCAATGGTGTTATCGTTCAGTCGGCGATAACGACTTCAAATTCTGTAACCTGCCGTGGTGAGGTAATAAAACACTTCGGAATCCTGTGTATGCTTTATTAACGGGTGACTAACCAGTGGTAGGCGTTACATACAAACTACATAGTTTAACGTTTAAATATTTATACTTCATACTTTTAGTTTTTTTTTATTCTTTTCAATTTACTTTTTATTCTTATTTTTTAACTTTCATTAAATGCCAATGAATTACATACATGTATGACAGATGTACCAAGAATCTCGCGCCAAATTTTTTGGTCTAAATCCTTGTCCCGCGCTGATGGATTTTTGTTTTTTTTATAATTTAAGCTTGTTGTGTTGGTGGACTTGGGTGTCAGGGTTGTTAACAAATGGTATTAACTCTTGAAGAAAAAGCGCATATTGTTGCTTTGCACAAAGAAAATTTGTTAAACCGCAATATTTCTGGTTGAGTAGGCCCTAACGAATAGAGTGTGAGAAATTTTTTGAAACACTTTCAATCAGAGGGTTCCATAACTCGAAAGTCTGGAAGTGGAAGACCCAGAAAAACGTTTCTCAGGGATCAACGGCTAATCCAACGTATTTCCGTAAGAAATAGGTTTACACATGCCGGAGACGTTAATAAGACATTTCGAGACCAAACTGAGAAACGAATAAGCGATCGAACAGTCTCAAGATTGCTGATAGAATTGGCTAGGTGTCCAGCAAAAAAACCTCTCGAATGAAAAAACGAAATCTTGAATGGGCTCAAACTTATAAAAACTGGACTCAGGACGAGTGAGAACAAGTCACATTTTCAGATGAGTCCAAATTTATCGTGTTTGAGTCAGACGGTAACGCGGGGGCTTGTCGCAGAAAAGGCAAACGATTTTCGGAGGATTGCATTTTACCCATCGTTAAGCAATCACCTTATGTAATGGTATGAGGAGCGATTACCAGATTTGGTGTTGATTGTTGCCCATTCGAACCAACTATGCGAACACTGTGAAAATGTTATTTTTCAAGATGATCCAGCTCCTGCACGTAGAGCAAAATCTGTATGTTTTTTTTATTTTCTTTCTTTTAGGCGCAAGAATTAAAAGATTCTTTAGGAATTTTCTCTCTTCTATGGCCTGGAGTGAACCTTAACCTGAAAGAAAACTGTTGGCAATTTTTAGGCAAAAAGATTATCTTGTTGCTTACAAATCCAAAAATCCATTATGTATGTAGTCAAAATGTTATAGATATTTAATAATTTGCTTTAATATTAACTAAGTTATTAAAAGTGAAAAAAAAATTCAATAATGAACAAAAAAATCGTTTTTTTAAGAAAAATTGAAAAATGGAATGATGCGAGGGTTTTTTGTCAACGAGTGTAAGTAGGGAAGAATTTTTGGTTGTAAATTTATTAAAAAAAAATAGAAGTGAAAATGAGCTTGTGTATAAAGTCATTGTAAGAAGGCACATTACACGACAAAATCTTTATATTTAGAATCTGCCATTTTGTGGCTTTAACATGTGCGCCATCTGATGATTTAAATTTTATTCAAAAAAAGAAAATTAAATATGTACGTACATATGTAGATATGTGCATATACTATACTATAATATTGTTTAAATAAACAAACCTATCGTGAGCAGACTCTTTATTCTCTTCCATATATGAATGTATGTATGTATGTATGTATGCACAAATACTCCTGCTCATCACTAACTTTTGGGGTGTAAAGCGTAATTTTAACTTACAAACTGATAACCTCACCTGCACGTGGTACACCCTGCTTGCGACTGACGAGGTTCTGGCGACCGAGTAGGGGCGGTATAACTCCCACCCCGCCGGGAGGAAAAGCCCTGGCCAACGAGGGACCGCGTACGCGGCATCAATCGAAAACCGAAAACAACAACACATAGTAGCGTATCTGGGGACCCCGGATACGCAATATGATAAACGAATGGAACTGTATCAGGACAAAGGCATTAAGACCGAGCCCAGTAAGGTCGCAAGGAAGGAGACGACGAGCGAACCGGTCCCATTGGTATCGGCTCCACCAGGAGTCACAAGGGAAACCACAGTAACAAGCGAAGGTGACACCAGCTCACGTGTGGTACCTAGCAATCCAATGACGATTGGAGGAACACCGGAAGCTAGAAGAAGTGAACACGGCTCAGAAGCCCTTGAGAAACTAGGGCGGAAAATCGCAGAGCTGCAGGATGCAATGCGTACCCAACGTCACATAAACCAAGCCATGAGGGACCTTGTGCGAAGTATCTCGGTACTGCATAAAAGAGAAGTGAAGGATAAGGATAATAGCAGGGATCGGGCCAACAAAAGCGCGCAGACCTCTCCAGCCTTAAAACCAAACATGGAGGGAGAAGCGAAACGACAAAGAGAAGCCGAAGACCAGCTGCCAACACCAAAAAAAGGAAAGCGAACAGCAGCTAATCTAGAAGCAGAAGCAGAGGAAGAAGTCGCACCTACCGGAGCACGGGAATGGAAGGTAGTGCCGAAACGACAAAAATAGCTGAAATAACCACTGATGCTGTTAAATCCCTACGAATGGCAGGGGGAGGAACTCAAACTGCACTCATTAATCTTACACCTAATGAGGCATCTAAGATGATCGCCGCAGGACATATGTGCGTGGGATGGGTACGCTGCAGGATCCGGGAGCACTTATCACCGAGACAATGCTACAGATGCCACGAGTATGGACATGTTGCAAGACATTGCAAGAATGAAAACGACCGCACGGGCACATGTCTACGATGTGGAGGCAAAGGACACATTGCGAAGAAGTGCACAGCGAAACCAACATGTGCCAAACGCGGATGTAGCTCTTATCTGCGAACAGTACAAAACACCTTACTGCAGCGGAAGATGGGTAGAAGATCAGAGCAAAAAGGCAGCGATATGGACGTGCGGCACTTACCCCTTCGAACGCAAGGATCCGGGAATGGGGCAAAACTTCGTCTACGCCAAAGTGAAGGGAATTCACTTTTTCAGCTGCTATGCCCCACCTAGCGCGACTATGCATGAATACTGCCAAATGCTGGACAGCCTTGTAGCCGAAGCACGAGAGAAGTCACCAAAGATTATAGTCGGAGACTTCAATGCATGAGCAGTAGAATGGAGGCCTTTGCTAGCCTCCATCTAGTGTTACTCAACCAGGGAAATAGTAACACTTTCGACAATGGTAGGGCAGGTTTCATCATCGACCTGACATTCGCCAGCAGGTCAATAGCGAGAAAAATAAAATGGCATGTCTCAGACCTGTATACACACAGCGACCACCATGCCATCATTTTTGAGACAGAGTATAAAGATCGACCCCAGCGCCGCTACCGCTATCACCTGGAGAAAGTACAAAAGCTGGGCTGGAAAACAGATAACTTAGATAATGAGATACTTGAATACGTGCTGGAAACTATGGATACACCAACGGGCGAAGCAGAACAACAAGCCAAAGAAGCGACAAGGTCCCTATTCCGAGGATGTGATGCTTCCATGCCACGTAAAAGGAAAGGAAACGGCAGAAAATCTGTATATTGGTGGAGTGAGGACATCTCGAATCTGCGCGCAGATTGCCTCAGAATGCGTAGACGGCAACAGAGAGCCAGACGCAGAGACATAGGAGACTACGAAGTCCTACGGGACCAATTCCAAACTAAAAGGAAAGAGCTCCGTAAACTGATAAAAAAGAGCAAACGAGAATCGTTTCAGGCACTGAGAGATGAACTGCAGCACAACCCATGGGGAAGTGCGTATCAAATAGTTATGAAAAAACTAAAACATGTTACGGCAGCTGCACCGACATATCCGAACATGATGCGCTTGATTGTTAGCACTTTATTTCCGGCGAAAGATGAGGTCCCGATACTATCTCAAGAAACGTCAGCGGAAGCGGAGATAATACCGCCAGTAACAACTGAGGAAATCCTAGAAGCTGCAGCAGCGATAAAGATCAACAAGACGCCAGGAATGGACGGAATCCCGAACCTGGTCCTTAAAAAAGCGATCAAGATAAGGCCAGAGATCTTCACACAATTGTATACGACATGCTTAGTGGAAGGGGAATTCCCACTACAGTGGAAAAGGCAGCGGCTAGTCCTCATCCCGAAGGGTAACAAGCCACCTGACCAGCCGTCGTCTTACAGTGCATGCTCGACACAATGGGAAAAATTCTGGAGAAAATTATACGAGCAAGACTCGAGAGACACACTGAAGGAGACCACGGGCTCTCCAAACAACAGTATGGCTTCAGAAAGAAGCGAAGCACAATACATGCTATAGAGGCAGGGTGCAACATTGCGCGTGAAGCAATCGCGGGAAGAAGATGGTTAGGAGGGACAAAGCGGTACTGTGCCATCATAACACCCGACATTAAAAACGCTTTCAACTCAGTCAGCTGGAACTGTATAAGCAGAGCCTTATGCAACCTGCAGACACCTAACTATCTAAGGAGAATAATCGCCAGCTACCTCAAAGACAGAACCCTTCACTACGACACAGAAGAAGGGCCAAAGGAATATAACATTACTGGAAGAGTTCCGCAAGGGTCAGTGCTTGGCCCAGTGTTGTGGAACATAATGTACGATGGGATCCTAAGAATACCAAAGCCGAGCGGAGTACACATCATTGGCTACGCGGACGATATTGCAGTAGTTGTTGTGGCAAAAATGATGACCGAAACGTCAGAGAAATGTGGGCATGCCATCAGAGATGTCAGGGCCTGGCTACAGAAATCAAACTTAGAACTGGCGGACCACAAAACAGAAGCAGTACTAATAAGCAGCAGAAAAAGGGTAGAACACTTCACCATACAGGTTGGCGAGCATACCATTGAGTCGAGCCCACACATTAGATACCTGGGAATGCTGTTGGACCACATGCTCAGTTTCAAAGAGCACCTAAGATACGCAGGTGAAAAAGCCCCCCGGGCAGTAGCGGCACTGTCGAGGATAATGCCAAATGTAGGAGGACCCAGGGAGCCAATCAGAAACCTGTTAGCAACAGTGAGCAAGTCGATGCTTATGTACGCGTCTCCCGTGTGGGCATCAGCGTCGGAAGTCAAGTCGTACATGAAATATATGAATGGCAGAGGTCCACTGTACTTGCTAAGCTGAGACCAGACTGCCTCACTATCTAAGGAGCCAGCAGCGAGCAAGACAAAGACAGAGAGAACTCTTTGATAAGCTAACAGACGAATTCTTAAGGAAACGAAAAGAGCTTCGGAAATTGATCCAAAAGAGTAAACCGAATCTTTCCAAAAACTAAGAGAAAACCTCTAACATATGCAATCCATGGGGAAGTGCTTATAAGATAGTTATGGACAAATTTAAAAGTTGCACCGACATGCTTAGTCAGTATTATTAGAATATAATAGTCAGTGGGCTATTTCCAAGGAATACTAGTGTTTCTCGTAACAAATATGTAAAACCTGTCACAACTGCTGAAGTCCTGGAGGCGGCAGGTTTAATGAAGAGCAATAAGGCCTGAGAGAAAAATGGATGGGATCCATTCCACTTTCCTTAAGGAAGTAATTAAAACGCAACCAGAGGTGCTTGCAAACCTTTATACGATATGCCTGATAAAATGAAAGTTCCCTCTAAAATGGAAACGACAGCGGCTGGTACTTATACAGAAAGATGACTAGCCCCCAGAGGAACTGTCGTCTTACGGACCGCTGTGTATGTTAGACACAGTAGGAAAGGTGGTGTAAAAAAATATCCGCGGCAAACTTAATCAGCACACCGAAGCATACAGCGGGCTTTCGAACCGACAATACAGTTCCATAAAAAAACCGAGAACCACCTATGCAATACAATCAGCTTGCGAAATTGCACGCGAAGCCATAACGTTAACCAAATTGACTGGACGTAAAAAATGGGTTTAACTCGGCCAGCTGAAACTGCATTATGAGAGCGCTGAGCAAAATTCGAGTACCGAACTATTTGCTACGAATACTTAGCTACTTTTAAGAGAGAACCCTATACTATGATACAAGGCCAAAAAGATATAAGTTAAAGGAAGGGTCCCGCAGATATCAATTCTAGGTCATGCCCTGTGGAACATAATGTATGACTACGTGGTACGTATCTGGAGACCAAGAGAAGTGGACATAATCGGATACGCCGATGACTTCGCCAAAGCCATAGAGGAGGTAACGCAAAACTCCAACAAAACCATAGATTTTTTCCGTTCTTTGAAAGTCTTTAGTGTGTATTTTGATTATTTGTCCATGTTACAAGCTATACGTATTAAACTTTATATACCCTACGTGAGGGTCACATAAGTTTTCATTGGGAGTCAAAATCTTGTCGAATGACTCTTACACGGATGACGTCATGTCCGTGTATTTATATCACAAAGAACATTTGTGCAAACTAAGTTGTACACTGCTGCGCAAGGAGTCAACAAAAATTCCCTGTGAAATTTGACATCATGAAATGTCAAATAGAAGAGTAGGAGTAGGATGCCCCTCATTGATTCCAGTTACACAATCCGCCTTGACACCAGAAACTACTTCAAACGTCGTATTCAAGGATCTGATGTTGGAAGGTTACAAAAGGAATGCATAATGCAACAGGAATTCCTAATTATTCAAGGACTTACTGATGCTGTATTTACATCATCAGAATCAATTTTGATTCCATCCGTTTAGCAGAACATCGAAAAGAGGACCGCAATGGTCTACCAATTGCGTCATCGTCGATTCTTCAATGTTGGTTCAAAGAAAAATAAATCTCCCAAGCAGAACCTAGACCAAGGTGCATCCCCATGCAGGAACTCCAGAAGGTAGATTTATATGTTAAACGCTACTAGATTATAAGTTTAGAAAGATATATTACTAAAGTTTAAATTACATTGTCAACTGAGGTTGTTCAGCTTAGGAGTTGCAATCAATGTGCATTTAATTTTTATACATTTGGTTTGCATTGTGTTTCTGCAAAAATGTAAAATTGATTTATTTTCTGGGGTTAGTGGTTAGTGCGTTGATTAGAGCGAGGGGGTCGAAATTCAATCCCAATATCCGAGCATAACTATAATGAAAAATATTCTGAAATAACAAATTAACTTCGTACACGGAATTATACAGGGGTCTATTAGGTTATTTAAGGTATGTGGGTAGGCGACTAGATAAATATCACATCGCCACACTCAGGTCAATACAGACCTATTGTGATACCCAAAGGGGAAAAAGTTCCTTGCCCATTGGTAAACCCTCGTATTAATTCACATCTTGTGGATCACCAAACCATCCTGTTGATTTGATGAATCTAAAACTTTCATTGATTGGTCTGTTTGCTAATTCTTCAAGGTCATAAAAAAAGTGTCGCCCTAGAAATTTGAATCTAAGGTGGATAAGCCCAGGGCAGTGACAGAGAGAGTGGGTTGTATCCTCATTAGCTTCCTCGTCTCCACATCCCCGACATAGTAGATCTTCATCCGTGAGTCTTAACTTTCTCATGTGGTACCGAAGAGAGTTATGCCCCATAATAATACCTATAAGGACAGAAAGCATAATTCAATCGGTCCTACTCTTGTCAAAGCAAGGCCATAGGCTTCTGGTGACCACACAGGTGTCCCGGGGAGGTCCATCTACTATTGGCCTCACTTCTGGCCAAGATCCATGCCTTTTGCTTCAATGTGCAAGGCGGGATGAACACCGATGTGTCTATCTGTTGCGATGTAGATTCAGAGCCTCTTCTTGCCAATTCGTCCGCCTTCTCAGTACCTGGAATACCTTCGTGTCCAGGGACCCAACAGAGTGCAACCTTATGCTGTGTTCCAAGAACCCTGAGTTCTTCGCGACAGCACTTCACAAGCTTTGCTTTTATTTCGATTGCAGTAATCGCTGGCTGTCGATGGAAAAGGTGATACCTTCCGGTGCTATTACCTTCATTGCAGTCTCACGGGCAGCTATTGTCACTGCCAGGACCTCCGCTTTGAAAACACTGCTATGGTTCGGGAGGCGGACTGATCTAGATATCCCCAGCGGTTCAGAAAAAAATGCCAACCCTACGCCTACATCCATATTAGATCCATCTGTATAGATAAAGATGGAACGTGTGTTGGCAGGCTGACCATCCTTCCATTCTTCCCTGCTTGGGAACGAACTAGTAAATGGCCTATGAAAATCTAGGAACGGAGTGAGGTAATCCGTAGTATAGACTTTTTCTAGATATTTCTCCAGGATCATGGAATGACCTGTTGCATTATGATTCCAGGTCCCTGCCATTAGTGAAAAGAATATAGCACGCACAACAACACGCATGGTTGTGAGAAGCTAGCTAGCTAGAAGCTGGATCCCAAGACCTGTTGCGCCAAATATTTATTTTTTGTTGCAGCTGGGTGAAAATCGTCAAAAGACATCGCATGCGAGCTTTGCTAAACTGTTCAAATACTGTTTAACCTCCTTTATTTATAAAATAAATAAACATATACATATGTTCGTATATTTATACGTAATATATGTATATTATTTTGGAATAATTAATACATCGGAATAATTTTTATATTGCGGCAGGATCTTTAACACCATTTAACCGAACATTGTGAGTTAAAAATTCCATCGGACTGTATGGACAGCTTACGAGGAAGCGTTTAGCACAATTCACGTTTTTCTCTTTTGCAATATTTCCATAGTCATCTTCAAAATCATGATCAGTAGGAAGGCTAAAATGCATAAAGGAAATAAAGCAAACAGAAATAATAAGAAACTGAGAAACTTACTCAAACAATATGTGAGCAATATCCAGGATTAAGGATTTCCCTTGGGGAAGGAAATCTTCATTCATTTCGCATATTGCTCTCATCATGCAGGCTTTCATATCTATGCCGAAACTATTAACAAGGAAAATGGACACGGTTATACATCTGGGTATATGTATTGATATTGATGAATAGCTCTTACATTTGACCAAGTCCCTCGGAGTGGGCATAAACCTTCCTTCGTTCACGATATTCCTTGTGTTGGGTCCACGGTGCATTTTCAAATTGCATTTTGTTTTCATGGTCCTTAAAAGTCATTTCATTTAGGTCCCTCGACGAAGAAAAGAGATTGGAAGGTGGACGATTAAACTGACCTATCCTAGAAGCGTTGAAGCGTTGTCGGTGCGGAAGCAAATCGTATCGCCTTAGGAAGAATAGTTTTTCTTTATTAACAAATTACTTATGATTAAAATACAAAGAGATATAAGTATTTAGTCAATTTTTGTTTTTATAGTTGATAGTTCTAATTCCGCTATATATCTTGTACCAATAGTAAATACATAAAGAGTTGTTCTGCAACGTTGTAAGTTTGATGGTAAAACAATCTGATGTGCATATGTATGTACGTATGGAATGGATCAAAGTAAATTTTTGTACTTTCGTAGTGATCTACTTAATTGATGGCTAATTGTGCTAATTGTCATTCTGAAAATGGTTAACATCTCATAATTTCGTTTGTAAAGTTCATGTGTTCGTTCTAACTATGTATTCAGAAAACAATTTTAAGTAAAATTTTTAGAGAAGAATAGATGTTTTCTTCAAAATTTCATTAAAAAAAAAGATTTTTAATTTATTTTGTATATTTTTACAGCTAAACTGGATTTTTTGATTATTTCCAGAAGTCTTAATAAAATAAATCTAATTTTCTTAAATTTTCAAAGTTGTTGAAGCAGAAAATTAGCCGATATGTAGATACACAAAAAAAAAAAAAAAAAATAGGACCTACATATGTACATATGTAAGTCAAAGTATAAGTACATTTGTTAATATGCAATAATAATTACATATTTAGAAAACAATTTAAAGCCTCATTCTTATGATAATATTGTAAAAAAAACTATTATTTAAGAAACTTACTTGCTTGCCACATTATTACTTCCTTGTTGGTTCCACTTAGGCACTATTGGCTTCGTAAAGTAATGCTTTTCATACCAATTTGATTTTTGACTACTTTCACTCCAATGGTATTTGGATGGAAAGATCAAATCTGGACGTTTATTTTTCAAATCAATAACACCAATATTGTCCGTAATCGAATAGTAGTTCACATCTTCTTTTGGTTTTAACTTTGGTTTTTCTGTTGCTGATAACCCACCCGTTCTTGCCAAATCCAATCTATAAAGCAATTTTGCGGGATTCCATGGATCTTTTGACCCAGGCAGAGGGTAGTATATGCCACAATCGATATTTAATACCAATCCTCTTGGAATATTATCGATAATTGCCTTTGAAAATGACCGTTTCACCGCAAAACTTGAACCATCCGGATATGTAAGAAAACGTTTTCTACGCAACAGCAAATTCCCAAAACTCGACTGAGTGCAGTATTGAGTATCGTCTGCTTTTACTAAGACAAATAGTATAAGTCCTATGCAGATAATCAATTTCATTCTTTCGAACTTTATATGTTGGTATACACGCACCTCTACTAGAGTACAACTAGTAGAATTTTTAAATGTCGCATCTTGAAGACAAGATTTGCTTGAAGAGATCATTATGTGTAACCAAATAATTAGTTATCAAGATATTTTATCAATTTAGCTCTAAATGTTAAATAAATACATACGTGTGTAGGAAGGTACGTTTGATCTGATCTATGTATCTTATTTTTGAATTCAGATGACCAACACATGAGACTAACAACTAATGTCAATAATAATTCTAAAAGGAGGGCAATATAAGATACGCTTGTTTAACTAACGGAAATTCACTTGGAGGTGTGTTCCTTATTCATTTCAGAATTTACAAGAATGTAAATATTGCCATACGGAAACATATTAGTCAAATTATTCATACATATGTATGTACATGGTTATTTAATCCCGGCGAAGTTCGTGATCGATCGTTCATTGGGTAAGTCAAAGCGTGCTACCACTCTTTAATGCAAGTGTGTTGTGGGCTTTATGCGGAATGAGATTAAGATTTATGTGAGGTGTCTCCATTGGGATTTGTATTGACAGATGTTTATATTTTTTTAATTTCCAGAACTGGATAGAATTTTTATTACTGTCTATAGTTATGTAATTCAAAGCTATTTTTACAAAAAATAATTATCAAAAATTATTTGAACTTGAATTATTCAATGTATTTGGAATACATTCAATATTTTCGTTCTTATTTACTTTTATATTTATATCGGTGTCCTGAAAATTTTCAATCTCGAAATTTCAATCAAACTTCATATTATTATGAGAGAGAAGTTAACAAATGCGGGTCTGCCAATTCTGTCTCTCTGTCTGTAAGCTCGATTGTAACCTAAATGGCTGGACGGATTTGCTTCAAATTTCATATCTGTGGCCTGTGGGTTCACACCTCGAGGAGAAATCGGAATTTATGTTCTAACCTCAAAATTAAGAATACTTTACTTAGGGGTGATTTTAGATAAAATGGATTTTCTCGAAAACGGCTCTAACGATTTCGATAAAATTTGATATGCGGGTTAGTTTGGGTATATACTACTATGATGTGGCATACCATGTTTTCCGGAAAAAATCGAATAACGGTAATATTGAAAATTGGTTGTTTCTCGGGTATTTCTTCGGCAATTAGGCTAAAAATTAATATTTCTAGGCAAGGTAATTCCCACTTTTATAAAACTTAATTTTTTTCAATATTTACTAGAAATTGAGAAAAACTTATTTACGCAAAGTAATAGGCCTTAAAATTCTCTAGACCCATGACGGTCTAATAACACTTATAGCATTAAGATGCAAGTACGTACGACCCAATCGTGCACTTTATTTTAAGTTGTATTAGCACACTTTGTTTTATAAACTCAAAGTTGTGAACAATTAACTGGCTCACGTGTGTTGTTTTCATTAGTTGATTGTTACCGTCCTTCCATAACAACCCATTTTTATGTCGACTTATACGCATAAACCACTGTGTGGGTCGATTAGATTTTGATCAGCTGAATCCGCACAACTAAAAGTTCCCTCATGAATTTGAACTGTAAGGTAAAGTGCGACCTACTTTCACTGATATTATTTGAGGTTGGCATTAGTTGTTCATTGTCTTGTAATGGAATTACGCAGGATACGACTTTGTATATCATCTTTATACAACAAACACATTTGTTAATTCCATAAAGTAGTACATATTAGTGCATATTGGAGACGCTGAATGTTTTTAAATATAGTAAATCGAAAAATATATATGCACATTCACTCTTTAATGTTTTAACCTGTATAAAATATTGTGTGCTCACTAAGTATATCCGATGTTCACTATATCATCAAATGGTAAACCAAATTGATAATATTCCGATCGATGTAAGCGATTCCCGTATTCTAGATGTTTTCGCCTTCCGAGTAGCCAAATTCTACTCGGGTCACTGCATTTTTGCACCCAAACTCCTCCCAAACTTTACGATAGAACCTATCCCAAATCAGTGTCCGCATCAAATGCCGAAGTCCAGTGGTAACGCCGGTCTTCGTTCGACCACCACTAGGAAACCAGCCAAACAAATGCAGCTAAACAAGACGCTTACAAAGGGCGATGCAAAGAAGGATGGCTCGCGAGCTTTACAAGCAAAAAAGAAAAATTAACAGGTTAAACGCGTAATTGTTCAAAGTTAATATATTGACCGAATGTAATATATGTGTATACAGTAGTTCTAGCAACAGGTAAAAATGACGTCTCAGGCCAACAAAGCCCGTACAGAAAACTATCCTGTTCCTATAACGGCGATGAAGGACAACATTGCGATGTCAGGCAAAATCAACCATGCAACATGGACAGTGACGATGACAGTCACAATTTTTGTCCACCTGATTAACTCTGATGAATGAAAGAAACCTTAGCACCGTTTTATCGATCCCCAATAGTTGCTTACATCTTTTCGTTCGCTTGTGCAGGATGACGATGGGAAACGCTCGCTGGTCCATCAAGTTCCATAACAAACTCATCGAGACATTTGATGTCCAAAAAGTATTTAGACACGGCGATGCAATCCTTGGTTATTTCGACAGAAAGATTTTTCGAAAAATTGTCCGTCCTGTTTCTGTTTGCGACATTTGCAGGGGGCGATTTAACGACAAACCATTCAAGCTGTACAGCTATATCAACTTTGTCCAAAAATTGTCATCTAAAAAGGGTAATACATGTAGAGCGGATGGATACAAATGCTAAGGTCAGTAAGGTCTGAAAATTAAACCAGGAGGAACAACCCACAGAGGAAAACCTCGGCTTAGATGGCGCGCACTTGGAGTGTAAAACTGGAGGAGTGTGGAGAGACAAATTAAAAAAAAAAAAAACTTGTTCTTTTTTCGAATGCTTTTTTCCAACTGATTCATCGAAAAAATACTTAACATGGTTAAATTTAGATGCAACACACGGTACAAACTATGGTGTCTTTATAGTAAATTACACACATCTTGCGTTATGTAAAACGAAGCGCGTATAACAGGGTGATCCAAATTAACAGATTAAATTAGTTCTGGCAGGTCAACCCAGAACTATAGCGCAACCTTAGTAAGGTATAAAATAAGTTTTCACCCCATATATGCTGAAGCCGCAATCTCATCGTTTAAGATGAGAGTCAGCAGCATGACACCTTAGAGTGGTAAACGATTTGTGGCAACGTAGCAACCTTCAACTGAAGATTTCGTCATTCATTGAGTCAGATGGTATCTTTCCAAATACAAATAAGGTCTAATGACATTTTTACGTTCATTAATAAAAGATCGAACTCCAAACCAACGAAGGACTTACCTTAAATTTTTAACTATGAATCCCCGTCGTAGCTAAATGTTTAGTATGTCGGACTACTGAACGGGTGGTTCGAGGTTCGATAGTACCAAAGTTTATCCACGTTTACAAGCAATACCCTGGGTTCCGTACGGACATTTTGCGCCAGATATTTACATATGTATATTATTGAATAGCAACGTTTCTAGTCTTGCTTGTAATTGCAACCATATAAAACTTTCGAACTTACCTTTCCAAGACAATTACACCAAACAAACATCTCTTTTTTCTGCACAGTTTGGGTCACAAGCACGCACCCTATCCAAGAAGAAAGCTACCTAGTTACCCACTAATTTTGTTAATGTTTAATTTTCATCAATTTTCAATTACTTATTCTATTTACAACTTTATTATCTAGTATTAATTAACGGTTTTTATACACATAATCGGCCCGGCGAACATAGAGTTCGGATTTTTACAAATACGTTGTGAAAAATAGTTTAAACCTATCACTTATCGTGTTTTATTTTCTATTACATACATATCTATCGACATACAAACATACATTTTACGTCATCAAAGAAATAACGTACCTATCAATTTGACAGACAACTTAATATCGATCGAAATTATCTACAATGTTTTAATAAGAATGGTAAATCTCAGAAGGTAAACGATTCAGCTGACCAAGTGTGATGTTGTTTCTTTCAATTAAATGAAATCGACCGACGCACAACATACAATCGTTCGATTCTATCAATGCCCTGGTACAAGCTTAGCATGTATGATGCATACTGCTACACCGATACATTTACTGCCACAGACTGGATCAGTATGTATGATAATTATACTAAGCTACCACCACTTAAAGTTGTAATAAAAAAGAATATGAATAAGCTTTACAACTAGTCTCCGTCGATGAAATGAGACGTGTCAAAAGAACCAAAAACTCGTGATCTTGAAACAATCAAAGTAAAACTGTGACCCATGACGGTCTAATAACAGTGATAGTATCGATCTTCTGCATTCTTCTTGGTGAGGTCTATCCGTTAGGAACACTTTTTCTTTTTGTTAACATGCGCCTTATCTTTTTGTATTTAGTCGTCTTATTCATTACACTCAGTAATGAAATTAATGCAGTTACGCTTAAGAAAACGGTTCAATGTAATTTCAATTGCACAGAGTATAATCGGTCCTTTCAAAAGGTGTTGAGTCGAAATAAACGATGGTTTGTTTTCCCGAAAGGGGGCAACGTGTTATTGACAATGGTGGTAACGAAAACCATCATTGATGGTATACCGCGAGGATTACAGGAAAGCATGGAAGTGGAAATGGCATTTTCAGTACCCCCTTGGGTTGAAGGGTGGAGGCCAGCACCAATCTTGGATCTCAAGGATAACGCTGCTGTTAAAGCAACGCCACTAAAAGAAAACAAAAGTGCCCCAATACAACCAAAAATTGATACAGATTTTACGAATAATATTTGGAATGATCAGCAGTGGAGCCATATTTATGGTACTAATCGAAGCATTCAAGGAAATACGCCTAAATACGGCAGGTAAAAAGTGGAAAATACAAAGTTTTAAACATATCTAAATATATTGGTTTAATTTTTAGGCAACAATTTATAAACTACCCGTTAGTCGCATTTCATCGACATCGTAGACCAGTTTTAAAACCTTCATTGTTCTACAAAAGTAATAAGAAGCCAAGAATATATCCCTCGCACTATCACAGGGAATACCGAGAGCGGCGACAAATTTTCGAAAAGTTCGAAGGATTAGGCAAATAGTAAGTCTATAAATAAAAAAATTCGTTTTGTTCTGCGATAATTTAATATAATATTGTATATTATTTGTAATTAGCTTAGGAATTGACATGCAGTCATGTATCCTGAGGGCAATATGCGAAGTCAAAAAAGGCCTATTACCGGAAGGAGAATCATTTATTCAGGATGTAGCGCGACTTGTTTTTTCGTATGTTTCAAATTCGAATGGAATTTTAATTACATATTATTATTGCCTTTATATTTTTATAGTATTCCATTTGACTACGAACTTGAGGATGATTACACTGAAAGCACAAGAAGCGAACAAATTGATTGTGTACGAAAATTCTCGGTTACTTGTCCATATAGCCCGATGGAATTCTTTCTCAAATATGGTCCACGAGCTCCACCAGACTGGAATGGCAGAGTTTAGTTTATAGTGGTATATTTCTCACTGTGTTTCTTATTGTTATTAATGCAGGTATAGTAATAAATATTTTTATTATCATTAGCAAGTTTGTACGGAATTGGTACGTATGTACATATGTATGTATTAACTGTAGACTGTCTTAACTTGGTTTCCTTTACTAATTTATGATGAAATTTGAGAACTCAAAACGATTGGTTGCTGTGTATCCTTTGTCTACGAAACTATGCTGTCTACTACTTACTTGTCAAACAATTTATGTACATGTCGATTTACTTAATGGAGGGAATATATATTTAGAGCACACTAGTAACGTTAGAGTAACGAATATTTAGGTTCACGTATTGAATTAAAAAATTAGTTGGTTTCTTATACTTAGAATAGCTTCAATTTTGCCATGTTATTGTCGACCCATAAAATGAGGTCAAATATTTAACTCAGAGAGTAATAATATACAGAGTCCTTACGAAATAAAGGCAGTTAAAAAACTAAAAGTAGTTTTCGTTTAAGTGTTTTTTAAACAAATGAGTACTAGAGATATTTTTCCAATAATAGTTGGTGTGATATTTTTCACATGTAACCTTAAAGTCGGAATAAGTTAATATCAAACAAAATAAAACAACTTATTGCAAAAAAGGGTGAAACTAGAAAACGTTGGCAACAGCCAGGGGTGATAGCCAGCCACAAAACTGATTAACCTAAAAAATCTATTTGTTGAGCATCTTGAAAATATCTTCCAGTCTTATGAAGATACAGATTATCAAGATGCGACAAATATGCAAAGAAAACAAAGTTAAAAAACTTGTAAAGGATATAAATGAAGGTATAATTAAATAAATGCAGATGGGATGGGAAAGATTGAAATTTCATTTCTGATGAAAGCTGTTCTTGCTGCTGTTTTCAGATGATAGCTTTCAATCTGATGGGAGGATCCTCGTGTGGAGAAAACCTAACACAGAACTGCACTTAAAAAATATCACTAGCATAGTAAACCGTGGCGGTGGGGGAGTTATGGTTTTGGGCTGCATTGCTGCGTCAGATGTTGGTGAACTTATTTTTATTGAACAAACCATGAATCAGTACATTTACCTCAACATCCTTAAGGAAATTGCAAAAAAAAGGGTTGAAAAGCTAGGACTAGATGAAAATTTATATTTTCAACAGGATAACGATGCCAAGAATACGGCTCACAATGTACGAATGTGGATCGTTTATAACATTGCACATACTCTTAAACACCCTCCACAGTCACCGGAGCTCAATCCAATTGAATGGATGGAATGAACTAGAAAACCGTATCAGAAAGCATACTGTGTCCAACAAAGAGCAATTGAAACAGATCCTTAAGGTGGAATGGCAAAATATTACATCTGATTACACGACAAAACTTGTGCAATCAATGCCTAAGAGATCAAGGAAGGTTATTAAACAAAAAAGGCTATCAACTAAATACTAATTTTAACTTTAATTATAGATTTTGTGTAACATCTTCTTACTGTGTGAAAACTTTTGTCCACACTGAAATGTTACGTTTTTTTGTTATTTTGTTGCTTTTCAAAAACAAATAATTTTTTTTATTTTTTATTTCTGTGTTAGTAAGTAGCTTAATATTGAATAATTGTTTTCCCAAAAGAAAGAATTTAAGTTCTTGTTTAGTTTTACTTTAAACGCTTATTTTACTTGCAAAATGTCTTTGTGTGAAAACTTTTGTCCATGACAGTACTTACTTACTGCATCCGCGGTGGGTGCTTCATTTCGGCCAAAACTTCTTTTCAAATAACACACTGACTTTGGAAATAAGTTTTCAATATTTCCCAACGATGTTCAAGCGTAAAGCGACTCATTTTGTTCCGCGGAGGTACGATACTGACTTTCTGTCAAGATTTCGAGCGGAAAACAGTTGTCTATGTTAAAATAACCTATGATTTAAAAAGATACCACTAGATGGTCCTCTTTTTACAATTTCTTCTTTTTATAAAAACGCCCTTAAAAAGTGAGCGTGGCCATATAGGGAGTTTGAGTGAATTATAGAGATTTTTAAGGTCTATTACATTGCTTAAAAAGTTTTCCTCAATTTCTAGTACAAATTTAAAAAAAAAAAAAGTTTTATGAAAGTGGGTTTGGCAATTCCAAAATTTGTCTTATAACCTAGAAATAAAAATTGTTAGCTCAATCGCTGAACAAATACCCGAGAAATAGCTGATTCGCAATATTACCGTTATTCGAATTTTTCGTGAAAAACCTAAACTAACTCAAATATTAAATTTTATCGAAATCGTTAGAGTCGTTTTCGAGAAAATCCATTTTAACTGAAATCGGACTTAAGTAAACTAACCTTAGTTTTTAGGTTAGAATAAAACCACAGATACCGAACTTGACTTAATGCAACAAAAAATCTCTCTCTTCCCTAAGTACAAAATGGATTCGTTGAGACCCGATACTAAATATTAGACTATTAGCTATTGAGACAAATGCATTCACAGATGAAATGAAAACGTTATGTGGACGTAGAAGCTATCGAAATGACATGAAGGACATCCCAGCCAACGATCTAAAATACTCATTCGCCATTTTTTTGAATAAAATGTTCTTATTTTTAAAAAGTTTTCGTTACTTTGAAGCTCGCATTGTAAATACAATTTTAGTGTACTTCTGCAAATATTCTTAAAACTTTTGATCTACTTATCATGTCAATTTTTAGAAAAAATACACTTTTTTCAATATTTTTCCAAAAAATGTACTTGGCAAATGTGTAAATACTCTAACTATACAAATAAATCGCTTTGGGGACGTTTTCTTTAAAAATCACTTTTCATCGATTTTCTTAGATAGATTTGGGTTTGTACGTTCATAATAACTTTTTCATACCAAGCACTTTAAAAACCAATACTAAAAGTATTGCACGCAACAGTTAGTGAAATATGATCTAGACGAAAACATAATAGGTAATATAATCATATTCTGGATTTTAGGGTTTGATTTTAAACCACTGGGCTAGACACCAAAAATTAGTCCAGCAATATTGTAAATATCAAATGATAAGGGTTAGTGCTACGTATGAACATAATTAAGTAGGTTCGATCTTTCTTATATCTAAGTAACTAACTACGACGAACAATTACGTTTGCTTTCCGGCGACTATCGATGGGCAAAGATGCTCCCAAAAGTACTTCTATATTTACTATGCGGATTCTTTATCAATTATAATGATAATGACTCAACTGTTTCCTTTTCATCGACAGTACGCTCATCATGTCTACTTCTTAGAAGATAAGCCAACTAGCGCAATTTTTGCACAAAGTTGCATTCTACATTTTTATTTCCATTACATACTTATTTTATTGCAAATTCAAAAATATTTCTAAGATATACAGATTAAAATGTTAAAAATGAAATAAACAAAATGTGAATTTTAGCGATAAGATACGTAAGTGAATAACATGCTTCAAGTTGAACGCAATTTAGTCGTCACATTTCTATCTCCGAAACTGCCAGTGAATTATTCCGCCTCTCCGATTGTTTTGTTTGCTATGACCCAGTTACATAACAAAAAAAAAATCACTTGAAATGTGATGCAGTGTAATAGATAAATAAATAATAGAAAACCACTTTATTTTGAAATTGTAGAGCCAATAAAAAAAAAAAATGCGAGTGTGGTGTATCTAAAATAATAGTGTTGTTAATAATTTCATAGACAAACATATGTATTTACAAAACATACGTACCGTTCCGTATTTCTAGTTCAAATCAGAATGCTTGCTCCGGAGGATTATGATATAGTTTTCGAGGCTGACATCGACAAGGTTTTGAAAGTGAATCAAATGGGATATGATGAATATCGGCGGCGGTTTATTGGTATGTTTGGAATAGATTCTATTGATTGGTTTAAAATTATAAACAATGTTTCTTATCGTCCTTGTGCCTTGTTGTAGTAAGTAACAAAAATATTTCAGTAGGTACCTACTACAAAGTTCTATGCAACATTTGATTCCAAAATCTTTAGAAACATTATGTTCTAAATAAGTGCATTTGCGAAGGGTTTATTTATGGTTCTTACTTCTTAATGGTTACTCATTATATAAGAATGCATATAGTAAGTGGAAATTCAAATCACAACATATGAATGTTATTCGTTTCATAAGTAAACACGATTTTTAATTTCATATAAAAACTTAAATTTTAGATACAGTCAGTCACAAAAGTAAGTACACAGTAGTAATCCAAACGAATAGTGTTAAAAACACTGTTTATTTTTATTCATATTACGCTAAAAATGCATATACTCCCTGATTGAATATCTGCGCAGTTGGTGAATATAAAAAAAATGACCGTAGCCAAGCAATATGTAATAGTTTCCCAAAAGCTTACAGTAGGGTACGAATTAATATCACAAAAATAAGTACACAGGCATCGCATACTGAGTTAAAACTTTGAGTAAGAAAGAGGCATTGCGAAAATTGAGCACATATTTCTCGAGATTACTTTTTCTTCAAAATTCAGTATTGGAATTATTAAAAAAAATTTTGCTTCAAAAGAAATATTTTCGATACGGCACCTCGCGGAAAGCAACTTTCACAGGATATAAAGGATTTAATTATAAAATACCACAAAGAACAAAAAAGTATTCGGGAAATTGCTAAAATTGTGGATACATGTCCCTCACAATACAAAAAATAATAAAGAAGTATGAAATAACAGACACAACAGAAAAAAAAGGTCAAAGTGGACGTCCTCGAACGTTTATAGTCCAAGATACTCGCCTAATAGTTGGCCAAATAAAACATAACCCAAAAATCCAAAAATCCAAAAAGAGATAGCCCATGAAATTGGCAGCGAATGCAACCCTCAGACCATTCGCCGTGCCCTCAATAGTGCTGGTTATAATGGTCGAGCTATGAGGAAAAAGCCCTTTATTAACAAAGTCAATCGCCTACAAAGACTAGCATTTGCAAAAGACCATTTGAAATGTGATTCCGGTTTTTGGAACACCATTATTTTTACCGACGAGAGTAAATTTAACATCCATGGCTTAGATGGAGGTGGCAAAGTTTGGAGAAAAGCAAACGAGGAGCTAGATCCGGAAAATGTGGCTGGTACTGTTAAGCACGGCGGTGGATCGGTTATGGTCTGGGAGTGCATGGCAGCTTCTGGAGTAGGTAATTTGATATTCATTGATGAAATAATGGATCTATTTGTTTGGTATGGTATGGTATTCTGAAAAGCAACCTGCACCAGAGTGTCGAAAAATTAGGTTTAGAGGGATCGTTTATCTTCCAGCAAGATAACGACCCCAAGCACACTTCGCTCTGGGTTAAGGAATGGTTGCTATACAATGTTCGAAAACAGCTGCGAACCAAGTCGCCTGATTTGAATGCTATTGAGCATTTATGGGAACATCTGGACCGAAAAATTAGAAAGCATGACATTAAGTCAAATAATGACCTGAAGCGTGTCTTGCAAAAAGAGTGGTCAAAGATCGGCCCAGACATTATCTTAAACCTGGTAAATTCAATGCCTTCCAGAATGTCTGCCGTCATCAAGACAAAAGCGTACCCAGCAAAGTACTAATTTTTAAATAATGTATAATATTTTTCATTTTTATCACATTTTCCTTTGTTTTTCTTCTTTGTGTACTTACTTTTGTGGTATATATTCTCTAATATTTATAATAATTGTTGAATTGTGCTTTTAATTTGTTTTGTTTGCTTAATTTTTTCTATCATACATAAGGATTATGAATTACTGAAACAGAATACATTAAATTTTTTAATCGAAATTCAGTTCAAATTTGTTTATTGTTTATTGAACATCATACTAGAGGCTGTGTACTTACTTTTGTGACTAACTGTATGTACATATATATACATATTTTAAGGCAGTTGTTAACGAGATAAGTAGTTGCCGTCATATACCCGTATTGCCTCCCTGAATATATTAACATATGGAATCTACATATAAAAATAATCTTGTAAACAAGTGGAGATGCAGCAAAAAGAAAGTGACAATCAATAATAATAAGAAGAATACTAATTTTTGAATGTGGGCGCCGTGGCTCAGTGGTCAGTGCGCTGGACTATGGAGCAAGGGGTTCGAGGTTCGAATCCCAATCGGGAAACACCTCGTATGTTATCATATTAATATCAAATGGGTCTTTTTTTTAAATTTTAATGATAATTTGCTGACTGATTTGCGAGTTGATTTTTATCGATTCGAAATCTTACCTTGCTTTCCCAAATGTACCCTAACACACATTTTGTTTATGACTTATACATACATAGTTCTCTTAGTAGTAGGGTTCGTTCTTGTACCTTGAATATCGTTCTACGAAGGCATTATCATCTTAGCGTAGCTGTTGGAGGGAGATTGTCCATCATATATGTACCACCCTATTGGACATATACATATATTTATAATAAATCTAAAATAGTGTTTGGTCTTCCTATATCTCATGTACATATGTACATATATAATAAGCGCTTGTTTGAAAACAAGCAGGTATGTAACTTGCGCAGCACGTTACCTCTTCAATATAACCTCTGCAGTTAGTTTCCGATAGATGTATTTTATTTTGAATTCGATGATCGAAAATAGAAAATATGTCAATGTTTATAATGTGTTACCATCATTGCAGGTCCCAAAACGAGGCTTGCTTGATCAACAATCAGTCTCATCTGATCTCAGAGTTCGTTTTGTATTCCCCCTTTATTCAAACTACTACGTTCTTATCTTCTTCTTTAAGCTAAAGACATTTAAAAACTTGAATTCAATAATGGAACATTAGCCGTGTTTTTTGTTTTTTTTTTGTTTTGCAACATCATTTGGGCAATCCGCAGCATGCCAGTTTAATTTTTATACTCTTATGTTGGTACGTGTGATTTCGGTGTTATAACATTAGCTGTCAACACAAGAAAATATTCCGCTTTCAAGCAATCGTCAAGAAAAATAGAGGAGCTATGAGAGGGTTAGTACACTTTTTATGTCTTATAGTCATCATCCTATTTTTAACTTCAGATTTCGCAAATATGCGAAATGAACGATTCTTCTTCCGGTAGAACAAAAATTGTTGAAGGTTTAAAATATTGGACCCACAGTTTCTTCACAAATTGTAGACAATTGTTTCGTTTTTTTTTAATTCATTTTCAACTTCAGCGTCTATTTATACGCCAGTCTAAGGTTATGTGCCATGGTGTAAGTTCAATATTTTGGATAAAAGAGAGCGTGGACCAGAATTTAAACGCCAAGATGTAAGGTGAGATTGGGATTGGAAAATGTCTAAAGTGGACATTTATGCACGCCAATGAGCCGAAGCAAAAGGCGGGCAAAGTAAGAATGATGCTAGAAGAGCATCATATCGATCTGTTGAGTTGGCCCTCGCGCTCTCTAGACCTCAATCCCTTGGAAAATTTATGAGCAATAGTAAAAGAGTCTTTTGGCGCCGATAAACTCAAAAATAAAGAAGATTTGTAGAGCAGTATTCAAGTAGCTTGGTCCGCCATATCGATGAGCACTTCCCGCCCACTGCTCGCGTGTTTGTCAAAAAAAAAGTCCGTGGAGTTATAAAAAATAAAGGATGTTCCATAACCAATTAAGATTATTTAAGGAAAAGAACAAATTAATTCAAGATTCTTAACACTTTGTACAGTGGTCCTATTGTTTTGTCCGCTCTTTTTAACTGTCTTTTGACTACTTTCTGGTTTCTAAAAAATAATTTAATTTTTCTTTGTTTAAAAAACTGAAATTTAAATCGATACTCGATAGTGCTTTTGTTTTGTCCGTAATTGTATATGTATGTATATTCGTGATCAGCATTATTAGAGAAAACTATTGAGCCATTTCCCTTCGTCCGTCCATCCGTATGTCACCAGTTTATGGACCTTAAATTTTAAGGTAGGAGCAGGAAAACTGATATTTGGGCTTCTAGAGATTTTGAAATCTGCCGAATTGTTCATAACTTCTCTATTCTGAATTAAATTGAAAAATGTTATTGAAACAAAATATTTAGATATTCGAACTCTCTTCAATTCATCTATACATCAATTCTAACCATACCCACCTTTTGAGGGCGTTTCCATAAAAAAAAAGATTTTGATGAAACTTCCCATGAAAGATCAACAAACATTCAAGCATATCGTTGTAATTTGAGAAAAATTACAAATTGGCGTGCGCATTTACATCGGCTTTTGTTTTGTCAATTTTTTTGACTATTTATCCACCAACAAATAACAAAACACAACAAACAATCATTTCCATTTATTCAACAGTATTTTGCATAAACTATCATTTCCTTGTAGGAATAAGGCTTCATTAACCATTTGTTTTATTCCTGGGAGATTTTCTCAGAGGGCCAGTCGAACTGTTCAGCCAGCTCTAGCTATTTTATCAAGAGACTCGTTGCCTGCTATAGTCAATACAAATTGAAGAATATTTTTTCTGATCTCTAAATTTTAATTTCAGAAAGGTTTTCGCAAAATACTTTTTTTGTACTAAGTAAAATTACCTAGGTTTTACGTGTTAGCTTCAAATTAAATTAAATGAATTACTTTGAATTCACTGTTGAAACTAAAAAAAAATGTCTCAATGAAGTTAAATTGAATTTTGGTAAATTCTATTAATTATTCTAATAAAGCAGAAATGTTGCTGGCTCTGTGAGTAGTTGTTTCACCAACGGTAGATCATAGCTATCCATCTTTCCAGTGGAGATTGGAAAAATAAATATTCTGGATTATTTGACCATTTTTGAACACTTGAAAGCGAGTATAAAAACCAGTTACCGTAAACTTATTCTTTTTTAAAATTCTTTCAAAAATTTCGCTATAACTGTACAAGTTCGGCTTAATACAAATGTCAAAACGGATATCTACCACTGAACAAACTTCACCACATCTTCTCCAGTATCAAATTAGGTAAGGGTCGAGATTAGATAGTTTGATGGCGTTAGCAGTACGCGATTAAATAAAACTAGTAATTTGCAGAGTTTAACTTCTAAAAATTATCAAACGTATACAATAAGTCTATCATACTGCCTTAACATTCTATATTCGCTGAAATTATATGCATAGAAACAGTAAAAGTTTTGTGAAGGTTGCTCCGAACTCACCTGTTGCATCTGTAATCTGATAATCGTGTTCGGAAGAAAAAAAAGATTCACTCAATGATAATAATGTTTAACTAATACACAATAGATATCAAACTAAACGAAATAATTGTTCGAAATTTTCTTAATTAAATTTAGTTATTTTCCTTAATGGAAAAAAAATGAGTATGCAACTGCAGTAGTGTGTGTTTGTGGTAAAATATTGAATCCATAATTGCGTGGTGAATAACACGATCAAATTCCATTCATTAGTAGCGTGTACCGAAGGGCAGAACAAGAAGTCAACAAACCTATATTTTTGTTTACTAAACATTTGATTCGTATTTACTTGGACAAGTGAATAGCATTTTTAATGACCAATAAAATTAAATAATATCTGGAAATGGACAATACGATCATCATAGGTAAGACAAAAAACATTGCGTGTTTCCAGTGGGGTGTTTTAGTAGAACTAGTTCGGATTTGTGCAATGCTTTAGAAAGTACTCGGCTGTGTAGTTTACATTATGATAAAAATGTTAACCTTTAATTTGTTATCTTGCTTATCTAAGAAAAAATTCATAAAAGATAAAGATTACTTAAGCTCATTTATTTATTTTTATTACTTTAATTATAAGGAACTAATATCAGTTGCCAAAAGACGAACTTAATTTGTACGAACTTTAATATGTACATATGTAAGAAAAATAAATTTGATATTCGACAGCAAGAAAGTAGCAGATCTAAGTTAATAAACTTATTGGAAAAAAAACATCTCTCGATCTATTGAAGCGAATTGAGACTGGTAATCCTAATCAATGAAAACGATTATTAATAAAAAATTCTTTCATCAGTTTCCGATCGTTTAATGATATCATCTACATAGTATGACTACAGATGCACACATTGAATTAATTAGGGGCAGTATTTTGTACACATTCCTTTTATTTATTTTGACAAAAATATGTATATACATATGTACATACATATGTACCTACACACATTTTAAGAGAACACATTTTTGACTATAAACATATGTATGTACATATTGTGTTTTATTTAGAAGTAATCCCCCGTTGCATGCTAAGAACAATATTTACAAATACAATGTAGGCAGTACAGTCCTGTGACTATGTACCCGCCCGCGGTTCTCTTGTCGGAAATACGATGTGAACAACACTTCCTATAATTCCATCAAGTTTCCCAAGACAGAATTGAACAATAACATCGCCCCCATCAGTAGTTCTGCTCTAGTATTTAGCATTGTCGAAAATTTGCCTAGTTTTTGAGTAAAACACGGCACGCATCATCAGATTCAGGAAATATTTAATTTTCCTATAAATTGCATGAGCAGTTCAATTAATTTATTTAGCTCTAATCGGTGGAAATGCAATCAAGCCTTACAGTATTTGGTGGCAGTTATCATCTCATCGGTTTGAATTTGGAAGTTTGGAATTTATACTTATCCATTGTTCAAGTTCAAATAATACGACATGATATTATCGCCTGAGTAAGTAAGTGTTTAGTTAACGTTCGTATTTTGATATAAGGGTAACAAATTCTTTTCATTTATGGAACTGACATTTATTTTAAAAACATCAAAATTCTCTATAGGATTCAAAAATATACGAGTGTAGAAAGTATACTAAGATTAATTAACCGATACAGAGAAGGCTACAACATGAGTACAATATTTCTGGATGCAATGTTAATCAATCTTTCGATAAGTAATGGGTCTAGTTATCACTCCAGTCGTAAAAGTCAAAATTAGCAACGGTTGGACAGATTTGATAGTATTGTCGAAACAACCTCCAGTGTTCCACATTGGGTTCTATACTTGGCGATTTGTTCTTCAATATGAATATTAACGACACAGAAGGTAAGATAAATTACCTCCACAGTGTCTATTCGCTGATGACGTACTATGCTTCATATCGGTTTAAAACCCTTATGGTGTATAGCCATGAGACTTGTTTAACTTTGCGAAGAATCTCGGTATATATTTTAACTAAACAATTTTCACATAAAATTCTAATGTTAAAGTTTAAGAAGAGGTTTGAATCCCTATTGCATATATGTATTTTTGTAAAAACTAGGATAATATTACCCAAAATATTACTCATCCCATTTCTATTATTTAGATGTGAATTGTTTTGAGCAACTCTCTTCTCTATTGTCCAAATCATTATATGGCTTTTAGAGAATTTAAGAAAGTTGATTGGTCTAATGACTAGGTGCAATAATTGAAAGGCTGGCTCTTCCTCCGTCCTGCGATGAACTGCCAAGAAGGCCGTACCGCAAGGTATACGGGAAAAAGGAGAAGGGGTTAGTGGGTAGGATTCTCCATACTGTTACTGAGTACGGACTCAGTTTCGTGTTTCCAGTAAGTTTTTTTTTCTACGATCTTGTCTGAACACAAATTTTTCATGATTGCCATTCGGCTATGTATTAAACTCATTTGCCTGATCTATTTCATTAGATTGATAAGCCGTCCACCACAGTTTAAGTAGAATTTTAAACAACATATTGAGATAGCTTTAATCATGATACAATTATTTTGTTTATACTGAGATACAACTTAATATTTGTCACTTACTGAGCTAGTATAAATAAATGCATTTAAGAGTATTGTAATACTGAAGATTGAACTAATTTAAAAGATACTGTATTTTACCGCAGTTTAGTTTTCAGTTTTGAGTCTTGAGTTTTCTAATCAATCATAGTTCTGTTGCGAAAACATTTCATAACAGCTCCATATTGTTCGTTGTTTAAAAGTTACATTCACTCACTCGTAAGCCAAGATTTGTTTATAAATGGTGTCACTGAGAAATAGTTTGACTCATGCTATAATCCCATATTATACATTATTACTTGCACCTACATATATCTACATGGCAAGTATCGTATTCGTGAAAATTTTTGAACTCGATATTTAAATCAAACTTGACATTACTCTGCCGTCTGTTTGTCTGTGGGATGATCCCCAGATGCGAAAATACAATTTTTGTTTTATCCTTAATATTAATGGTAATTCACTTGAGGCAAATTTTACAAAAGACGATAAAAACTAGTCTTTTTTAAACCCTTCAAGATTGAATTGGGGATTGGGATTTTACTTGAGGCCAATTTGTTAAAAACACGCTTTCTCGAAAACGGCTAAATCGATATTGTTTTATTTTCATATATACCCTGTGTTTAAAAAGTACTATAAGATGGCGTATCATGTTTTTAGCCGAAACCGTTTAAAACGGTACTTTGCTAATAGATAACTTATGTAAAAACGCCCTAAATGGTGAACCTAATTTTTATGGCCATGTCATAACACGTTTTTGGGCAAACTTCTTAGAACCTTGCTTGACTTAAAGCCAACATAAACATATGTACGACCTGCAAATTTGTACGACCCAGTCGTGCACTTAATTTTTTGTCATCAACGCAGAATATCACACCCACTTTACTGGGCCTCAGTGTATGAACAACAAGTCTTGAATTTCGATCCTCATAAGATTTGTACAATTATAGGATTAAGGTGCACTTTATTTAACCATTTTTGTTAGCTTTTCTACGCACTTTTAGAATTAAGTATTCTTTTACCTGTTAAGTTAAAAAAAAAACTCATTGCACATTTTCACAGATATGTCTTTGTCGAGACCAACTTATTCAAAAGCAAACATCTCTTTTACAGATGAACGGCAAGATATTCAAAAAAAGACTTTCACCAAATGGATAAATTCACACTTAGGAAAGACGCAATGTCCGTTGGTGAACGACCTTTTCCTAGACTTAAGAGATGGGCATAAACTATTAGAACTCCTTGGTGTTTTAACGAAATCTCATATTGTAAGTACATTAATTGATTAAATTATTACATTTACTGAATAATTTTGCATTTTAGAAACCAGAAAAGGGACGAATGCGTGTTCATCACATAAACAACTTAAACAAGGTTATCCAAGTGATTCAAGAGCATGGAGTAAAACTAGTTAATATATCAAGTGATGACATTGTAGCCGGCAATCCAAAACTTACTTTAGGCCTTATCTGGCTCATAGCACTTGAATTTAATGGTCAAAACATAGTCAAGTCTCACTCTAGCAATGGAGTAGAAAAATCTCTATTAGCATGGGCGCGCCAATTTACAGAACCACACGGATTGGCAATCAACGATTTTTCGTCAAGTTGGTCAGATGGTAGAGCTTTTCTCTATATCATAGATGCTCATCTCTCTGATTTGGATTTGAGTGCAGTTCATAAAAAACATCCTTTAGCTAGACTTAAAACCGCTTTCGATTTGGCGTATAAATATTTCAATATTGAGCAACTGCTCGATCCTGAAGATGTCCACACAAATAAGCCCGATAATAAGTCAATACAAATGTATGTTATGTGTTTATATCATGTCATGGAATCGAAGAGGACATTGGAACGATGTGATAGTACCGGAGAGGTGGTGATGTTCGATGAAACAGCAAAGGAAGCGAATGGAAGTATGTCACATAGAAATATTCATGTTGGCAATGTCACCGATCTAGATGAAATTCCCTTGGATGCGTCGGAGGAAGCGTGTGAAATGGTTGACCTAAATTTAGCTACAGCAATACAGAGTCCTAGACAACAGGTCGATAATGCGAGAGGACTTCCATTAGAGTTTTTGCGATTTGATAGCACATCTCGTCCTCTGTCTACAGCCACAAATGCTTCAATTGAGATTAGTAGTTATCAGGCAGCGTTAGAAGCTGTTCTCGCCCTTCTTCTTGAAGACGAACAAATTCTTTCAAAAGACGTTCCTGAGCCTGAAGATTTTCAAACTGCTAAAATTCATTTTCATGAAAACGAACATTTTATGTTGAAACTAATTGAACACCAACAGTACGTGGGTGAGGCTCTTGAAGAAGGTTCGAACTTAATAAATGAATCTCAAAAAACATCCGGTTTAACAGTAGAGGATCAACATGAGATACGCCAACAAATGGTATTATTGAATGAACGATGGGAAACGTTACGCCTACGTGCCTTAGATGTGCAATCAAAGATTCATTTACGATTGGCTGAGTTTCAGAAGAAGCAGGTTGATAAACTACGCAGGTTCTTGACTACTGCAGAGGACAGAATATCGCATATGTCGGGTATTGGGCCTGGGCTCAAGGAGGTCGAACGTCAACTTGAAGAACTAGGTGGCTTAAAAGAAGATCTAAGATGTCAGCAGTGTTTGGTAGATAGTGTAAGCAACATGGTTGTTATTGTGAATGATGAATCTGGCAATTTTAATGATCTGGAAGATAAATTATCCGCATTAGGTGAAAGGTGGTCGCATGTCATAAAATGGAGTGAGATGCAGAATGAAAAACTACATCAATATAAAGTTATCTGTAAGTGGATAAATACAAGAGAAAAGGATTTAAAGGCCATGGAAGGGAAAGAATTGACTGAACTAGGAAGCATCACAAAGCGGATGAATGATCTTAAATACTGCGAACAGGATTTGATGGAATTAGAACGATATTTAATTGATTTGAGACAAATGATTCAGTCCCCTATGATGCAGGACGACGAAGATGGTTGTAGCCAGGTTTTGGAGCAATTAGAAAATTTTGAGGATCGTTTAGATGCATTGCGTCAAATTCTGGAAGTGCAATCAGATCGAATTGTATCTATGGGGTTTCAGTTTTCACTGAATGCAGAGGAGAGTTATATCCAGAAGCCAGAAGGATGGACAGATTTTCAAATCATTATTAAATTTGGAGAAGAAAATATTGGAGAAACTGCTACAAGCAGTAACGAATCGACCGAAAATGAACCTGCAGCAAATATTGATGAGTTGACATTTCAAACGAATCGGAAACGAAAGGTTGACGATAATAAAAATGTCCATCTCCTAGAGGGGAAGATATTGGAATGTTTTAGTTTTCTGGACAATTGTGAGGAGAAATTATCAAGTTTGCAACGGCGTAGTATACGGTATCAGATTGACGCATTACACACCTTAGAAAAAGATGTACAAAATCAGAAAACGTCTCAGAAAGAATTGGAAGATTTGTTAGTAGTGTGTCGAAATGAAAATACCAACCAAAACTTTAAACAAGAAATGAAAAATATGGATGAAATAACTAATCGATTAGGTGCACTTCTTTCACAAATAAAAACTTTACTTAGCGCGAATGAACAAATGTTTGAAAAGGAAAAATTTTACAATAGTTTGACGGGATTTAAACTGGTTTTAGCTGACTCTAGGGATTGGTATAAACAGCATGCTAACTCTGCGACTAAAAGTGATCTTGAAAATCGCTTGAGGGACATGGAATCTTTGTCTTCAGAGATATCTATGTCTCAAAAGACAACAATTGCATTGGATGAGACCTTTGCTGAGTGGAAAAAAGATTTCGAACTATTTTACGAAAGCTGGGAAGATATGAAAAAGGCAATTACCTCCCTAATAGGAGAAAAAAGCGGACATGATGAGGGCACAAAGGAAAAACTCAAAGAATTACAGAAATTTATCGATGAAGTAGAACGTTCACAAGCAGTTATGTCGGATTTGGAAAGAATGAATCAAAATCTTAGCGAGCTAAATGAGTTGAAAGAAATTGGTAAAAATCTTCATCAAATCTTTGATTACGTTCAAAGAAAATGTCCCGGTGCTTCAACAAACGAGCTTGAAGAAAATTGGTATAAAATGCCAAATCAACTTAATGAGCGTATCATCAAGCAAAACACTTACATTGAAAATTTTAATCATTTTCAAGTTGAATATGAAACAATCACTAATATCTTCAAAAAGCTGAAAGAAAGCTTAGAGAGAGACGATGTATGTCAGCTAGGCGAGAGTTTAATGGATAATGGCGACCATGGTGACGCCTACGATCGTTATGCCATGGAGTTACGAAAAACTGAAATTGATGTAATTAGTGCGAAGAACTTCAGTGAAATTCTTATAAAGGATGCCGAAGAGGACTTTCGGGAGTATATATTATTGGAGATAGCTAAACTTAATGATCTATACAATAAAGTTCTTGATTTATACCAGAAGAATTGTAAGAGACGACATCAAATTATAACGAGAATAGAAGAAATTCTGCAAAGGGTTCATCACACAGAGCTATGGTTGAACGATTTAGAAATGAATACCCCAAAAAATAAAATTTCGGAAATTGCGAACTCCAATGAATTGTTTCAAATAAAATCAAAGTACCAAATTCTTAAGGAGACATGCGAGAGGGAGACAATTAATTTCCGCGACTTAAATGAGAATGGTAATGAGATTTTGTTGCAAATTGATGAACTATTTCCGGCCCAAAAGGGCTCCGATTCTAAGTATGCCAATTTAGCTATGAAATTTACACGTTTAAATGCCCGATGGACAGAAGTGACTTCTCTGGTGTATAAAAGCACAGCACTGCTAGAACATATTTCAAGTCAATTGGGTGAATTCAAAAAGTTGATTGTCTCAGAATCCGGATATCTCGACAAGTTAGAAAAGAAAATAAGACGAACACCAGAAAATGCTGATGCTGAAGAAATAATTGAAGAGTTAGACGTAAGTTGATGTCTATCAGCGCTATACCTACTAAATTGGTTTAATGCAATTCGATCGCTCTCAGAACTTTTTTTTTTCTTAAAGTATTCCGGAATGCATTTCAATATTTTATAGAAAAATTTCAGTTCAGTTGAGTGCAAGATCGAAAGTGCGTAGTCGCTTTATTTTTTAGCCGATAGTTTTTGCCTATATAGTTTTTATTTTGTAATTTCAGGATTTGGAGAATAATTTGCGTAATCACTCTGATAATTGGTTGGAAAAAATTCAAGAGATAGGCACTGATTTGGTAGAGCGTGAATTTATGGCTGACGCGATAAACAATGAGGTTGAGTCTATTGTTACCAGATGGACACACCTGCAACAAAAGGTATTAAATAGTTGTTGATTATTCGTATTTGATTTTTACTAGTGCAATATCAGACATGCTTCCGTTCTTACAGGATGTTAAACTGAAGAAGTAAAACATTTTTTTTCTCTGCAAGGATTTTTAAACATGTGTGAATATTAAAAATAAACATTTCATGTACTGGGTGTATTTGCTATGTTCACTTAAGCAAATGTGTATTTTAAGTTAATCCAGTATATGTTCAAGATCCACCTTACAGAATCAAAGGTACACTTTTCCTGGAAATTGAACTGTGGACCGGTGATGTGGGCTTGTCGGCACGGAATTTAACATTTTTCCACAAGAAATAATTTAATAGCGTTAAATCAGATAATCATAACCGAACTTGCTGCTCACAATAAACTCACTCTTCTAGGTGCTTGGCCACCATGACATTTCCTCTTCAGTAAAAAAAATTCTTTAATTTCATTATTATTAGAGCTCTTAAGAAGCTAGCAAAAAGATATTATATATAGGTTGCAATGATCCGAGAGTCTGTGTGTAAGTCAACCACTAACTTATCTTAAAATACCCCACTAGCTGAATTTCTGCATTACAAGGAAAATTATCTCAGTTTATATTAGCATACTTTTGATCTTTACTTCAATACGAAAGTTCTTCAACCTAGAATTTTCATCTTTTTATTTTTACTTAGACATTTGGAAATATAATAATATATGTACAAACAAATAGTTTTATTTATATAATTTCATTTTAATTTCGTAGGCAAAGTTACGAACTGAATTGCTAGAACGTGAGGTTTCTGAAGCAGAAAAATCGGAAAAGTGTGTCAGTCAGTTCGAATGTTGGCTTAAAAGAGTAGATGAAATCCTTACTGAACACTTGGAGAATGATGTCACTATAGAAGATTTGCCCGATGATTTTCAGGTATTTTGTACTGCATTTTTAATAAGTTCTTATATAGTAATATGCAATCTATAGCGCCTTATAAAAGAGTTCGACAAAAATGAAGAAAATCTCACTGAAGTTCGAGAATTGATTACAACTCATACGAAAAATAAGAAAATAGAAGCAGCAAATCGTTTGCAAGACCAATTAAATTTACTTGAGGTATGGAATAAGTCTAAGTTTTCTTTAATGTATACAATTACACTCAGTGTATGCAAATTACATCTTTCTTCTCTTAGGCTCGGTTTAGGGCATGCCAAATTAAACTAAAGAAATGTACTGCTCCACAACCGGCTTATGAATCTCGTTTAAATCGGGCCGTTGCAGAGTTGCGAAATGTTGAACGCTCTACATTAGTGTTAGATGTGGCAACCGCAGGGCCCGCTACAGTTCAATCCCAATATCAAAATTGCTTTGTAAGTATATTGTATTGACCAAGTGTTATTATTTAATAACAACGTCATTATTTTAGAAAATCTATCGAAACCTTTCCGAGATCAAAGGAGAAATCGAGAATACGATAAAAACTGGACGAAAAGTTTGCGAAGACAAATTCACGAAATCTCCAAAGCAATTAACACAGCGAATTGATGCACTTAAGCATCTGTTTAATGCACTTGGAGAAAATGTCACTCAATCAAAACTGTTTCTTGAGGGACTGTTAAAGTTGACACGTCAGCTCAACGAATGCTTCGAAGTCGCCGAAAATACTTTACGTAGTATAGAATCAATGCAGGACATAAATGAGAAAAATAAAAAATTTCTATTTATGGAAGAAGTGTTACAAAAATGCGAGGATATTTATAATGAGTATAAGAAATCTTGTGATCAAATTTATTTGGAAGATGTAAGACAAAAAATTGATGATCTAAGGAATGAATGCTTAAAATTGTCCAGCGCTGATGTTGTCAGAAAGTTATCAGAAATGCATTCTACTCTACAAAATCTTGATAATATATCTATTGATACTTTAAAGTAAGTATACCTTGGATATGGAACATATTGGTAATATTAATTGATATCCTTTTAGAAAAATGGAAAATGATTTAAAGGTCATAAATGTATCTAATTCTGAAATAGAGGATCTACATCGACAAGTTACTAGAATTATTGAAGTAAGTTTTTTGTTATTTTTTTCAAATATTTTCAAATTTAATATGTTTCATCCATATACCTTATTTGTGTGCGTCACCATTTAAATGTTTGTACATGTTTGTAAATATAATTTGGGATAGTATAAGCTTGCACGGTTTAACTCTTCGCAGAAGTAAACGGTTCGTGTAGCTTACGGGAGAATATAACAATGTTAATTGATGAAAATGAATCTTCACAAAACAGTCTTCAATTTCGAAGACCGAGAATTACATGACAAAGATCAGTTTAGGATGAAAAAATTATATAATGTTTCCCCTTGTGCAATGATGTGAATCAGCTGTCCGATAATAACCATACATATATGTATATCGTTAGCAAACTTTAATTGTTTAAGCTGAGATGAAAAAATCCTTTTAATTTTTCCGTTTCCTCCTTAATCACATATAAAAATGACATTAGTGAAATATTCTGGCTTGTTTTACACCACTGGATATTGACTTTCCACCCATCTTATCGTAGGTTGACTTATCACTAGATTTGGTATGGTTGGATTCAATAATAATGGATTTCAATGACTTGAAAATTAATTTTCCTTACTTGCTGCGATCTATTGTGGAGAAAAGAAATGGGTAACTGTTTAATATATGTATTTTTTCCAAGTAACTACTTTATACAATCATAAATCGATATTGTCTTTTTATACTTAATTGCAAAAAAGCCAAAAGATAAAAAATGGTTTGTGACTGAGGATCCATTGCGATTACTCCCTCAGTCAGAACGCCGGTTTCATTGCGATCTCGCATAATTTTCAGAGAAAGAATATAGAGCTTCAGAGCGTAGGAGTTACCCTCATTATTGCGGTTTCCTGAAAGCATTTCCGATACAAATATAGATTTTTGGCGCAACAGGTCCATAGGACCCACTCGCCATAGTCAGATGATCCTTCACCATTCATTGAGAGGCTTGGGCACCGTGTCATGTTGATTTGCTTGTGTGTGTTTTGTTTTTGTGTTTGGCATATTTAGAATTGATCCCATAAGTACACGGGAAATCAATACCCATAAGGCACTAGTTACGGCAAGCCTTGCCAAGACACTTATCACCGTTATAAATATCAAGAGAAGATCTTAAGATACATCCAGTAAAGACACACCGCTATTGGTTGCTCTAGATGGTTTGTGTGCATTTACATCACATCCAATCAGCAACATCAATTGAAGCTTGTTACAGTACTCAACAAGGACACGCAGTAAAATACACTGAAGCGATAAGGATGGTGGGGTATACTCCTTCACGCTCCAGATACCTGCAAAGACACATATATGTAAGAAAAATACTACATTTTTTGTTAATAAAAATTAAAAGAAGAGCTTCTTCGAGTAAATACACGAATGTCCCTAATTCGCATTCTAACACGCCAGTCCTCTGATTGCTTCTCTTAGAATCCATGCCTCCTGAATGAGTACAATGCCCAATGGAGCAAATGCCGATGGAGCATGAGGGATGTTCACGTGGGCTATCTTTAATCTTCTGGAAGAAGTCATTAATTACGCAGCTTTTTTTTTAAAATAGCGTGTCCTTCTCTATCTCAATTATAATCATGTCATGGACTTAATCCGAGAAGAACATGTTCTCCTCAGTTACCTGTTTAGAAGGCAACTATGATTAAAATCTCAGGATCGAAATATTTCTGGAAACCAATACTTAGCCTGTATGTACATGTATGTATGTATTTTTACTTGCACCTTGAAAAAAATCGTGCTTTCGTGAAAAAAATCGAACTCGAAATTTTAATCAAACCTGACATTACTATGATGGAGAAGTTCAAAAAAGTAGGTTCGGCAGTTCCGTCTGTCTGTCTGTCTGTATATAAGACTGCAGCCTAAACGGCTGGACGGATTTGCTTCAAACTTCATATCTGTGGTCTGTGGGATAATCCCTGGAGGCGAAATTGGAATTTTCATTCTAACCTCAAAATTAAGGGTAGTTTACTTAAGGCCGAATTCAGTTAAAATAAATTTTCTCGAAAACGGCTCTAACGATTTCGATAAAATTTGATGTGTAGGTTAGTTTGGGCATATGCTATGAGGTGGCATACCACGTTTAACGGTAATATTGAAAATCAGCTGTTTCTCGGGTATTTGTTCGGCGATAGGCTAAAAATTAATACATTTTTCAAGGTTATAAACCAAAGGCAAAATAATGGCGTACCAAATTTTGGAATCGCCACATTCACTTTTACGAAAATGTTTACTAGAAATTGAGAAAAAATTATTTAAGCAAAGTAATAGACCTTCATATTTTCTATAATTCACTCAAACACCCTATCTGGCCACGCTCACTTTTTAAGGGCCTTTTTATAAAAAACAAAACATTGAGCAAACTCCTACAATGTTATGACTATTATTACATCGAAGCGCAGAATGCCACGCCTACTTTACTGGGAAGAGCAAGACTTGGACCTCAATCCTGATAAAAGTTTACACTTATAGCATTACGGTGCAAGTACGTACGACCCAGTCGTGCACTTTATTTAGATTGGGGTTTAGGAATTTGGGATTAGGAATTTGTGTCTATGGTTGTGGAAGGCCGAACATTCGGAAAACATATGCTGGATACTGATTTGTGATTGGTTACAGTAAGTGTACTGATATGATTTGTTTTGGTTTTTTTCTTAGTATTTCATATAGATGGGTATCTTTTCAGAATAAAGTGGATAAATATATCTTTAGAGTGGATTGATAGCGCAGGTGTTGTTCGGAAAGCGTTGAGGGCTTTTTTTTATGATCTTGATTTTATTTAAGTGGGATTTGGCGGAATAACTGTAAAGGAACAGGCTGTATTTGACTTTTATAGATTGGGCGATTGAAGTTAGCGTGTTAGGCCATTCACAGCTCAGCGATATGTAAATGCGAATCGGGCATTGGCTCTTTTGTAATTGATACTGTTATCAGTGGAAATATATATGTATGTATATGTATGTATACATATGTACATATATAATATAGGTGATTTGTGCTTTCCACATTCACACAGCAGTGATGCCGCCAAGGTTTGAGAACAAAATTTTCACCAGAAAAAAGAAAGTATCAAAAGATATCTGGGATAAAGTACCATTATTATTAACAAAATATATCCCAATGGCAGTGGAACAGTGGTATATTGCGAAGATGTTATAAAGAAATGCTATTGATACGTCTTTATTCCTTGGCAACACTGTGCAATATAGCTGTTGTTATGAAAATGTTATTTCCGTGCGATACAGGGTTCGAGTGGTGCGCACATGCTACAGGATTTGTATGAATTGAATGTCATTTTCCATTGGTTAAAAGAGAGAGCTAGAGAACATGGTGACATTTTTGGGAACCCGCTTTGGGATTTCGCATGTTCATTGGTCACCAAGGGGAATGAAGTTTTGGGTGCTGGATGCTGGATGCTATTTAATTAACTAGGATGCTGTCGAATTTTTGCAGCTGGATGCTCCCCTATTAGAAGAGACTTTTTTATAAATTTCTATAAGATGACATATGATGTTTTCGCTCAAAACTACTTAAAGGGGTATTTTGGTTTTAGCCACCTTAACAAAAGCACGATTATCTCGAAAATACGCCTCAGTTGCTACGTTACTTATAGCCAAGTTTGTGTAAATATCTGTATATGAACACATATATTCTTTTCGTTTTTTACATCAATTACATAGGTCCAAGTTTGTACGACCCAGTCGTGCACTTTATTCTTTTATGTTTGGAACGGATAGCAACACGATATCGAGGCTACCTAACCGGTTTACCGAAGGTTTACGTGGCCCCAAAAAGCCGTTATGGTGCATGTTTAATTAGATCCCTTTAGATTTTGTCATGAGGGAGAAGTGAAAAAGAAGAAAAAAATTCTTGCTACAATTTAGCGGGACTTTTGCTTTTTCTTTGCGCTCACGCCATAGATCGACTTATAACAACTCGCTGATAGGTTTCCACTATACTGCGGTTAGTCGACGACTGAGTACACAAAGCTAAATTTCCTTAATTCTTTTAAATTTAAGTTATGTCTGTTGTGCATATATTTTATTAACTTTCTTAACTTTATGTGGGTCCTTTCCTTTTATACGAGTGAAGGGTATTTTCATTGTCATTTCTTTGTCCTAAGATTGTAACTAACACTGGCTGGTACCGAATGTTTTTCTGGTGCTATAGAAAAATTTTGGTATAAGGACACGAAACACTTAATTGTTCTTTTTCTACATTACATTTTTTGTAACATAACTACGTTGATAACTGATATTTTTCGGAAAGCACAAGTATACTGGAAATAGAAGTAAAATGTAAAATTTTTATCCTGGATGTGGGGCTTTACTGGGCTGCAACAAATTTACAAATATATTTCACGCTTAAGTTGTGCACATGTCATTGTAATTATAACAGTACTTTTATGTGCTAATTGAAAAGAAATCACTATCATAACGCTTATTCCTTGTAAACGCACTTGTGTATTTTTGAGATACATACATTGTTAAAATCTGATCTTGCTACAGGATGCCTTTTCAATGCATAATCAATTACCAACGGAATCTCCAACCGACGAAGTTGAAACAGAAATTGTTATTGTCAGCAATACTGTGCGCCAAAGACGTGCACGGACTCCGTCTTCAAATGAACGCGTTAATAATGCAACAAATCAACAGTTGGTACAACAAGAAGATACATCACATGATGAGTCGAACATAAAAGTTCTTCCAGATCTTCTTCCGCCACAAACATTTCGATTAGCTGAATCTAGTTCCTTATTCTCTCAGATATCTATGAATCGTAAAAATAAAAAGCATTACGATGAAAAAGATGTAGAACCGTGTAAAAAACTCAATCCAACTAATCAACAGCAGCAATCGGTTACAGTTGTCGAAGTGATTGAAAAAAATCTTCGAAATCGCAAAATGTCGGTTCAAAATATTGATATAGCTACAGATTTAACAGAGCCGAATGTCGGTGAAATCATCGATACGGTAAATATCCTCGAAAGTGTTGATCCCTTTGTTCCTGAATATGTAGAGATGGTTCAAATAGTTGATCTTTCTGAAGATTCTGATTCCTCTATGCGCGTTGAAGATGAACGCAAATTAGAGAAATCTGATTCTGTTGAAGATAGTGTGGAAATGAGATCGAATCCAACTTCACCAATTTTGAAAGTTGAAAAGCAAAGAATATCGTTTGAAGAAAAAAGGAAGCGCATCGAAATCGAAAGAGATATATTAAGGGATTCAGAGGAAGAAGCAGAGGTTGATCCCCATATAGGGCGAAAGCAAAAAAAAATTAGACAATATCCTCAATTAAAAAGGGAATTGCTTGAATTGCCTGAGCGTGATAGTTTTAATAAATCTGACAATGATACTTTTGAACAAGAACCACTTGTGTTTTCCGAAGATGAGGATATACCAAGATTTTCTTTTGAAATGGCACCAGGAATTGATTCGGATAGCGATACGGTAAAGAGACATTTTACTTTAAATAATTTGTTTCCTTAATCACATGGCAGGTGAGGTTTAACAAAATATTATTTTACTTTTATTTTGCAGAGCCGTATTGAAACACCTTTAACTAAAAAGCCGAATATTATGTTTAGTAAGATGCTTCCATCATCACCGGAGGAAGACGACGTAAATGTAAGATTGACTTCACCCAAAAACGAAACCACTTTTCTGTCCAATTACATGAATTCGAATTCTTTGGAGCAAAGAGTTCAAGAATTTGATAAAACAGCTAAATATATGATTAGAAAGCTGGAGATAACTAAGGAAAGAATTGAATCATGCACTGATGGCGAAATGTAAGTATTAATAAGATAGTTTGAATACAATTTTTGTTTCGATATTTCGTAGCCGTTTAACAATATTCGAAAGAATCCGATACGTTTCACTAGTTTGGTCAAGTTGTGGCAAAAAATTGTTTTCTGAAAACATGTAACAAACGCGAATGAGAAACACATTTTTATTTTTATTTTCACTAACTAGCTTTTATTGGCTACAACTAAAGATTAAACCATATGTTCCTCTGGCAAAAAATGTGCTCATGACTTTCTATAACAGTTTAGTATTATTTAGTGTAGTAAAACGGAATTATGTATTGTTATTAATGAAAGTAGTAAAAAGGTTTTTCAGTTTATAACCTCTGTTTTTCTGACAAACTTCAACAATAGGTATGCGCGTCAGATAGGCTTAATTAAAATTTAATAGAATGAATCAAATTATAATAAATACCTATATTCATACATATGTACGTATGTATTGTTTAGACCTATCGTCTCTTTGTGGAGTTGACTATCATCGTTTATTTTTAAAAAAAAATGTGTTTGAGTTGAAAAAAACATTGTTTAAACTTAAGTTAGGAAAATGTTAAAAAGTTGTATAATTTACTTAATATCATACTCTATAGTGCTATTGAACATTTAAAAATGTCTATTGCTCCGGACGCTGCTACACTTATTTCACAAGGAGATTCACTTGTACTGGAGACACATGGCAAACAAGGAAGTCTTTCTAAAATAGTTATGAGAACACAAATAATTTTAAGAGAGAATTTCAGAGAAGTTCAACAAGCTAAGTGAGTGTATTCAAATGAATTAAATTGTATCTTTTAAATTTGTTTTATTTGCTAGGCCTTTAAATACTCGGGAAGAAGATCAAAGTCAAACAAGTTCTGAAAACGTCGAGATAATTGATCCAAATAATTCATCGGTCAGTCTGAAAGGTATTGATGTGAAGGAGTTGGTTCATAAAGGATTGAAGAGAATAAGTGATTTGATTGAAAAACCTTTAAATCGTTTATCCATTGAGGACTTAGAAAAACGATGTATGGAAATTAACGTAAGTATTTTTTTATTCATTGAACGGTGTCTGCCTCTTCAGTTACTAACGTTGAGACTCGATTTTTGATATTATTTATTAAATGCTTATTATTCATACTTTTTTCCTTCGGCACTTTGCTCTTTTCTTCAAAAGTTTACTACTTAAGATGTACATATGTATTAAATACATAAAAATTTAAATTTCTAGAAATTTTGAAAAAAAAGCTTAAGATTTTGAAAAGTGTTCCAGTCGATCGAGAGTGAGCGAGAAACATCATTGGGATGATGGCACTCGTTTCGAATGAAAATAAAAATGTAATAGAGAAATTCTACTATAAAAATAAAAGTGGCATTTTTCCGCTTGATAGTTAGATAGGATATTATTTGCACTGAAATTGAAATAATACTTTTTTTACACATGTTTTTTCCATGATGAAACATAGAGATTTTATTATTTTGGTAATACTTAATCCAAAAATTATTGAGCAAAGAAATATTAAACTTTTCCGGCTTTTCCAGTTGCCTACAAGTTATCTGCATGCAAATTATTACAATTGCATGCACATTTGTTAGAAATCTGTTAACTCATCACCTAATCGATTCACTCCTAAAACACAACAACAAAAAGTCAATTTCACAACAATAACGCGTGAATTTGACGGGCGATAACAACCGATTTATGGAAGGAGCTGGAAAGTATTTGGGGCCGTACACTATATACCTATGTATTACAAATATTTAAATTTGAATTTCGTCGTTGATCAAATATTTAAAAGTCGAAAAATAAAATGAAAAAAATAATCACAAAGCCATTAAGGCAGTCACAAACCGTTTGAAAAAAATTTTTATGGGATTTTAAAATATAGATTTTCCTGGTAGGTTCATGAAGCAAATATCGATCGTCAAATTTACGATGAATTTCATACGTTTATGACAGATCTTTCCACTGAAACCATCTCCTTCTTCGAAGTAACTCATGCGGGACAGCGAAAAAAATAGTGCATGCAGGAAACCAACGAAAAAACGCTTCTTTTCCGCTGTCGCCTCTTTGAGTTGACGCGACTATTTGGATGGTGCCATAGCCCGCCATGCATTTACTTTCATCGCGAAAAACTCGCCCCGTTCTCGCCCTGGCGTCTTGCGTTGGTTTGAGCATGCTTTTGTACCAACTTCAAGTTTCGCCGTCTATTGCGTTTATATCGCGCGTCTTGCATCTAAAAGAAAAGAAAATGAATAGGTCTTACTTGGTAGTAGGTTGCTACAAGGGGCGTATAGTAAGTCGATGTTTGTTATCGCTTAAAGATAGTTCGACTATTAGAGCAGCAACGGGTGCGATTTTATTGATTAATTTACCAGTTATATGCAAATTGTCTATATATTACAATACATAATTGTTAAGATTCACTGAATATTACGTCAGCACTTCATGTACCTACTGTAATCGTAAACTAGCTTAACAAATGCCTAGTGTCAGTGTCTAGAAAAGAACATAGAATTAGAATCAGGTAGAAAGAATAGGTATCAACCTTAACAAAAACCATAAAGTAGGAAATACCATACATAACTTTTGTACCGACATCCCAGCAGTTATACTTATGTAGCAAACACGCGATATAATTTGCTTGCGACATCCATCTGTCGCATACGATATGGGTACAACGGTTCGATACAATCGTCACATACAACACCAATTCTGTCCAACCGTTTTAGTACAACAGTTTTATCGTGTATTCCTTACTCAAGATCACACCACACCATAACAAAATAAAGTGCACGACTGGGCCGTACAAACTTGCACCTATGTCTCAAATTCTTGTGTGTATTTGAGGTAAAAATAAATAAACGAATATATACATATACATAAAACGTCAGATATCATCTGTAAGATTTGATAAAGCTCTTGAAAATTAAGCATCGTCGTTAAATTTTCTTCAATTTCACTCAAATTCATTGCCTTTGAACTCCGGTGAATATGCCAAAGTAAGTCCCTAAAAATGTAACAATATTTTCTTTCTCTCTCTCTGTCTTTTAACCAATGAAAATGAATTTCAGACAAATCCAGTAGCACGTGCGCACCAATCAAAACCTGTCTCGTAAGGAAAAAAAAACGTTTCCATGACAACAGCTGTGTTCTAGGAAAATTTTTTGGTATATAATTTTGAAAATCGGTTAGTAGGAAGAAGTAGGGATAAAATTCATGTTTGGCTAATAATGATATGAAAATCGTGTTTTTGTTAAGCTGGTTGTAAGGAAAGTGGAATTTTAGGCAGTTTTAACCAAAAACGTGGTATGCCATCTTATAGGGTTTAAAAAGGCGTATTCTAATATAAAATTTAATAAAAATCGTTGGAGCCGTTTTCGAATAAATTGGCTCCAACTGATCGATTTCGCGAAAAATACCGTTATACTAACTTTTGGCCAAAAATGTGAAACAGTTCCTGATAGAATTTGAGATGTTTAATCATATGTCAAAATCTAAATAAAATAGTTGAAGGCACTTTTAAGCAAATCGGTTTTTAGTCACCTTGGTCGTAAGTACCGTTATATCATACTCAGACCAAAACGTAGTACGCCATTGTGTTGCATTACCTCGTACTAGTCCGAATATGAAATTTGAGCTAAATAATAGAAGCCGTTTTCTCGCAAATTGACTTTTCGCCAAATTGGCTATAAGTAAAGTACCATTGCTGCCAATTTTGGTAAGCAGCTCGATACATCATCTGGTTGCAATTGACTAGACTAATTGAAATATGAAGTTTAATCAAAATCGTTAGAGCCGTTTTCGAGAAAATCCATTTTAACTGAAATCGGCCTTAAGTAAACTACCCTTAATTTTGAGGTTAGAATGAAAATTCCGATTTCGCCTCTAGGGATTATCACACAGACCCTATATATGAAGTTTGATCTAAATCCATCCTCTCGTTTAGGCTGTAGCCTCGTGCACAGACAGACAGACAGACAGACAGACAGACAGACGGCATTGGCGGACCTACTTTTTTGGACTTCTCCATTATAGTAATGTCAAGTTTGATTAAAATCTCGGGTTCCAAATTTTGCACGAATACAATACTTGCCCTATAGGTATAGGTGCAAGTAAAAAATGCAGAAAAGATCAACGAGCTAAGATATCGTATGTTTATTGAAATTCTTTATCTATTTCCGGCAGTTGACATAAGTTTTTCTTTTAATGCTCTTTGTCAATGCTCACACGCATTCACAGACGAGGGACTAATTACAATAAAAACAATGTAAACAAATGGGTTTTGGAAGGGAAGAGGAACTAAAGTTTAATATCTTTTTGTTCAACGATTTCTGACTTGATGTTTTAATCTGTTTTTGTTTTCAAAAAAAATTGGTGTGTCCATTGCGTTCCGGATTATAGGCCTACTCTTTGAAGTAAGGCCTAACATATGGAACGGCAAACTGACTAACAACTCGCATTTTCGCTTCCAGTTTTGACTTTGGATAAAGATTATTTTTACTTCAGTTAAAACCTTTGATTTGTGTTTTAATGTAAAACAAAAAAAAAACACTTCACATGTTGAACAAATAATCGTGCAACCTGCCATTGAAGGAAATCTATTTTTTGACCAAATAAAACCACAGGGTTCTAATGTTTTCCTGTGATGATTGGAGTAGATTGTTGAACAAACCTTATCGGTAAGAGATATTTTACCGCAGAAGACAACAATTCAATTTAACAACAGTCCAGGTAAAAGATGAATTTTTTCTTATATACCTTAAATCAAGTAACTTTTTCAAAAGTAAAAATCTGTGGTGAACTGTGGTGATCATTTTTCCTGAAGTTGTCACTCAAGTGTTGTTTCTTTTTTAAAATCCATATAAATTATTATTTAAAAACATGAAATTTGGTTTCTCCTTATTAATTATAACTTTCAAAATTTATATACATACATATATATGAATGTTTTATTTGCTTTCACGCAAAATTACAGCACGCAATATGAAAGTATTTTTGTTATTTTTAGTTCATTTAACCTGACCTATACTTTTCTGTTTGCTTAATTACTCTTGAATTGAATTCTCAGCGAATACACATGAAAAACAATATTATTACATTGGTTTTCATACAGAATACACAGTTCTACACAGTTCTGACCGATATTCTATAAATAGGTACGCATTTGTAGTTCACAGCATCATAGGAGGCAAATGTCTCTTGTATTTTTCTGTAAACAAAGCAATAGAGACTTTCCAAAATACTCGTGTTAGGTGCATTTCTAAATTTAATTTATAAATCGTATCAGTTGAATAACGCAACAAATTGTTACTAGTCCTTTATCTACATTCTATTTAACGTGTTAAAATAGTTGTTTTTATCCATTTCAAGCATTTAAAAAACAAACATTTCGTAAATGGTCAATTCTAATGAAATAATTTAATTTTAAAGGATCGTCGTGATGACTTAAAACTAATAAGAAACACTATTGACAAAGTTCAACAACCGTCTAAAATAACCCGTAGAATGATGGAGGACGTAGAAAAAGTAAGTGTTTTTTATTACAATATATTCCTTGACCATATGTATTATTATTATTATACATACATATATCATGAATTTGCAGACAAAAGCCAATTTGCTGGATTATGCAAACATTGTTGAAGACTCAATTCTTGCATTAAAAAAAGGATCTATGGCAGCCCAAAGTGCATTGGATGGGGATGAAGATAGAGGTAAGTGATGATACGTGGCGTAGCAAGCCGATTGTAGGTTATTAGAGTCCTAAAGCATAACCTTCAAATCTGCGTATGCGCATATTGCACATTTCTTTTTCGGCCCGATCTATTACCAAGAGCTCTGAGTGGAGCTTGTTGAGTATGTTGTTACATTTCGTGTCTATTAAGATCTCAACATATTTAATTTCAAACAAATTGATAACATGTTTTTCTGTAAAAATGCTTGTAACGGAAAATGTGTGACTGGGCATAAAATTTAAATCTGAGGGTAATAAGTAATGGTGTACCAAGTTCTGGAACTTATAAAAATTTATGGTGCAAGTAATTAAATTAAGTTTATTTCGAAATGCTCGAGGCATACATAGGAATTATTTTACGAATGTCTGCAATTCCAAGAAAAGTCACCCATAGTGATTTGCTTCATTTTTCAGGCCAGAAATAAATAAAACGATCACTAGTGGCAAAGACTAGATAGTCAACAACACGCAAAAGAAGAAAATGTAAAAGAATCTTTAACACAGTGGTATTTCTGTTATACTTTGAGAGGTGTACCGTTCATTTTTTGAGTCTGATAACACATATGTACATATCTTTCTCGATATTTTTCAGTTCTTTTGAAAACAATTCTAAAATTTTTGTCAATTAAATTTTATATAAATTCTGTGATTAAATAAATAAATAAATGTTTGGCGCAACAGGTCGATGGGACCCTGGGCCTAATGGGACCCATTAGTGTTGTGCGTGTTATATTCTTTACACGAATGGAAGGGACCTACTGTTTAATGCCGTGTCTGAAAGGCAATTAGTTATATAAGAAAGTTTTTCATATTTTGACTGGGATTTGAGCCTTGAACCTCTTACTCCATAGTCCAACGCACTTACCACTGAGCCACTGTCCCCACTAAATTCTGTGATTGGTTACAAAAATATTAAACAATACTACATAGGAGAAACAAGAAAACATTTTTTTCGTTTGTTTTTTTAAACCTACAACCGAGATATAAAATTAATTAAAAACAGATCTTCAATATTATAAAAATGCAAAATTTCAATAGCGACTTTTGAGAACAAATAAAGCTTTTATGTTTTATTGTTTTAAAATATATTGTCTGTTAAAAGTTGAATTTACGTTGCTTAAAATGATTAAATGTGAAAAAAAGTTGATTCTTGTTTTTTAACTCTTAAAAAGCTTTAAAGCTTTCTTATTTATGTTGGCGGCATATTCCATTCATAAGGTTACTTCTTTCATGTGCTATTGTACATTCAATGACCTCGCTGCGAGGATGTTTTCTATTTCACATTTCGTTGAATTGTAAACAATTAAAACACATGAAAACGAGATAATTTTACAGTGGTTACAGCAAAGTATTAATTACAAAAAGTGTTAGATTAATGTTATAATTAGTTTAAAATTAATGTCAGTGATCAAGTGGATTTATTAATTAGAAAATAAACACCTGATTCTTTGATACCTTTAATATTGTATCGTTGACAGTGTGAGCGTTTTTTTTTGTATTCAAACCTCTCTCATCCTCTAGTATTTAAAAAAATAGGGGATGATACTGACGCTAAGGCTTGTTTTATTTATTTCCTTATTTTTCATACCTGGAAATTATATGATGGTATATCGATCCCGTATCTGCAAGTTCAAAAGAATAAAGAAATATCGTCTGTACCCAAAACATATTGAGGCCGGTTAATGAAACCAAGAGGAAGATTAAATGATAATAAAGCCTATATTATGAAAAAATATTGTAGGCCGTTGGCCTGTAATTATTCGAGTCACATACTTCTTTCTCCCATTCCTTGTTTGTTTTATATGCTAGGAATGATAAGAACTTTGCGCTGCTGCTTGAAAAGTAGTGCAGTGAATTTGTAGTGGATAGAAGAAATATAAATGATGCTAATAACTTTTTTTTGGGCAGATAAACTTAAAAACACTCTGGGACTAGCTGGGGGATTTGATAAGTCAATATTACAAATTTCTGATTGGCTTACGCTAGAGCAGAATATTATAAAAATGCAAAGTGTAAATGTGGACGACTTAGATGCTGTAAGAAGCGCTATCGAAAAACAAAATGTAAGTGCAATTTTGTTTGAATTATTATTTGAAATATATTCACATTTGCTTAAATAAATTATTATTCCAGAAAGTCTTACGGGAATTGGATCTGAAGAAACCGCAACTTAATGACCTAGTACATACAGCAGAAATCCTTAAGGGTGATTTGAAGCGTCAACAGTTGCAAGAAAAAGGTAAGAGTCGATCCGATATAAATTAAATATTGAGTAAACACGTCCAATTCTTAAACTTTTTATAACTTCACTATTTTGTTTGACATCGAAATTCAATTAAATTTAGGTGATAGATGTAAATCCACGCCCACTATTTAAAGACTTTAAAAAAAATTCTTTGAGAAATTATACATTTAACATCAGTTCGAAGTTATCATAGCAATTCCACCATAACTACAGAAAGCCAATAGCATAAAGGGTGCAAATACGTAGGACCCAATTATATATATATTTTTGTTTTTCAAATGAACGATAAATGTACAACTTATGTACATAAACATCAAATCCCCAAATTTTGATTTCACGTTTAATCTTATTTATTTCTTGCATTTGTGAGATGGATAAGTTGGATTAAAGTTAAAAATTGGGTCTGCCAATTCTGTCTGTTTGTCTGTACGCTCAACTGCAGCCTGGATGGATGGATTGGATGATTTAATTCAAACTTCATATCTAATTCACATTTCCAGGAGAAATCGGAATTTTCAGTCCAACCTCAAAATTAAGGGTACTTTACAAAAGACCGATTTAGTTAAAATGGATTTTCAAAAAACAGCTCTAACGATTTTGATAAAATTTAAACTTTGGGTTAGTTTGGGTTTATGGTATAAATGGAATGCCACGTTTTTTCTCGGTTATTTTTACAGCGATTGGGCTCAAAATGAACAGTTGATGGTTATAAGACAAAGGCGAAGTAATGGAGTACCAAGTTTTTGAATTTCCACGCCCACTTTTCAAAAATAAATTTTTGTGCGAAATTTTCAGGTAGAATTTATTGGCGTTGGAATTCTCTATAATGTGCCTGAGGAACACATACATATGTTGACACCTCCTTTTTAAGATTGTTTTTGAAAACAAAGGAACTCACCTAGATACCTTCAGTATAATGTTATAATAACTGCACAAAATATAAAGAGTGGCACGCCCTCTTTATTAGAAGAACTCTTGAGAATTAAGGTGCAAGAACGTCAAGGAAACAGCGCAAGTGATATTTTTGACCACTGCCTAAGACCATGTACTCTAATTGCAATTGAACGGCATAAATTCGGAAGCAAGAGAATATAGTATAGATCTGGTATAGTGACACTCAAGTGTTATTAGTTTTCATTATCCCATGGAGTATTTGTAGGGTAGCCACGGAGTATTACGATTGTTTACTCTAGGTAGAATTGGGGCGCCAGGTTTTATTAGAAAAATTGAGTAGATATGGGCACAAGACTAAACTCAAGCTAGTCGAATGTATTTTGTCTACGATGCACTCACCTTTCAACGCAGTCTTTTTCTTAGCTGATGACTACTACTGTAATGACTACACTCTCATGTCGCATTGCACCGATGCAAACCAAATTCAATGCCGGTGCTCCAGTGGAAATGCTTTCCGATCGCCTAAAGAAACATCGTTTCTTGGTCATAACATATTTGAAGAAATTTTTTTTAAAATTGTACTAATGGTATCTTGGAGATTTCATAATGTTTTTTTGATTTTTTTATCAAAATACTCTATGCATGACTACATATGGTCCTCAGGCAAATTATAGGAAGGCCTATAAATTTTGTCTTAACAATTTTTTTCGATTTTTCGATGAAAATTTTGCACAAAAATAAGTTTTTGAAAAGTGGCCGTGGCAATTCCAAAATTTGGAATGACACCAAAGAATGTTTCTACGAGCTCCTCGACAGTTCCTTAAGTAACGCTAAGAAAGGTAAGGAGGACAACTTTGGTAGGACAGTTAGAAAGTATAGCCTACACGACACCACGTCTGCAAACCGACTTAGCTTATTGACTTTGCGACGGGGCGAAATGTCGCTATAGCAAGCACACGGTTTTCTCGTCTCAATATTCATAAGGGCAAATGACATCTCTTGATGGTGAAACGGTCAATCAGATTGATCACATTGCAATCCCAGGAGGCAGCCAGAACCTTTGCCGATCGCGTTTCCCGAAATCTCCTAACTACTAATATGCCGCCGACATCAAGTTCCGACGACCACTGGCAACTGATGTGCTGGGTTTCAACCGACCACCACAAAGAAACCTTTGGTTTGACGAGAAATGCCGGCAAGTATATACAGCTAAACAAGAGGCTTACAAAGCAGGGCTGCAAAGAAGGGGGAGCGCTGCACGTGAGCTCTACGAGCAGAGGAGACGGGAAGAACATCGGCTTCTCCGGAGAAATGAGAAGCGCGCGATCGAAGATATTGAGATTATACCCCAGGAATAGTGTACGGAAGTTTTACCAACAGCTAAAAAGAACGTGTCAGGCCAACACGACTCGTACAGAAACCTGTAAAGATAAAGATGAAAACCTCGCAGCAGAGTCACAGTCGATGCTCAGAATATGGGAAAAACACTGCTGGCGACTGTATTACGGCGACGAAGATCAACATCCCGCTGTCAGGCAGAATGAATCATTCAATCTAGACGACGACAGGCAAAACTTCCGTCCAGCTGACCAATATGAATTGAGGATAACAATATCCAAACTTAAATCTATCAAGGCTGCTGGACCTGACGGCTTACCAGGCGAACGGTTCAAAACAGCTGGAAATGACCTGGTAGAGAGCATACGGCAACTCATTTCTAAGATATGCTCAGATGAGTGTTTGCCTGATCCACCAGAGCCTAAGGAGCCTCTTTATAAGACCTTGATCATTCCAGTCTTGCTTTATGGCGCTGAAGTGTGGACTCTGTCTATAGTGCATGAAGATATCCTCAATCGGTTCGAGAGAAATGTTCTTCGTAAATTCTTCGGTCCTGTTTACGTTGGGGGTTTAGAGTAGTAGATTCAACGACGAGCTAAAGGGTGGACCACCTATTGTTTTTTTTTTAATCATAGGTTATTTTGATACTGACAGTTGGTTCCCGGTCGAAATCTTGACAAAAATTCAGTATCATACCTCCGCCGACGGCCGAACGAAATATGTAAGTCGCTTTACGTTTGAACAACGTTGGGAAATATTGAAAAATTATTTCCAAAGTGAGTGCTGTGTAGCCCAAACAGTGCGTTATTTGAAAAGAAGTTTTGTCCGAAATGAAACACCCACCGCGCATGCTGTACGCAAGTTTGTGCAAAAAGTTCGTGAGGCTGGTATGCTAGTAGACAACACTCATGGTCCCCGTCGTCGAATAGTGCGAACAGACGAGAATGTGGCTGCTGTAGACGAGAGTGTGACACTAAATCATTGGACCATTTTTCTTCGAAAATGAAGCTGGGAACAACTTTTCGGTCAACGATGGGCCTTATAGACCCATGTTAACTGACTTTTTTTTTACTGAAATTGAATACATGAATTTGGACGACCTCTGGTTCATGCAGGATGGCGCGCCATGCCACGCAGCCCATGTCACAATCGATCTTTTGCGCACCAAATTGCCAAATCGTGTTATCAGCCGTCTTGGCCATGTCAATTGGCAGCCTCGGAGCTGCGATTTGAATGCTTTGGACTTTTTTTTTGGGGGGAACCGTGAAGGACCGATGTTGGGCCAACAATCCGGAAACAATTCAAGCACTAAAGGCTAATATCATCCAAGCAATCCGTAAGCTGCAGCCCGAGACCATCAACAAGGTCTTAAGAAATTGGAGTGACAAAATGCGCTACTGCGAAGCCAGCCGAGGCAGCCACTTGAACGACGTTGTGTTCCATAGTTAATGGGAATGTTTGTTCTTACTAATAAAACCATAATACATAGAAAAAATTTAATTTTGTTCATTTTATTGCATTTTTAATATCACAAATATTTTTAAAATTACTAAAGTAAGGCCCTTACAATATTGACAGAAACATCGTCTGTGTGAAAGTAATTTCTTTATTTATACATGCATACATACATATGTATATACTATGTAGGGTATAATTTCTTTTTATTAATATGCAAGAATTAGTGCAATTATAATATAGTATATACAGTTGGTCAAAAAAGAAACTGGACACCAAGTGTTGTCCTCTTTCTACGCTAAGATATGATACATAGAGCACCCATACTATTCAAGTTAGTACTTTTTTTAAAGGCCGTGATCTCGTTGATCGAATGTATAGTAAATAAATATGAATCCATCTTAATTAAGTCGTTAGTTAATTTTTTTCTTAAAATCCCTCAATTTTTACCTCAAAAAAGAAATCGGACACATCATTCAATTTTTAACGTTAAAACAATAATTTTTTTATTTTAAAATATTCCGTTACTCTTTTGTTTTTTAGAAGTTTTTTTTTAGAAGTTTATTTCATAATTTCATTAATTCATTACATTATTTTTACCTGCGAAGCCACATGGCTTATCTGCAGGAGGATATATCTCGAATGCATATATGCAATAATAGTATTGTCATTAAAATTTCTGTTAATTTAAATTAAGTGCTACTTATGAAAGCTTTTTTTTTTTTTTTTTTTAAATTCATTTTAGGTATTTTTAAGTTTGAGAATAATTAAATGTATTAAGGAAAAGAAAAGGATGTATATATGAAGTTTAAGTTATAGTTTCTAAAAAATATTGCTTTAGTTTATTTTTTTCTCACATGAATGTTATTTACGTTTCTCAATGTATTAGGAAGTGTATTTAGTTGAAACCGAAATAGATTATATTTTCAAAAGAAAGTCCAGATGAATAGAGAGGGTGGTTACACGACGCTTGAAGTGAAATTATAATTAAACATTTTGAGGAAGGAAAATCTGTGCGCGATATTGCAGAAATAGTAAAAATAAGTTCCTCTACAATAGGTGGCATTATAAAAAGGTATAAAACAAATAACAGCATTGAAAATTTACCTAAATCTGAAGGACCAAATACATTTACATTGTGAAACAAATCAAGATGAATCCACAATTAAGTGCACCAGAATTGATTTCGTTCCGATGGACAAACATATGTGTGGAGAAAACCAAACGAAGAACTCAAAGAGAAGAATTTACGACCAACTGTGAAACATGGTGGAGGCTCAGTTATGGTTTGGGGTTGTATGTCCGCGGCTGGACCTGAAAATCTTGTTTTTATATCAATATAAATACATAGCAATATTGAAAGAAAATGTAGGCCAAAGTGCTGAAAAATTGGGAATCAGTGAAGAATATTATTTTTACCAGGGCAACGACCCCAAGCACAAGGCTCATGACAATCGGTTGTGGCTTCTGTATAACTGTCCAAATGTGCTCGAAACTCCTCAACAATCACCAGATTTAAATGTGATTGAACACGCATGAATCTATTTGAAGAATCAGCTTAAAAGCTACTCTATTTCAAGCAAAATGGATCTAGAGCTCGCTTTAAAATTCGAATCGGACAAAATCCCAACTTCTTACTGCTATAAATTGGTCCAATCAATGCCAAATAGGTTGAACGCGGTCAAAAAGAGTGAAGGCCTACCTTCTAAGTACTAATTTTGTTTTGTATTTTCAATTTTATAACTTTTGATGCATCTATTTTGTTGCATAATCAAGTGTCCGATTTCTTTTTTGAGGTGAAATTTAATGGAGTTTTTTTGTAATTAATTTAAAAAAATATGATCAAGTGGATTCATTTTTTTTGCTGTATATTACGAACCTATAATATAAGCTATCATGAAATATATTAAGATTAATTGATTTAACTTTTTCTTCCTTGAAATTTGGGGTTTATGGAAAAATAGGGTAAGTATCCGATTACTTTTTTGATCACCTGTATATCATATATAATATTAATTTAGTGTATTACAAATATAATATGAAAATAGTAGCAATAACAAATGACATTTTATTCCGAAGTACAGTAGATTGCAATGAATGTCAGAACATAATGCGTTGGGTCCTCATTTTAGCTTTGCATTAAGAAATGGTTGCTGATTCACAATGCAACCCCTGTTTTCTTGGGAAAGCTTCTTAAATTCATTTCATAACTAAAGGTGCATATATACATACATACATATGTTAGCATTTTTTTTTGCATAATTTTAAAATTGTAAGTTAACGTTTCGCGGTTCTGCGTGAATGTGTTGATTTTGTTATGAGACGTGTTGGTTTATTTTTCCGCGCCATCTATCAGACAAATTGAAAACTTTTGACTTATATGCACTTCTCTCTTCATAACAAAAATATTGTGTAAGTTTTAGCTCAATTCAATTGGATGTTTAGTTTTTGCGCTTTTAGCGTTTAAACGAACAGGAACTTTTAAATAATCCCGATATTGCCCTGATCAACTGAGAAGGTTGTGCCACTTTAAATTAAATCTGAAGAGTCATTCAAAACATTCATACAGAATAAGTCATATCTCAGACGTGTTAATGTTTCTATTATAAATTAAATTAGTATGCCAAATCATCAGCCACCTTATAGTAATTGATTGTAAAGTGCTCCCACAGTAAATTGAACATCCTTCATATATTAATTTTAAAAATATTTTTATTATTATTTTACATTATGATTATAATATTCGAAACGAATAAATTTCCCTTCCTTACCTAAATTTACAAGAATTTGGATCATAAGATAATATAATACTTTTCTCCATGACCAAAAGTTAAACACCGGCAGTATAGTCATTTGCTACCCATACTTATCTTTCAATGGAACTATGCGCTCTCTTTCTAAAATACGATATACATTTATCGCACCCTTTTTCATTTAACTAAGAAAAAACAAAAAAAAAAGTATTTGTTGTATGAATGAAAAAATGAACGCAAGAGACAGATACATGTCAATAATAGTATTCGTTTACACCTTCTCGTCCTTTCTTACCTTTAGGTGTATATTTAAAAAAAAATCACTGAACATACTAGTATATACCTACCCTCTTTTAGTCTTCAAATTCTTATCAATCGCAAAATATTTACACCCTCAATATACATGCGCCAAAGTACAGGGGTGGCATAAATGTGCTTGTTTTCGCTCAATTGTTACTAGTTCAGAATATATCAAAAAGCTCACGATTTGATGTTCTCTTGGTAATGGAATGTTTCTTCGTCCAACAAGGAATACACGCTTCCTGGTGAAAGTTTTTATGTGCAAGTGTGCTGCAGTTAAGGGTGATAAACTTTTTTTTTTCTCCATGAAGCATTCGTTTGTTTTACATTCGGATATTCGGTTGTGAAAGAAATATATTGTTTGTTAAAAGTGGAAATAAATGGTGTTTGTTGCAAAATCTTATGTAATTCGACATCACGAAAATAAAGTTTATCTAAAAACAACAAAGACTGTGAATTGAGATAAATCGTATAATTTTTTTTAAAATAAAAAAATAATAAAAAATAAACAATAATTGCAATACTCAGCAAACTGTTTCTACTAATGTATTTTTCTTAAATATGTTACTGAAAATGTATAGAAAAAACAAAATATGAGTATTCTTCTCTTGCCCAACCCATAATTGAAAGGAAGAAAAGGGGAAAAAACATTGTATTAGTAAGGTAATGAATGGAGTTATTCAAACCTCTAGGTGACCCTAGAAAAAAATGCAGTGTTTCTTTCAAATTTGTTCACAAATTTTGAATTTAAATTTCCGTATTTGAACAAACTAAGCACAACTTTTTGACACTCATTTACCACCTACCCCCTTCTATTCAGTAGAGGGATCGCATGCCCAGGACTTGCACTACATTCCGGCAAAGAGGGTGAATGTATCCAAAAAGCAAGTGAATAGAAAAATTGGGAGTTGAAATGCGGCCAACAACTTGAGAAGAGAATACCGATTTGTGCTCCATTAAATCCCTGCGTGTTGAAAATTGACACACTATCTTCGTATCGTATCACTTGAAAAAAATAAACATATCGTTAGAAGTATCTCTGAAGAATACGCACATTTTTTTTCAATTCCTGTAAAACTAATAAAAAATGTTACAAAATAATCCAAATTGTCCTGAAGCTCATGAAATGGCTCCTGAGATTTCGAAGCTAACATCAGAACTCGCCACTCAAGCAGCTTTCCGCGCTCAACAATTATTACGAAACCAAGATTCTTCGGAGGAGGTAAGAAAAGTTCCTGCAATACCGGCTAGATCTAGTGATGTGAATCGACCACCGCCGGAGATTCCTCCGAAGCGTAATAGCCTTAAACAAATACCGCCGGAAATAGCTGCATCATTATCTAATCGTGTACCACCACCACTGCCACAAAAGCCAATCACAAGTGCTAAAAATTCGCCGCTTTCTAACTCCAAATTTAATGGAAAGACGGCACCTCTACCGATGGAGATGGAAAAGAGCACAAACCCTTTTGATTATCCGTTAGAAGCACCCGCATTACCCAATACTAAATACTGTGGTAAACCGGATCTTGGAGGTCATGTCTCCGAGCCGAAAGTAAAAATCTCCGCTTCTAAAATACTAAACAAACGACAATCACCCACCGAAGAGTATGGATCTGAGGATGCTCTCCGAGGCATTGAAAGCGGACTTCGTAATATGGAACGTGCTATGCAAGAGCAAATGAATTTGCGGTCGATGGAAGCTACAGTTGGCATCACTAGTTCGAATTTCCCAATTGAATTTAAGGCTCTTGGAAGTGCTAATACTCATCGCCCTATAGGTGCTTTAAACCAAATTCGTGGATGGGAGAGAAACTTAGAACAATTGAAGTTGAATGATAACTTAGGAGGCGGAGGCGGTATTGTAATCCCAGTACCATCCACGGGAGGTGAAGAGCTTAAGCTCCGTCAAAATGCTCTTGTAAATGCTGGGCAAATGGATCATAATCCTCGTGGAAATATTGAGCATCATATGAGATCTCTAGATCGAAATCTTCCGCTAGAGCTTCAGTATAGTCGCTTTCGAACGCAGCAGCAACAATATCAAGGGGGTCCGACAAATAACGTGGGTGCTGTACCGCAAGCTCCAATGCCGTTGAGTAATGAATTTCGTGAACATATACGTCAACAACTAATGGGAGGTGGGAGTGGGAATCAAATCGTGCCACACACCGGCAACACACCTGTATCACCAGCAGCAGCTGCTCTGTTACAACATCAGGCTCAATCAAGGCAAGCAGCCGCGGCAGCAGCAGCAGCGGCTGGTACTATTCCGAATGGACTTTCTAGAGAAGAACTAAGAATGCGACGAAGGTCATCGCATGATGAAACACAAATGCCACAAGGAGTACCAGGAATTCCGGGTAAATTTGTAAAATGTTTTTGTTAGTTTGGATGATTATTTTTGAAGCAAATAAGAAACATTAGTTCATAAAGCTCATGTTTAATTAACGTTTAATAAATATTTTTGGCCAGTTCTTTTAAAACAAGTTTTTCAACAAATTGATGCGACTTCTACATTATAAAGATTTGATAGTTTATAGAGCGCATTTTACACGCCATGGCAAGTTGTATGTTTTAAAACATTCATCTTATGTCATGTGGGTGAGTTAAAAATTTAGCTTTTTTATGTTTGCGGGTAATCATTGCCTTTCTTACAGAATTGATTCTCATTTTGTGTTTTTATAAGCCAAACATTAGCTGATATTTTTGAAATTATTACATACATTCATAACTTCACTATAAGATAAAATCGAAAAATTGTATTAATTCCAACGATTCGTCCATACATCGGTTTTGCGGCCACGACCACATGGTAGCTACAAGGCGACATAATATGGAGGATCATTTTCCTTCTATTAACTACCGAGATCCTAGTTTCTCCCAATTATTCGTGTTCTATGTGTTGTGTTGTTGTTGGTCTGCTGGTATGTTGGTATGTTTTTGGAAGCTTTTGTACGACAGTTAACTCTCGGATATTTGTCAGTCACTCGTGACTGTCGGACGTTTATGTTGTTTGGAATTAAACATCAAACCTCCTGTTGCGTATTCCATATGTACATATGTGAAAGACCAAAACAAATTCCTAATAATCTATATTAAAATCTCTCATAGTTGTAAGTTTTCATTGTTCATGTTTCAGTAAACAAATTAACATTGTATACTTTATTAGATCTACTTTTAAGAACAATGGTTAGGGCATCAAAATCTCTTCAAACAAATAGTAATTTTTTGTCCTATAGTTTACTAAGATCGTTACATTTCTAAACATTTAAAGGACCTATAAAAATCTAAATTGCATAAATATTTTCTATTATTTTTCTACTATTTTCCTGTAAAGAGAAAAAACAATTTTTGATAGCCCATAATTGTTCGGCAGACCTGGATTATCTTCGTTGTTGTTTAAAAGGTAACCAGAGTGGTAAAAGGGGAAAGATTTGTGGCTGCATGAAATAATTTCGCCTTCGAGTGTACTAACAGCTACTTATAACCAAAATATATTATGTACATCTACATATATATTACAAGTGTATTGTATAACATTTGTGTAATATGTCATAATGTCAGTTTTTTAATGCGTTTTAGCATGCAAATAATTACTATGTTTTTATTTTTGTTGTAAGAATAATATTTAACTGTTATCTGTTCATATATTTCTAGTAACTCGACTACGAGAACATTGGGATGATACATCACAAGCTGTTTTACAACGCTCAGCACAACTCAAAAATATGCTTGGCGATTCGCAAAGGTAATTTTTGTACTTTTGGTAACATAATTAGTTCATACATGTATTATTTGGATATTGATAGGTATGAAACTAAAAGATTGGAAATTGAAAAGTGGTTAGCCCGAATGGAGAATCGAGCTGAACGTATGGGAGCTGTAGCTACTACTGCCGATGTATTAGAGGCACAGCAAAAGGAACAGAAAGTAAGTAAACGAATATTGCTTATCAAATAGAAAGGACGTTCTCACATTTTTGTAATACTAGTCGTTTCATGCCGAACTACACCAGAATAAGCAGCAAATTGAATTGTTTAATACTCTTACTCAAAAGTTAATCGCTGTTTATCCATCTGATGATACATCGAGAATTAAGAAAATGACAGAGTCGGTGAACGTAAGGTAAATATATAGCTATAATGTAGATATTGTATGATTATATAGATAACATTGTTCTTAAGATGGAGAGTTGTTCACGTGGTTAGTGCGTTGGACTATAGAATGAGGAATTCGATGTTCGATCCCCAAACATCATCTAAGAGTGTTGTCACGGCCCCGCGTCTTATGAGTGTCTGACAAACATCCGAAAGTATAACTGAGTATAAAGTCTTCAAACAGTAGAATACTTTTATTCATGCGAAGATTTTAACGCGAATGCTTATGAGAATACTAGATTTGGATATGGCTTAACCAATCAATTACCTTGTTAACCCAAAAAAAGAGCGATTGGCAAAAGTTATTCCTCGTTTATCTTTTACTGAGATATCATTGTCGGAGTAGACAGCATATGTATGCCTCTTTTTCTCCTTATCCATAGCTAAACCAATTTTAGCAGTTTATGTTTAAAGATTTGCAAACTTTTGGAAAGTTTTACCCTTGATGTTGGCCTGTGAGTTTTGCATAATTTTCTTACATGACAGCGCATGCATCAAAGGTCTCAGTAAGATTATTTCCGACCTTTATGGAGCAGAGATCTGAAGAGTTTGGCTGGGATGTCAAAAGTAAACATGACTCTGTATAGATCGACTCTATAAATGCTGGAAATTATAAAAATGTACTACCTAAGTTCTAAGAAGTTCTGGTCGTAATTTTAAGTGCAGAAATGCGAGTCAATATATTCACTTGAATGTACCTGCGTCAGTGAGACAACGCACCGGTTGAAATAACGAAGACATTACATTCAGTTCATTCCATGACGTTCACATGAGTTGGAAATTTTTTAAATCTAGGCCTATACCCTTATTTGAAGAAAATTCTGAATTTAATCGAAATATCATTTTAAGGGTTGAAGATCATTTTGTTATTTTGGGGTAATTGAACCGTACTTTTTCGTCGATGAATATGATCGCCATGTTCTAGTCTATCGAATTGGAAGACTTTTTTTGTGTATTTATTTTTAATAACACTTTACATATGTATGTACATACATCTTAACTGTATATTTTTAGTTTTTTTAATATATTTTCTTTTTAAAATCGAAACCTTTGTATAATTCTATGAATTATTCGCAGATATGCTAATTTGAATAATGGCGTTATTAATAGAGGCAAACAACTTCATGCTGCTCTTCACAGTTTACAATCGTTTGATCGCACAATGGATCAGGTATATAAATTATTACCAACAATAGAATATTACTTAACTAATGTAAAAACAAATTTCAGTTCTTAGCTTTTCTTTCGGAATCGGAATCATTGGTTGAGAGTGCTGAGTCAGATATAGACCGGAATCCTCTGATGTTTAGAGTAAGTACAATTTCAATATTCCTGATTTAAAAATATACGATGGTCTTCACTCTAAAAGACGTACTTTTTACTTCACTATTGGTTTCGTGAAAAAAAATCGAACTCGAGATTTTAATGAAAAAAATGGGTCCGGCAATTCCGTCTGTATAGTCACCTGCAGGCTAAACGACTGAACCGATTCGCTTATCTGTGGTCTGTCGGTTCGAGGCGAAATTGGAATTTTCATTCTAACCTTAATAATAAGGGTACTTTACTTAAGGCCAATTTCATATAAAATTTTTAGATTTTTTTTTTGAAAATTTGGATTAGTCTAGGTATATGCTAACATAGAAAATTGCTTATTTCTTCAGCAAATGGCCTTTAAACTAATATTTGATGGTTTTAACGGAAATGCAAAGTAATGCGGTACAAAGTTTTAGAATTGCCATGCTCGCTTTAAAAAAAACTTTTTTTCAAAATTTTCACTCAAAATTGGAAAAAATTGTTAAGGCAAAATGTGGGCCTGAGGACGGTACATTATGGTTATGCCCACATTTTTTTTTCAAACTTGAGAAATAAGGAGCAAATAGGTATGACTTCATTTTTATTTTACAACATCTGTATGTACATTTCACTATCTGGTTTTATTTAGTTTTTTATTCTATAATGTGCATTTTCCGTTGTTGTTGCACTTGAATATCCAAAATACATATCTATGTACTGAAAGTCGTAATGATAATTGATAATATTCCTTTCACTCTGATATTGTAAATTTATCTTTAATTAAACTTATATGTAAACTATTATTTGTTAAGTTTTCTTACATATAATTTAAAAGGCATATAATTAAAATATATTTTGTGAACTTCTAAGAAAGAGGATTTATACTCTTTTTATTTTAATTATTTTCCAAATTACGCCGCCCTGTGCTTACGTTTAGGCATTAGTCAACATCTCCCGTTCGCGATGTCCTCTACTTTGTTTTTCATTTTATTTTGAAATTCAGTAAAAGTTAAAGCTTTTAACTAATTATGTATGTAATAACTAATTTACTGGGCATATGCGGGCGTTCTAAGCTAAACTTAACTCTTATCCTATGTCTTTCGACTTAACTTAACTAATACGTAATTATCTATTTATGTGTAACTATGTAATTGAGTTTTTAACATAGAAATGTTTCGTTCGTATAAACTTTAAACTTAAATCTGCTTTAAACTACCATAAAAACACTTTACCTTAAAAACTTATTTTAATAGGCTCTTTATTTATTGTAAAGCCAAGTTCTGTGTTTTTTTACTAAGCTAAGTGCTGTACTTACTAACTTAACTAACTTATGGCTAGGGACAGCAATAAAATACAACACTTTATATATACCTAATACTAAGTTAGCCGGCCAGAATTTCTAATGCTTCGTTGTACATCTTTCTTATCTCACCCCTATTGGAGTAAAAATGTTTGCACTTGCTCTCTGGTGTTCTTTATAAATGACGGCAAGCCCGAAGACAGGCCCTCTCAAACCACCGAATCTTTGGGTCTGACCAGAGCAGAAAATCTCTATATAAAGAAAAATGGTGTGAAAAATGTATAGTAATTCATCATTTGATAACGACTGGGCCGATTTGGTTTACATTTTTTTTCAGTTGTTCGTGATTGCCAGGAGAAGGTTTTTACCAAAGAAATTCATTGTGATAAAAGACGTTTTGTATGAATTTCGGGTGGAGAAGTTAACGAGATAAATAATAGATGGCGCTGTGCTGCGATCAATGCCACGACCCGATAGATGGCGTTTTGCGTAGACTTATGCTGTGCGCGTATTATTACACTGATTCCATGCGATTCAATGCGATATTTATCAATTCGATTATTTTTTCAGAAAATAAGTTTGCGTGTAAAAAGTGAGGCTATCCAATTGGATTGCGGGCATTCATTTTTTTAAGAGAATTTCCTTTTGAATAGGATTAGTCAAAAACGACTTTGTTGTTTTTTAGGGAGAGTTATTTGCTTGACTAATGCCTCCTATTAGAAGATCAAACCTTGGACGACGTACACGTCGTGTAATAATTAATTAGAATCAAACCCATATTGCATAGGTTCACGCTGCACAATCACCACCTCGAATTCGACAAAATGTTACTAGAAGAAGACCAGTCGTAAATGTACACTTTAATTGCGCTGCTTTAAAATACGTTTCCGCTAGTTTATTATATTTGTGAAAATATAAGTTCATATTTATCTAGCCAAATCCCAAGGTATCTGACTACATATATACTCCAAATTGGATGTATCTTTTCTCTTTTTAAGCACCACTGCTGTATTCCAATGCGACGGATATTGTGCATTATTCAACGAATTGTAGTGTATATATCTATTACTTTAAGAGGAAGGGATATACCGGCTGAATCATGTCATTCATAGCCCCTTGAGAGCAAGTGAATTATAAAAAAAATTAGAGAGATTCAAGTCTCCTCAACATCGCTTCGAATATCGTATCCACTGGTGACGTTTTAAGTTACGGAAAGTCATGGACCAAGTTTTCCCACTACGGCAGTTCACCTTTTTTATAAATTGATACGGTTGTGGGAGAACAGACCTGACTAAAAACCTTAATGTCAAAACAGGATGTAGCCAAGGAACGATTTTTATGTACGTACATATGTATGTATGTACATATGTATATATACTTATTTTTTCGGCAAAAAGAAAAAGAAGAAAGTCAGCAATTTTGACGGATACTCCAAATAAGCAAGCACTGACAAAAGTTTTAGCTTCTTCATATGAGGAAGAAACAAAGAATGATTTACCCATTTTTTGTTACAACTAACACCTAGTAGGGATAATTTGTTACAACATTTGTTCTTAACTTTTTAACTAAACATTATTCTCTATGTTAGAAATTGTTTAACTTAGTCAGTTAATAATGTGAACTATATGAAATATCTTAAGAACCATCAAAGTTATGAAAATAAATATTACTTTCGACTCCGTCCTCTACTACCTGTGGATGATATAATATATTAATTTATTTGCGTCAAATGTACAATGTTGTCAGTACAATTTCATCGTGAATGCAGATTGACACGCCTACTTTATAAGGTTTCATGTGTAAAACGAGCAAAACTTTAATTTCAATTCTCATAAGGTGATAAATTTACAGCAAGTACGTACGGCACAGTCATGCACTGTAAATCTTTTCATAATAATAAAATACATATTATGATGTACATACACTCATATGTTTTCAAATATGTGCCTATGTATGTATATAAAGAAATCCAATTCAATTTATTTAATATTTAGGTATGTACATATGTACATATGTTATGTAGCGGAAACTGTGCAAAATGGTCAGTAAGAAAATTATTTGTTGGTTTTTGATACCGTTAAATAGAAATAAATGAGGAAACAAACCTATACATATACATATGTACAAATGGAAAGTTGTGGCAAAGGACAACGCAGTTCTGCCAAAGCACGTACCATACTATCAGCCACATTCGTCGGTTCGACACAACATATCAGAAGTTGTTGCAAACGAAACACTACATGATCTAACGTAATCAGTGATTGATGTTTACTAATTACGAAACGCAATTAACTGTTAGCACCAATGTTTTACATTACATTTTCTTTCTTTGGTCTACATATTTGTATGACCCAATATTGGATTACTTAACTCATCGATTTGATTCCATATTAAATGCTAGGAATACCATAAATATAAACAAGCTTAGCTTAGTTCAAATTTATCAAAACAATTTCCAGAATACAAGCCAAACTTTTGGTATGTATTCTAAAACGGAAAAGGCACTATCTAAACAAGGTATATTTCTATATACTTTATGAAAATTTGTATACATCTTTTTCATAGGCCAATAACCTTTTATTTTTATTTCGCATGTATATTTATATAGATAAATTACTTTTTGTTTATTTGCCTGGACGAAATATACACACAGTACACAATTTAAGTAATTTGGATTACTGGTGATTAATGTATCATAATAAAATGTATAGAAATACTATGCAAAATGAATTCACTCTAACAATGGTATTCCATATCTACGATCGCTTCAATCCATTTGGAATTGATCTTATAATAGCCCAGCCTGCATCTTATACAATGCCACTTTATTCCGAGAATAAATTCGTTGTAAGAGGATATTTAATGAAAATGTGCACAAAAAGTAGACAAGGCCATATATGAATTAAAATAAATAGGTAAATATTTAGTCTTAATGATTTTCTTCAATTTGTAGTAAAATAGTGAAGTTATTAATAAGTGGACGGAGCAGTGAGTGGATTTAAAAAATGCACTGGTTTCGCTTCTAAACAGCCTTGATTTGAAATTTCATGCTTTTAGTATAAAATTTAAGGTGACATACGAACGGACAGATATGGTTAAATCGTCTTCACTGTTATTGATCCGAATGTAAGGATTCACTTTGTACTACTATTTTTACTTGCACCTATGTACATATATGTACATATATACCTATATACCTTTCGTGAAAAAATTCGAACTCGAGATTTTATTCCAACTTGACATTACTATGATGGAGAAGTCCAAAAAAGTAGGTCCGGCAATTCCGTCTGTCTGTTTGTCTGTCTGTCTGTCTGTATATGCGACTGCAGCCTAAACGGCTGGACGGATTTGCTTCAAACTTCATATCTGTGGTCTGTGGGATAATCCCTAGAAATTGGAATTTTCATTCTAACCTCAAAATTAAGGGTAGTTTACTTAAGGTCGATTTCAGTTAAAATGAATTTTCTCGAAAACGGCTCTAACGATTTCTATAAAATTTGATATGTGGGTTAGTTTGGACATATGCTATGAGGTGGCATACCACGTTTAACGGTAATATTGAAAATCAGCTGTTTCTCGGGTATTTGTTCGGCGATTGGGCTAAAAACTATTATTTGTAGGTTATAAGACAAATGCAAAAAAATGGCGTACCAAATTTTGGAATTGCCACACCCACTTTTATAAAAATAATTTTTTTTCAAAATTTTTCCAGAAATTGAGAAAAAATTATTTAAGCAAAGTAATAGACCTTCAAATTTTCTATAATTCACTCAAACAACCTTTATGAAAACAAAACATTGAGTAAACTCCTACAATGTTATGACTATTATTACATCGAAACGCAGAATGCCACGCCTACTTTACTGGGAAGAGCAAGACTTGGACCTCAATCCTGATAAAAGTTTACACTTATAGCATTACGGTGCAAGTACGTACGACCCACTCGTGCACTTTATTCTATTTTACAATGTGTCAACCGTAATACATGTAACCTTAGCATAATAATACATGACTGTTTTTAAAAACTTACGAGCACCCGATAAATTTTAAAATGTTTAACAATGTACTGATCATGTTTACATATGTACCTACATCCATTTGGACGTACATACTTAAATGTATGGATGCATACTAGGATGTAAATAATATATGTATGTATGTACATATGCATGTGTGGATGACTTTACTAAATGCTATATTTTTCGCTTCCTATAACAAATCCTAGAACTTCTAATGGACGATCATTCAAAGCAATGCTATTTCTGTTTAAATGGTATTTATGTGTAAGTACAGATAAGTGGAATGTCTTAATTTCACTTTAAGTTTTTGAATTGATATCGAAATTCATGTGAAAGCAATATACAACGACCAAAAACATCTGTAGCACTTAAGTGAGCTATTTCACGACCGCTTGACCTCTTAAGTAAAAATAGGGTTCAACCAAAAAGAAATGATAATATCTATTTATAGCGTAATAAGAAAGATGAGGTTTTCAATTGCTTAACGAATAACATACATATGTAAATATATGTACATATCTGACTATCTGCCATGAAATTATTTACACTGAATATTTTACCTTAATAATGTTGACTAGATGATTAGATACATTTCAATAGATTATGTTCCGGTAGTCATTGATGAATCGAAGGGAAAATGAGAAGAACATTCGCAAAATATCTGAATAATGACAATATGACTGGAAATGTTTCGGTAGGATGTTCAAATACTAAAATCAGATTTAGATGAGCTATTTTTCGTAAACAGTTTTTACGCGCATTTCAGATACGTAGCTCGTTGGTTTCTGGTGTTTTATGCACCTCATTTGTTTCCCAAGAGTAGAAAGTGTTATTTTTTAACATTTGACGTGAGATTGTCTTCGGTCATCAATTTCCTTGGATATATAATGGTTGGAAGTGTTAGCAGTAGAGCAGCCGATAGCTAAGTGGTCGCATACTTCCCCTTACTTCCGCTTATTTACTAGTATCGTCAATAGAAAAAAAAAGTCATAGATATAACGAAAGTATCTTTGTTTTTTGATTTTATGTAGCTCATTGATTATCAAAAAGGTTTTAATCATGTGACACATCCCACTACATGCCTGAAGACTACATGCAATTAGACTATCGATTCTTTAACTGAAGGGCTTTCTGGAATAACGATGACTTAATTCTATGGTTGCTTACAGGAACCCTACCGTCGTTGGTATACTAATTTTAATTTCGTCAGTCCACCGGAGCTTTTGTCACTTCTTCCTTTTGAATCCTTCTAATTAGGTTTTCGAAAATAATACCCTATTCCTTTGTTTTTTCCACTAATGTTGAAATGTTCCTCTTCCTGTTGGAAAGAAACGATTCACTAAAAATGAAACATATCGAGTCGACTGAAATGAACCAGTCGGATGACACCTTACATTGCACATTCGCAGCCATTTCATTTGGTACGGGACGTACCAATGTCCCATATTAAATATTTATTCCCGCATTTGTCCCGTATTTGCAGACATATGTATTTACATGATACATACATGATTTATTATACTTAGTTAATAAAAAGTGTAAGTTTTAAGTTGTTCATTTTGATTTTGTGACGACATGAAAATATAATTATTTTTTATTGTTCTTTTCGCTTTTAGCAATTCTTTTTGTTCTACATTTTTTATTTCTACCATTTAATAAATAATTCATGAAATTCATAATCCAATACGATGTTATTTTGTTTTGTGTGTTTTTAAAATTGTTACATTTTTTTGTCCCGGGTTTCGCTCCTATAAATATGGTCACCGTAGTTATATGACAAGTGGAAAGTAATGGTGCACAATGCTTTAAGCTGCTTACTTTACTCATAATTTTTTACTGAAATCGAAAAATTAAAAAGTTTCCAAGCAAAATTTTTAGGCCTTGAAGTTATTTATAATTAACACTTTTTAATAGCGTTTTTTTTATATTATGAAAACAACACCTGACATTTTTTCCACATCCCTAACTCTCGCGAGCACTTTTCTAATAAAAAGAAAATATATGAACAACGAAAAAGAAAAATTTGTGTATGTATGCATGTATATAAAATCTCTTACTTACTCTTACATTTTACGTTCCCTTGGGCGCACAAATATATATATTCGCAATTCCGTCTGTCTGACTGACTTTCTGTATGATTGACTGCAACCTAAACGGCTATCTGTGGTCTGTGGGTTCACAGCTCAAGGCGAAATCTGAATTTTTATTCTAACTTTAAAATTTAGAGTATTTTACCTAAGGCCGATTTCAGTTAAAATAGATTTTATCGAAATCGACTCTAACGAACAGCAGGAGTTGCATTTCAATTTAAGGTGCAAGTATATACGACTCAGTCGTGCACTTTTTTGCCTAGTATACAAGCTCTCGTACAAAAATGTCTACAAAGATAAAATTTAGTGTGATTTGATTTGCACGCTAGATTCTTAACTGTGTATAGATGGGCCTACAAAAAGTCTCCATAATTTAGGCTCTTAAAATAATTGTCTGGGGTATCGGAGCTAAATTTTTGAAGTAACAAAATTTGAGAGATGAATATCTAGAAAATCCGCCCACTTTTTCATAGTTTCACTATTTTATATGAAATCAAGAAATTTTATTATAAAAAAATATTTAGATATTTGATTTCTTTATAATTCGTCCATACATCATATGTGGCCACGCCCACTTTTAGGAGGTGTTTCCATTAACAAAACTGATTTTGATGAAATTTTGGATGAAGCATCAACAAACATCCAAAGATATATGTACATATGTAGTTGTAACTTAACAAAAAAAAATACCGTGCGGCCACTTCCAGTTGATAAGGGCTGTTTAGGATAGAGGATAGGATATCATACGATCCGTTACAAACGGATTGTAGCTTTCTCTATGTTATTGTTTTGTGTATTCTATTTCCTATATTCAAAATTTATCTGCAATGTGGAGAAGAAAACTGAAGACCTCGGGCGCTAAAATTTAGCGACTGATTTATGAGACTGATTTTTTGCAATTTTCTACTTTCATCTACATATGTATGTACAACATAGAACAAGAATTCGATTCATGCAGGTTTTTGATCTCGAGATCGAAAAAAGTGGCCCGGTAGTCATATCTCTTTGTGCATAAGGTTACAGTCTAAGTGGGTTGACAGATTTGATCCAAACTTCATTGAAATTAAAATTTTTGTTTTAGCTTTACCAATTTTATGTAGCGACGTTTTTTAGAAAACGATAGCAATGATTTCGTTTAAATTTCACATTTGGATTGGTATGGAAAAATGCAATTAGATGGTGTACCATGTTTTGGCAAAAAAAAAATGTATAACGGTACTTATGCCACCTTACTTTCAACCGCTAAAATCTCTGTTATATAAATTTACACATTACATTAAATAACACAAATTCTATAAGGTAGTGTATCACTTTTGTGGCCAAAGTGCATATAACAGCAGTTTTTTCTAGTATCAAGTGGGTAAAGCTGATTTGTGCGAAAACGGCTCCAACAATTCTGTTTAGATGTTACATTTAACCTAGTTTTTCAAAAATCTCTAACAGTGGTTTAGCACTTTTTTAACCAAACCTAATTAACAAAAACACAATTTTCTCCAAAATGGCTCTTTTTTTGTGACATTCATTGGTTAGTTTTTTAAAAATCTAGACTATTTAAAGCTAAAACAAGCCACTTCCATTGCATCGAGTTTTTAAAACGAAATTCGTATTCTTTTATTTTTACAAATTTTATTAATTCCATTTTGTTGTAAAGTTTCTTAACTTTTGGAAAGTCATTTTTATACCCTATTTTTGGGGGCGTTTTCATCAGAAAACCGATTTTGCTGAAATTTTGCATGAAACATCAACAAACATTCGAGGTATCGTATTTGATAAAAAATTGACATGTGGCCACACCCACTTCGTAGTGGCTACCTAATAGGCAGGTTAGGGTATAATAAGATCCGTTCCAGACGGATTGTAGCTTTTCTGTATGTCTTTTTATTGTTACCAGTAAAAAATTCGAGAAATTTTGTATGTGAAACCAATTCATAATCTATTAAACATTTTTTGATAATAATTATCAATGTAGATTATCTAAATACCTACATATGTATGTATACACTTTTTGTGTGAACTTTTATTTTTAATGTAAAAGTACGGTTGTAAGTTAAAACAAAGTGTAAATGATCTACAATTCCATTTTACAATTTAGATTATTTTTTCCCACTTTTGCTTTTAATTTTTTATTTTCGTATTTAAGTTGTAAGGAGAGATATCTTACACACACCAAAGCCATTTACCCTAAAATGTGGATCAGTCAAACAAATCTTGGACTTATATCACAAAGTATATACACTAAAGTGTATACATACAAACCCACGTGCCTTTTTGTTGTTCATCGAACTAAAGAAATAAACCATCAAAAGTGTTTTCTATCAGTAGGGTGCGTACCTAAAATCATAGTGAAAAGTTAAGTACTGTTTCCACTTAAATGCCTGGCTATCACGCACACCACTGACGTGAAGGAAATACGCTCATGCAAACTTCCAGCAATGTAGAAGGGAAACTTGCTCCAAAGCTTCTTTTATGTTAGCTTTGCGCATGATTTTCAACCCTCCCAATAATCTTTCTCACTTCTCTGCAGGAGTAACACTACATAGCATCACCATCCAACCATCTAACCTATTCAGCAGCAGCGCAATTATGGTAACAACCATAACCACTCATAAAGCATACACAACACTCTGTGTGATGGAAGATGCTTCTTTCTATCAAAGAGCCAACTTCCACTTATGCTGCTCTTGCTGCTACGTTTTTACGGCACCATATATCGCACTATCAGTGAATTAATAGGGGAGACTATCCCCAAATCTTTAAGATGTCGGTCGGTCGGACGGATTGTTGGTTGTACGATTGAAAATTAAAAAAAAAAAAATACTAAAAAAACACGAAATTCTTGAGTAGTTTGTGTTGTTCGCGTTTCACCTACTGGGATGATTATTACTTCAGTTTGCGTGTAACTATTTGAGATACAACATCGTCCCGCATTTACGACACTAAAACAGAATTTATCCTTTTTTAACTCTTAACCAGATACAGATTTTTCGGTATACAATTTGAAGCGGTTTTTGGGTTTTCATTAATTTAATTTATTTTCTCATTTTCGAAATGCTTTAATGTGTTTAAATATTTATTCGATCAATAAAGCGGACTTTAATTTGAGTATGGATATTGTTATATGGCAACTGGTTGTGATAATAAGAAAAAGAAAAAAAATAATTAAAAGTGTTTCCCTTTGAAGTGCAATTTTCTCTAACTAATATAATCTTCGCTTATCTGTATATCTTAAACTGCTGGAAGAGTACATTTCATAAAAGATACAGATACATGTATGTGCGTACATATATTTATTTACTGAGTTCAGCTGTATATATGGTTTAATTCCCATAAATCTGGATAGCGTACATTTTCGTATGTAAACATGATATGAGATAATGTTTACTACACTAAGACACGAAATAAAATAAGCAAATCAAAAAATATCTTGACGTAAATTATATTCTATCTGAGATGAAATTAGTGTCTGTGCTATTTGTTGTCATATCTTTTATTTTTCGTAGAATCACTGCTATCGTAGTGTTTTCTAAATATATTGAGAAATAGGTGAACATATGTTTCAGAAAAAATTTAGAATTAATCCCAATACTCAAAATGGACGAAAAATAAACCTTAGTTTGTTATTGTGGGTTATATATTTTTTCAATGGCCTCCCCCCTCCCGAAAACCACTTTCATTGCTACCTCCCACATTACCACTGAAGGTGTCGTGTGGTAGTAAACAGTTTCATATTTGTGTGCATATATGTATGTATATAGGTGTACCTTTAAAAGGATAACAGTTCAAAAGATATTTCGTACAAACATACATCTCATCAATGAAGGTATTCACAACATCTGTGCGCTAGGTTGTTGGTAACAAACTCTAATCAATACCCGGTTTGTTGTTTTGCAGCGTTACAGTCAGATTTGCAGAATAAATGGGTTGATTATAATTTATGTACATATGCTTGCAAAATTTAACCACCCGCACAGATGATGTGGGGGATCAGAGACTCACCTGATTTCTTAGAATTGAACACTAATGAAGGGACTAGTTTTATTCCGCTCAGTGCTTTACGTAAAGGAAATTTATGCAAAGTTCCTCTGCAATTGTATAGGACCTACATATGTATGTATGTACGAGTATGTGTCATCATAAGTATTCAAAGTAATTCGCATTCATTACTTTGCAATCTGTAAATGTTGGAATGAATATGCATTTATAAACTGAATTTTGAATTTGTATAGAATCTGAATATGCAAAGTAACATCCTCCGAATAGTAGATTTTGTTTTAAATGTTGTTGCACAGACGGGTAAAGTTCTCATTATATTTACACTTCGCTCATTTTGTTCCGCAATGGATTCCATACTCTTGTGAATCAGATCATACCGTCCATCAGAAATGCATTTTTCACAGCTGTTCTGTAACATATGTACATATGTAAGTTTTTGAATAGTTTGTTCCTGATCTATTTACATTAATTGTATTACACTAAGCAGTTGAATTTAGTATGTAATACTAAAAAATAATTGAAATGTCGACCAGCAGTTTAAGTTCCTTTCCTAATACTCTTTGTATAAATATGCACTTATTTGCTAAAAGTTTAATCAATCGGGATATTCTTTTTGTATCGCAGTTCTTGATAATTTGTTAAAACTATGTTTCAAATTTTAAAATCAGTTACTTGGTTTGACGTGTTAAAAAAAAAATATTTTGCGCAACAGGTCGATGGCGAGAGGTGGGGCCGTGAAGAAAAATGTTTAGTTGTTTTGGCTGGGATTCGAACCTCGAACCCCTTGCTCCATAGTCCAAGGCACTAACCACTGAGCCATGGCGCCCACGGATATGTTATTTGTCATTAAATCACATTTAGATTATCAAAGCTGCATTATTCTTGAAAAATCGATGGCCTAAGAAAATGCATGTTAATATATCTAGAACAACCAAGAAGTATTTTCTGCCTTATTGGGTTTTTTATGAAGTTCCTATTAATGCAAGTCTATTGTTAAAATGAAAATGACAAGTACCTTACTGCTTTCGTTCGGATTCTACTTGTATTTATTTATGCTACACTGATATACAATGATATCAATTTCAATTACATCTAAAGGACACAGTCCAAGATCTTTTAGTTTTTTGTCTGCTGTATTAAGTGACAACTACGGTTCTGTCGCGTTATCCAGCGACAAAATGAATCGAAAGTAAATATACTCATAATGCATAAAAAGATGATCCTTCCTTCCATTAGAATCCAGTGCAAATACGCACTACATGTGAATATATGTATGTATGTAGCTATCCGTACAATTTACCGAGAACTGTAATGCATTGAAACCTGTTGGGAAAACTTTTATTTACATACTTTACCTTGTTGTCGTATACCAATAAGCTAACAGAATATTTCTACACCGCACTGTGAACAAAGTGTGTCGTTTTAAATACAAACTGTTAACAGTTTATAAAAAGTCTCCACCTTCGAAAGGGAAATTTGTGCAAAAAATTATTCTATCATTTACTACATATGTATATTTGAAATGTAACGAAATAAATGTTGCGTAAAAGTTTCATTTAGCATGAAAATATGTGTACTCTAAAAAATGGATTCAATTTCGGAAAATGGTAACTCTCAAAACGTTGTACTCGATACAACACCGACGTCAAAGCAATGCATCATAACAACATCTGGACAAACTAAACTTACACCATCCGAAACGGTTTCAGTACCATTAAAACAGACCAACTCTAGGCCATTATCCAATGGTCATTGCAGTCCCTTTACTCCTGTCGTACCCAATGGTGTGGATAATCATATATCAAATGGTATTTGCGATGCTACAAACAATGAGCATAAAACAAACCCTTTCGCACACAACATTGTGGATAAAGATAGAATCGTAAACTCGTCGCCAGTACCAACTACGGATTGGCGACCAAAACGACCACATAGCATTGCAGTTTCTTCACCACACAACGGATTTAATGCAGACTGCAAGCCCATTGCTACAGCTTATAGAACTAAGCAACTAAAACAACCGCAGATACAAACGTCGGACCAACTAGAGCAACAGCGGACTGTTTTATCCCGATCACAATTTCGAAATCCCCCCACCGAACATCTATCAGGCGCCGATAAGGAAAGTCTTTACGCAGCTTTATTTCAACAGTACAGAAACAGTCCAACAGGTTCGAATGAAAAAATAGCTGCTTCGTTTGCTTTAAAACAACAAAAGTCACCGGTGAATCCACTGAAGCAACCTGTTGTTCCACGGCGGTCACAAAGCACGCCACGTCCAATCAAGCCATCAGCAGATAATCACATTGTGGTCACACCGAATAATGTTTCTAACAATTCACAAGTCTTATATTTGCATGGTACTTCCGCTGGTAAGCGTCCTAGAAGTTTGGATCGATACAGTGACATGGACAGTGTGTATCAACCACCACCGATTCCGCTAAGACGACTGTCACAACCTAGTCAAGGTGGAGCTGTAAGAGTTCCACCCGGTAATGTAAAACCTGATGTAGCTGCAAATAATATTCAAGTTGGTGTGAAAAGTGCCAGTAATGACAACATTCGTAGAGAAACGCTCGAAAAAGCAATTGCGCCTGAAATAACACCTACAACTACCGGTGGAATGAGACATTCTGTAACGTTTCATGGCCATCAGTCCATTATTGGTAAGGAAAATGATATCTCTTTAGAATCTTCATGGCAAAAGACAAATGAAAGACCATTGTCCTATGCATACGGTACCGTACCAGATCAAGCCTATTTAGAAAATCAATTAAGGTCATACTCCGAGCAGTTACGTACAATAACCGAAAGTGTGCGCAAGTACTCGGAACAGGCAAAGTTACTTTCCGAACTTAAACGTCAGCAACAACTGCAGAAGCAACAAGTTATACAACCGAATGCTCAGATACCCACATCAAGTTCCACGGGTAACTTTTCTTCAAGTATGATTTCACCAGAAATAGTGAGTAAATCTCTAGCTTCGTTGTCTTTGAGTGACGCACAAACGCCATCAAGTCAGCTGAAAATGTTTCTAGAGAACATTCGAAGTTCAATGCGAAATGAACATCAGGTTAATGTCTTTCCCGAAAAAACACTGTCTACTCCAGAATCAGTTTCACAGGAGCCAACTGTAGAACTTACAACTCCATCGGACCAATTAAGAGTATTTCTCGATGCAATTCGATCCAATCAAATTCCTGAGAACGACACCAAAGTAGTGCTAGCTGAGAACTTTTCAAACAAAACTGTTCCACAAGATACAGCTCCTCGAAGAAAACAGGCTAAAAATACAACAACTGACAATTGTAATCATAGTACAATTACTTCGGAAAGTTTTCATCAAATTTCTGATAATCTCCGGTTGATGAGTGAAGATCTACATGCTCTAAGCCCCAGTAAAATTATTAACAATATTAATAATAATAATAACAATGTGCCAAATATTTCGAATAAAAATAGCCAGAAAATACTGACGCCGGTCACAGCAAGTGCAGGGAAAACAATGGATTTTAATGAAATCCTTGATAGTTTTCAGGCTGTGGCCGATAAGTACAAATCAAAAGGTTCCTTAGATTATTTGAAGAAATGCTCGGATGCACTACGTCAATCGTCAGATCAACAAAAGTTGCAACAGGAACAGCAAAGTAATCTTTTTGGTGAAGCATCTGATAGCAGTTCGTGTAGTACAACGCCTGGGAGTATACGTGATGCAGTTCAAAATCTATTGTTACAACCTCGTAATGGATTTCAAATTCTAGATGACCGCATGCGGTTGTTTATTGATATCATTGACAGTCAAGACAGATTTAGTCAGGTAAGAATATATTTTTTAGATACTCTTATTATTTTGATATCAAAAAAACAAAAAAATGCTTTCTGCGTAACCCAGAGTAAAAAGTTATTTTAAATCGTGTGTGGTTAAATATTTTTGTGAGTATTACAGAATACCTTAGTACAATACATGGGTTTGACACGGGTACATAGCCCATACTAATTAAAATAGCTATTTTAACCAATCAATGGTTATCACAAATTTGTTTGTTGTGTTACACAGTAAAATAATTTTTTTTTTTTAAGTTAGTACGTGTTGTACTGTACTAACAGTTACATTCTTACTTACTTAGATGGCGCTACAGTTTGGGGTGAAACTGGGCCTCAATCAACACCCTCTCCAGTTAGTCCAGTCCCTAGCTACATAAATGTTTGCAGTTGCGCCCTTCAAGTCGGTTTACGTCCCCTTCTATTTACTTGTGCGCGGTAGGTCTTCCTCAAATGTGCAAGGTTTTCCTTTTTGTTGACTGCATATACAGGGTCATTCATTTCGGGGTTTTAAGTTGGTATCACTGGCATTTGACATTTTTGTGTTTTGTAAACAAACAAAATTGCCGCATATGGGGCTCAGAAAACCCACAAGTGATCGTTGCATCTCGACAAAGTGACTGCAAATAATCCCCGAACTCTAGAAGCATTAAAAATCAACATAACTCAAGTTATGGCCGAGATACCGACCGAAATTTGCGAAAAAGTGGTTAAAAATTACCTCAAAATAATCGTATGCTGCGAATCTTCCCGAGGCGGCCATTTGATTGATATTGTTTTTCACACCTAATGGCAAGGTCCAAACTTTATAACGGATTCAAATTGTGTGTTTTATTTAGCTTTCGAAACTGACCCTATACTTTTGAAAGATTGCGCCTCTGGTGATTACTAGTGAATTTCGCACAGTTCTTTCAATTATAATGTTAAAAAAATCGCATGACAACGCGTCATGTTCTCTAAATTGTTTTTTAGATCGCTACCGAACTTGATGGAGCAGCGGGAGTTCTCCATCGTCATCCAAAATCTCCAAAATCAAAGCACTGACTGTGACCTAAATACAAGGTTTACTTCTTCATCTCTATATGCTTCTTTACGGGTCTTGTTTGTCTGACACGTTTTTTTACCTGTTGCTAAAACTTCCATACATTACTCCTGGAGTAAAATCTCTTAATATTTTTCCACGCGCGCTTCTCATGCTCCTTTTTTCGGGTCAAGCCCAGCACATCAGTTGCGGCATTTCTGACAGCATATTGGTAGCGTTGCTACCCGTCTTTAGCACTTGATACTGGCTGCATTGGATTCGTTGAAAGATTTCGAGATATGCGTTTGGCAGAGATTGCAGCTTTTTGACGTTATATTTTGTCATCGTATTCTTCTTTTTTGTGACGCTTGGGATATCTACATTCGCAGCCTGACTACAACATGGTAGTGATCCTAGTCTATGTTAACTGTTCGAAAGTTTCGGACATCCAGAATCCTGGAGGCGTGTATTGCGTCGATGACAATGTGATCAATCTGGTTGAACATTTCATGATCAGGATACCACCATGTCTCCTTCTCAATATTGATATGAGAAAACCGTGTACTTGCTATAGTGACGTTTACCCTTCCAAAGGAGTTAGTTACCCAATCCCCAGTCGAGTAGGAGTTGATAGTGAGAGGCTATCGTGGGAACGCTTGTGTTCACTTTGGCAATCGAATTCATATCTAAATTTAATTTTTTATTTATTTATTTAAAAATTAGTGCTTACACCGAGGGTATTTTAAGTTTGATACATAGTTTTTAGCAGGGAGATAAGATAAACTCTATAATGTACATACATATATACATACATAATCGTGATCAGCGTCAATGAGGCATGTTCTTCCGTATGTCACCAGTTCTTGGGCCTTAAATTTTGATCTCGGAGGATGAAATCAGATTTCTTAGAAATAGAAGCAGTATAAGTGTAAACATTTTTGAAATCTGCCCACTTTTACATATGTAACTTTTGTATGAAATCGAAAATTTTTATTAAAACAAAATATCTAGATATTCGAATTTTCTACAATTCGTCCATATATCAGTTTTAGGGTGTGTTTTTTTTTTGAAATTTTGCATAGTTTATCAGCAAACACTCGAAGATATCTTGGTAATTCGACAAAAAAAAGTGTTGTTTTAGGCGTATTCTAGTTTTTCTATATGTTTTCATATATGCATATGTATGTATATAATAGATTTGTAACGAATTACTTAATTTCGTTAAGACTTTATATGTACAGTTACTCACAAAAGCGCTCCAAAATTGGGTGAAGGGTCAAGGCTTTTCTGCAAAAGCATTGATTTAACCTGCTAATTTACAGAAAACGATGGAAGGACTTTAATGCCCATCAAAAAGAGATGCATATGTATCTGCCACTGTTTTCTACTTTTCCTTATAAGGTCTCAATATCTGTATCTTCAGAATATACATACCTTTAATGCCAATCAAAAAGAGATGCATATGTATCTGCCACTGTTTTCTACTTTTCCTTATAAGGTCTCAATATCTGTACCTTAAGAATATACATACATACCTTAAATTTGTGTTTGATTGTGAAGTGTGCTATCAGATTTTATAAGATATTTTTGTTTTGTGAACGGATCAATTAGATTGGGCTTAAACTCTGCGGATCACTATTTCAATGAGCAACAAGTAGTAAAGAATTGACATTCTTTTTATAAAATGTAGTGATATAGGTATGTATGTATTTTTTTGTCGTTCATTACAAGGATATTATGAATCAATTTTTTTCCTATCCTTAGATCAAATACTTTCATTAAAGATATTTCCCAATGGTTGAATCTTTTATTAGTCAAAACATGTACATCACGTTTGTGCACACAAGAGCAATTTTAAAACATCTTCGCGCATCATCTCACCACATCGGTGTGCTGATACACTTATGGAAATAAAACCAGACTCTATTTGTGTATAGGTGATACTCGCATACGTCGACACAGAGATAAAAAAAAGCCACTTAACCAAGTTCTAGATTAGATAAAAGGAATCCAGGTGAAAAATTCTACTGGTGCGACGGAAGATATATCTCACGTGAATGGGTTGCACTTTGGCATGGCTTCCACTTACATATGTATGCATCTAATTAAGTGAAACCTAGAAAAAAATCACATGCTATCTTTGAAGTCCTTTTCAGTGGAGTTAAAGTTGCATTTGCTCGAGTTCACTCACTCATTTTGAAAACAATGGGCTTTTTTAACAGGGTGCTCGAACGAAGGCACATATACGAGTCATTGTAAGTAATTTATTGCTGTGCTTTTGATAATAAATATATATGGTCTGGTTATCATTAAAATTCATTAGTAAGGACATTTGTACAGTTGATGCTTTTTTGAAAGCTCTTTTAGTTATTTACACACTAGGTGTGCCGTGCAACCTATGTGACCCACTTGTTAATTCTTTGTTTGTTGTTTGAAATGTCTGAGTAAGACCGCCTTAAGTGTGTGCTATTTTATGTTTTGATTTGACTGACAAATCTTATTATTTAAATAAGGTTAGTACAGGTATATTTGAGTGTTTACATCTAAAGAAGAAATTAATTTTATATACTTGCCACAATAAATAACAACTATATAAAGCTTTTTAGCCATCTATCATTTTTGTACTTTTTATTTGAATTCAACGTCTAAGATTTACTATTTGGATCTAAAGTCAGAATACTTGTAAAATGAATCAATTTTCTTAAGGGGAAAATACAATTTATTAAAATTCTAAAAGATCAAATTAGAGACCTCATTTCTATGTTTTTATGACCCATTATTCTAAAACACAGCTGTAAACAGGATGTCATAGCAAGGAGATTAAATGAACGTATCGTTCAAAGACCAATACAACAGAGAACGTTTTATCCATTGTTAACCTAAAAATGGGAATTCTTGTATGAAACTTTTCTAGAATTAAACAAAATAACTATAACAGCTTTTATGATATTATGAAAAAAAAGGAAAAAAATAGGAAGATACAATCCATCTGGAACCGATCGTGTTATACCCTGCCCTCTTATCGATGCAGTCTTTAAAAAAAAAAAATGAACGGATTTCCCTTTTTTTTTAAATTTACTATGTATGTTATATATTGACTATATATGTTATATATTTTAATATTTTAAAACTGGTTTTTTGTTTATTAAGTTTGATTTACAGTTACAGTTTGATACAGTTATGGTAAAAAAAAATAGGGTCACCAGCATGATTTGTGAAATATAAACAAAAATAGTCTGCAAAATCATTGTAATTATATTGAACTTATTTTTTTGTTTGAAGTTTAAATATCAAGCTAAGAAAAGGTGACAAAATAAAGTGCATGACTGGGTCATACAAACTTGCACCTATATCTAAAAGTCTTGTGTGTATTTGATGTAAAAAACGAAATGAATATGTATGTGTGTTCATATGTATGTACACACCATATTACATAACTTGGCTATAAGTAACGCAGCGTTCTAAGCAGTATAAAGCATAAAAACTAAGCAATTGAGGCATATTTTCGACAAAATCGTGCTTTTGTTAAGGTGCTTTGTAGAAAATATATCATCTATCCTGGTAAAATACTGCTAGAACTCCTTCAATTATATTATTTTTCATTGGTTTTACCCAAAAACACATTCCCCTTGGAGTCCAATGAACATGCGAAATCCCAAAAATGTCACTATATTCTCTCGCTCTCTCTTTTAACCAATGGAAAATGACATTCAATTCATACAAATCCTGTAGCATGTGCGCACCAATCAAACCCTGTATCGCACGGAAAAAAACATTTTCATAACAACAGCTATATTGCACAGTGTTGCCAAGGAATTAAAACGTATCAAGAGTGTTATTTTTGTATCTTAATTTAAATGTAATACATATGTACTTCGTTTTTCTAAAAATGGCTTTGTTGATACTTTTCAGTTTCGACAACAGATGTAATAGCATCCCTTTATAACATCTTCGCAATATACCACTGTTCCACTGCCATTGGGATATATTTTGTTAATAATAATGGTGCTTTTTCCCAGAATTCCAGAATTCTTCTACGGTTCACTATACTGTACGTGTTCTTGCGTAGATGCGTATGTATTGACTTATTTTTAAAGGACTATTTTACCTTTGTTATCAATTTGGCCTCAAACTATAAAATAGGACTAAATCTGGGAGAAAAGGTTTTGAAATGGTATATCATTTTCAAAATTCTGTTCAGGAGTAAGAAGTAGGGGTGAAAATCATTTTTGCGTATTAATAATATGATATGAAAAAGTGGTTTTGTTAAGTTAGTTGTAAGTAAACTACCATTTTAGCTCATTTTTAACAAAAACGTGGTATGCCATCTTATAGGATTTTGTAAAAGTAGCCTAAATATGTAAATAAAACAATAACGAGCGGAAATTTTCCGAGAAAATCGTTCTTTTATGAAGTTGGCTATAAGTCAAGTATCTTTCAGAACAGTTTTAGCCAAAAACGTTGTATGTCATCTTATAGGGTTCTAAGAGACTAAGGGAATATAAAAATTAATCGAAATCGTTGGAGCCGTTTTCGAGAAAATCCATTTTTATTGAAATAGGCATTAAGTAAAGTACCCTTAATTTTGAGGTTAGAATAAAAAGTCCAATTTCGCCTCTAGGGATTATCCCACAGACCCTATATATATATTGATCTAAATCCGTCCCACAGACGGCATTGCCAAACTCACTTTTTTCGACTTCTCTATCATAGTAATGTGAAGCTTGATCAAAATCTCGAATTTGAAATTTTTCGCGAATCTATAACTTGCCTTATATACCTACATATGTACATATGTATGTATGTATGTACATATCTAGAGGCAATTTACCAAAGCCCTACAACAACTTTTTGGTATAGCATACCAAGCCGACTGCACTTTTTGCCACAATTCTTTCTTGGTCTTTGGTTTCATTGGTCCTATTTGTTCCTTAACAATCCCCCATAAATTCTCAATTGGATTTAAGTCGGGGAGATTGCGCAGGCCAAGGCATAAGATGTTCACCGTTTTCGGAAAACCATTTCGGAGCTAGACCCGAAGTGTGTTTCGGGTCATTGTCTTGTTGAAATTCCCAAGGCAGTGACATTTCCCACTCGGCGTAAGGCAGAATTATATCGTTAAGTATACTAACGTACATCTGCATGTCCATCGTACCCCTGATCTATAAAAGAGGCCTGACTCCATACCACGAGAAGCAGCCCCACACTATTGTATTACGAATATTGTTCGCGAAATCACTCCTGAATTGGTATCGGCCAGTTAATGGGGAGAAGTGGCGTAAAATCCTGTGGTCCGACTAATCAAAGACAAATATGATTGGAAACGATGACAGACCTTGGTAAGGTGGCCAAAAAAAGCGAGCTGAACCCTCACTATACCACTAAGATCTTTAAACATAATATATTTTTAACATAATATATTATAGACATGACCAATCTAAATACTAAACATGAAATATCTGGTGAATTTTTAAATTTTCATTTAACTCTATTATGGGGTATACCCACTTTTAAATAATTTCACTATTTTGTGAAATCTGAAATTTATTAAGGCAAAATATATAAGCATTTGAATTCTCTACAATTTGGCCACGTCTACCTTTTGTGGGTTGCAGGGTTGCAACATACATAAACGTTCGAAGATATCGCTGTTATTGAAAAAGTACACTCCCACCACGTCTACTTTATAAGAGCTATGTTTATAACAAGTATAAGTACTGTTCAATATGAGGTTGGAATAATACCGATTTCGCAGCGGATTGTGGAATTGTGGAATTTTGGATATGAACAGATATGAAGCTTAAGCCACATTCTTCTAACCGTTTACGACTGAAGTCAGACGGACACAATTGGCGGTAATATGTACATATATACTTTTTTCAGCTTCTTCATCATTTCATGGGCTAGATTTTAGGAGGTGAGATTATGCAATCACAGACTCTGTCAGATGTATTTTGTTTCTCGGAGTTACTGAAAAGAAAAGTTATTTACTTCCCTCAACAATCCCGTGCATTTAGGAATGGCTGCAGTTCCTTCTAAGTCGTTGAAGGAAATTTTCCAAGTTGTAGGATGGAAGGAAATCTTGACAATGTGCAATACAATTATATCTGTTTATCCTTTATTATACTATATTCCTAAATACAAACATATGTATATATGTATGTACATATGTATATGCATAAGTGTGCGAGCGAAAAGTTTTCTTAAAAAATTGTCATATGGTCAAAACGTATGTTCTTGTCTAGTATAATCATCGTCAATGATAAGCACATTATGACTATCCTTTAAGTTATCGTTTTTACTTGCACCTATACCTATAGGGCAAGTATTGTATTCGTGCAAAATTTGGAACTCGAGATTTTAATCAAACTTGACATTACTATAATAGAGAAGTCCAAAAAAGTAGGTCCGCCAATGCCGTCTGTCTGTCTGTCTGTCTGTCTGTCTGTCTGTCGGTCTGTCTGTCTGTCAGTCTGTCAGTCTGTCAGTCTGTCTGTCTGTCTGTATATTCGACTACAGCCTAAACGGCTGAACGGATTTACTTCAAACTTCATATATAGGGTCTGTGGGATATTCCCTAGAGGCGAAATTTGAATTTTCATTCTAACCTCAAAATTAAGGGTAGTTTACTTAAGGCCGATTTCAGTTAAAATGGATTTTCTCAAAAACGGCTCTAACGATTTCGATAAAATTTGATGTGTGGGTTAGTTTGGGCATATGGTATGAGGTGGCATACCACGTTTTTCACGAAAAATTCGAATAACGGTAATATTGAAAATCAGCTGTTTCTCTGGTATTTGTTCGGCGATTGGGCTAAAAATTATTATTTGTAGGTTATAAGACAAGTGCAAAATAATGGCATACCAAATTTTGGAATGCCACGCCCACTTTTATAAAACTTATTTTTTTAAAAATTTTTACTAGAAATTTAGAAAAAATTATTTAACCAAAGTAATAGACCTTCAAATTCTCTATAATTCACTCAAACACCCTATCTGGCCACGCCCACTTTTTATGGGCATTTTTATAAAAACAAAACTCCTACAATGTTATGACTATTATTCCATTGAAACGCGGAATGCCACGCCTACTTTACTGGGAAGAGCAAGACTTGGACTTTAATCCTGATAAAATTATACACTTATAGCATTACGGTGCAAGTACGTACGACCCAGTCGTGCACTTTATTTCCTAATTCGCTCGTTTTAATGCAACGAACTTGAACATAAGCTAAAGGATTATTGTTCTTATTTCAGGACTTGCAGTCAGAAATGGAAACGCATCGTGGAGTCTATGACAGTCTTGATGTCACTGGTAGAAAATTACTTGGTTCCCTAACATCACAAGAGGACGCCGTTATGTTGCAGCGCCGTCTAGATGAAATGAATCAACGGTGGAATAATTTGAAATCAAAAAGTGTCGCAATAAGGTAAGCTATGCTTCAATACACTTGTTGACTTAGTCTGTTCTGTTATACTTGTGCGAGAACGCAAGAGGTATGTATGTAAATATTTAGTAGATTAACCTTCTTTCTTTGCTTCAACCAA